>CM059218.1:1585977-2160977 GCA_030347435.1 Clarias fuscus | reverse complement strand
AGCGGGATTAGTCCATACACGCTAATCAATTTTTTTGTGGGATTGGTCTGTGAATGCTACGCAGCTTTTCTAGTGGGATTAATCTCTGCATGCTAAGCACCTGCTCTAGTGGGAGTAGTCTCTGCATGCTAAGCACCTTTTCTAGCAGGATTAGTCTCTGCATGCTAAACAGTTTTTCTAGCGGGATTAGTCTCTGCATGCTAAGCACCTTTTCTAGTGGGATTAGTCTCTGCAAGCTAAACAGTTTTTCTAGCAGGATTAGTCTCTGCATGCTACGCGATTTATTATATACAGTAAGTAAACTAGTTCATAACTAAGTAATGAGATGGATTTTAGACACTAAGCATTTTACTAGCATGTTTAGTTTTTATACACAGTACTGAGCAAGTTTAGCAGTGGGATTAGTCCATGAATCAGTCCATAATTTAACAAATGGTATTATGGTCCTTCATGTTTAAATACTCAGATTAAGCTCATAGTCAACACATGTTAATAAACAGAAAGAGTGAGGAGAAATTACAAGGTACACAACAGGAGAGTCCGGACCACACAAGGTTAAAACGAGGATTAGTCTGTGTATACTAAGCACATGTAATAGTGGGATTAGTCATGGGAGTTTTCTAGCTTATATATAGCACATATATTAAGTAAACTCATTTTGCATGTGAAGCACACTTACTATTGGGATTAGTTTTTGTATTCTTGCCTAATGTAATAAATTAATTAATCTCTTCTAGCAGTAGTCCCTTATCGCTAAGTAAATACGACGGTGTGATTTGTTCCTCTTTGCAATTAAATTCATTAGTGGAGTTTATCATCTGCTGCTAAATGTATTTACTAGCAGTGCTGAGCTCTCAGCGGTATTTACTAGCAGTATCATCTACAATCTTGTACCTCTTGTCGTCTCGGTACCACTCAAACTCCGGTTTAGGCACCGCCGTGGCGTCGCACTGCAGAATTCCTGGACGTCCCACCGGTGTCTCCGAGCTCTTAGCCATTTTAATAAAAGGCGGATCTATAGGAAAGGGAGTTATGACAAAAACAAAACCTTCATCTTTTGCACAATAGAAAACACAAGACTAAATTTCCTAGAGATAAAAAAGAGAGTGTGTGAGAGAGAGAGAGAGAGACACACACACACACACGCACACACTCAACATCCATTGCTGTAAAATATATTACACTCAGTCACAGCCTGAGAGATGGTAAATAAACTCACAGCAGCTCTGGCACGGTTATAGATTATGATCCTTGTATTATATTACTTTATTTATCCTCCTCAGTGCGGAGACGGAAAACTTTACCGATAAACACTTCATGGCTGAATATGAAACAGAGTAATATATTCAGTGTGTGTGTGTGTGTGTGTGTGTGTGTGTGTGTGGGTGGAGACTGATCAGGGTCCTGTGTGTGTGTGTGTGTGATATGAATGAAAGGTTTAAACATCATACATTTGTTTAGTTTGTAATTAGATATGATGCAGAATTCTGGATTCTGATTGGTCAGAAGGTGCGTTGATTAATTCTTTAGACCTATTTGTTCTAACACATTGTTGTTTCTATGGTACTGTAAATTAATCACTATTGCTGATATGCTAAGGTTTTTTTTCTTCTTCTTTTTGTAAGGACATATTTGTTTATTGGAAGGAGTCTCCAGTGTCACAGAGTGTTTTATTCCTTATATACTGTAAACTTTTAGTATGAATTTGTTACTCTTTAAAAAAGTTTTTTCTTTTTGAAACGCTTGCGAAAGTATTCACCCCCTTTGGTGTTTGTCTCGTTTTGCTGCATTACTACCCGCTTTCGACTTTGAAGCTGCAAAATATTAACCATAATTAAGGCAAACTGATGTATTCTCTTCCTTTTGATATGAAACCCGTAAATAGGATTCGATCCAATTAATTAACTTCAGAAACTTCACTAATTTCAGTAGTTTGATTATTAGATAATTAAGGTCCATCTGTGTGCAATAAGTGTCATATGATCTGTATTTGTATTAATATGGTAATATGAGTTTTTTAACTGTTTAAATGTTTTTCAGTTTTCTTTCGTTTGTTTGTTTTGTTTTTACAGCAGGTGCCATTCTGTTCACCATGCTAGTTATCATTTTTTTTTAATTAAATCAAAATTTGGAATAAATTCCCCAATACATTCCATACTTTTCTCTAGAGCCTGTAAATGTTGTTAGTAGGTTAGTATACCTTTATGATCATTAAGTGTGGTATTATAATTTGATTTGATTGGTTACAAGCGAATCAGCGGATTTAAAAACAACAAAACGAAAAGAAGAAGAAAAGCTGAGAAACTGATAAATCAATATAAGTCAGATTGCATACAATATGCTAAAAACCCTGGTCTGGTCTGGTCTGGTCTGTGGTGTTGCGAACCCCTTTCTTCCTGAACAGCAGGTAGGATTGATTGGCAGGGACAGGCTTTCAGGCGTGTTTTGTTATACGCCACTCGGGTGCAAAGGAAAGACGTGAGGAATGAGCCGAGCTCGGCAGCAGGGCTAAAGAGCCTGCGCTGGAGGGGGCGCTGAAATGAAACACAAGTCGACCTGGTGCAGACAAAAAGGTCAGTTTCAGATATCAGCCGTGACGTTTGGAGCAAATATCAGCAGGGACGAGAAGAAATGGGACTGCCGCGTGAGTCGGAACCTATTTTTCATGCTTCTAATAACTTTTTTTTTTTAAAAAGCGGGCTGATTTCTAATTCATGTCTGAAACACCGAGATAATGATGTCGCCACGGGCGAAATATGACAAAATAAAATCACAAAGCGTCTTTGTATTGCTCCGTAATAAACCATTCAATCAATCATTTATTCGCATGCCATATTAGCATATTAGCAAGACGAGGAGTATTATTAGGTATTTATTGCTAAGTACATAAACCACCATTATGGGCATATTTATTTATTTATTTGTTTGTTTATTTATTTCGCAATTTATTTTATTCTTCTGGCTGAGCTGCTTAGCCGCAGAGAAAATTTTCTTTTCCTGAAGGACATCATTAGGATATAATATCGTTTTTGTGGATATTATTTAAAAGTGTGGATAGTAGTTTCACTCAGACTGTTCAAAAACAAGCGCTCTCTCAGTGTAAATCCGCTAGCTAACTAGCACTCGCAACAACTAATGAAAATTCAAAAGATCAGTAATAATGCTTGTGATAACATCAGTGACTAGGTATGTTTTTCAATGTAATTATTCTGATTAACATTAGCTGTTCTCATCATTGTTAGCTTTTGAACAAAACTGATTATAGTGCTTTGCGTCACTGTTATTATTTGCCTCATTTTTTTATCTGCTCATATGGAAATGTTCTAGATGCTAGCTGCAGTTGTAGCAAATATTGGTTAGCTAGCTAGCTTTATAGTTTTCTCTTTCGCTTACAGCCTAGTTGTGCTGTGAGCTAATCTCAGAAGCTAGCGAGTAACTAGAACGATTTTTGATAAAAAATATTCCTAATAAAATGGAGCTAAACTTTTAATATTTTGTCAGCTAAAACGCTAACTAATTTATGCAAACAAACAAAAGCAAAATGTGTAATCTGACAACAAAGGCAGAGATAGTTATCATGGTAGAAAGGCTGTAATGTTTATAGGGTACTTACAGTTGACGACCACATTGACGTACTTGACGTCAGGCGTAGCGACGTCGTTGGTAGCCTTACACTCGTAGCGGCCGGCCTGAGTACGCAAGATGCCGGAAATTTCCAGATACTCGCCCACGTCCGGGGTGTCAACTGTCAAGATATGTAACAGAACCAAAATTCGACTGAGTGTCACCATCATCATCATCATCATCATCATCATCATCATCATAACAGGGCTACATGTTAATTTATTCATAGATTAAAAAAAAGAAACAGCAGGTGATACAATATGACATTGTGATAACGACAAACGATAAAACAAGCTCAACTTAGCAGAAGGTCTTGACTGGTAGCAGCAAACAGCGAAAAAAAAAATGCTGAGATAAACAAGGTTAATAGACAGAACTACTGTAGATGAAGGAAAGAAACTGCCATGGCATCAAGAAAAGAAATAATAATAATAATAATAATAATAATAATAATAATAATAATAAGAAGAAGAAGAAAAACAAAATGTGTTTGTTAACTTACTCGATCCAAGCTAACTAATGTAGCCAGATAACGTATACCAGTCTTGCTTTTCGTGACCACGATTTAAACCATAAACATAAATACAGTTTATGAAATAAAGTGCTCCATGATTTCAATAAAACAACGAAGTATAGTTTTATTATGATTATTATTATTATTACTTTTTGCAGTGAATTACAGTTTTGTTCTCAGAACAATCAGAAATACAATCATTGTAACCTGAACCTCATGTACAGAGCGCACAATTCCCCCCATGCACTCGGTTTTCAATTTCTAAATGTTCTTTTTTTTTTTTTTTGCAAAACGCTACAAAATAGGCACTCTTCCAAATGCATTTCGCTTGCGTCTCTTTGGAAAGCGGAGCTGATCACGAAGCCAAGCTGCCTACAGCTGCATACTACTATATATACTGTATATAGACACAAACATACCACACACACACACACGCACACAATCAGTCAAAAGTTTGGACACACATGGTCTCTCTGGATTAGAATTCTTTCTACACTGTAAAACAATACTGAAGGCGTTTATCCAAAACACACAATAATCTCCTCTGAACAGTTGATATTGAGATGTATATCTGCTACTTAACGGCTCTAATCTGAGGTGCTGGTTGTTAATTGGTGATTTCTCAGGCTGGTGACTCTAAATGAACTTCTCCTCTGCAGCAGTAAGTTTTGGTCTCGCTTTCCTGGGAAGGTCTTCATGAGAGACAGTTTCATCATGGAGCTTGATGGGGTTTACAAATGCACTCGACACAATACTGTTCTTACAGGAACTGATCCAGAACAGCCAACCTCAGTGTCTTAAAATAACAATTGACTGCTGTTGTTGTTGTTCTTGTTATTTAATTACCTAATGTTGTAAGTGTTATTTCATAGTTTTGAAAAAACAAACAAAAAAAAATCAGTGTTGTTCTAGAATACAGAAAATAAATCCAAATCCAGTTTGGTGTCCAACCTTTCGACTGCTGCTGTATATATATATATATATATATACTGCAGGTGAGTTCTCATGGTTGGGAGATCAATGGTGATGCAAGAGCTAGAGGTCAAGGACTAGGAGGGAGAGGAGGATGATAAGGGACCATTATCTCAGATGAGATCAGGGCCACAGTGGTTTATTCTGTGCTCAGCCCAACTGGAGCAGCTACACGGTTCCATCTATTATCCCCACATTCAGAAATGAGAACCAGTAACTTACCTACTATCACCACTATGCTCCTGCTCTTTATGTATGTAGAATATAATATAATATACTTCATCCAGTCAGATCATGTTGATTTTTTATAAACAATTATGCTTATTTTAACCAACAGCGAGATGACCAGAAAAATCCAGAACACAATATTTAATTATCGTCACCAGGTGGGCGTGTCCACATTGGACCATGTATTATGATGTCTTCCAGAGAGCACTCTATAATTTTCTTAACGAGGCTGACATTAACTTTATTGGCCACCGTGCCATTGTGAATACCCCTAGTCAGTGTGGTGGGAATATCACAGTACATTAGCAAGGAATTATCCGTTAGCAAGGGAGGAGTCCTCTGTCGCCATGCCAAAAGTGGTCACTACAACACCGCCCTTCTTTTCACATCCATAGATTGGATACATCAGCTGACGTCCTCATTCCAGCCGTGTAGACGAGTGGACCAGAGCAGTCCAGGTACATGGTCACCTGAAGCTATATATATATATATATATATATATATATATATATATATATATATATATATATATATATATTGTCTTCTCTGTTCCACAACTGGTTCATTGACCACCCTCAGTTCCTTGTTCTCTACCGCCCAACATATCCCTCGTTCCTAAGTGAAGAACATATTTCAGCTTCTTTCTCATAGCTTGTGATGTGGATGAGGTGCTGTGGCCAGACCAAAACAGGAGGCAGGAGAAAGTAGGTTTATTTCTTACTTCTTTGTGTTCAGAGCTTTAATAAACTGAGGCAGCAGGTATGCATTACTGTAACAAATCTTTTACAACAGACTACAACACAAAACTGAAAACGCAAATGCCATAAACCTAGTGATGAGATAATCACAGTGTTTTGTGCTCAGCGCATCACCGTGCTGCTGGTCGGTAGGAAGATCTATTCATATGATGGCATTTATCATTTTAATACAAATAACATGTTGGAAAGAGATGAAACAGTCCTGAATGCCAGTGTTTGCGTTTAGAGATCGGTGGATGTTTCAGGAAATTTGTGAAGGCTATTGTGCAAAACACACATGCGTGAGCTTATCAACTGCAATGTTGATATTTAAAATGGTGAATGGTTTTGTCAGGCTGAGGACAAAAGTTGTCAAACAAGTTGCTGAAATGAGATAAAATTTTCATTTATCTATTTATTTATTTATTTATTTATTTTTAATCACCTTCTGTAGCTAGAAAAAAATACCCAAGATAGCGAGCTATGTTACTGTGGAGTAGTTTGATAAAAAGGCAACTTGTCAGAAGGCAAAAATGTCTAAGCTATCTAGCAAACCAATTTTCACTAATGTTTTCTCAGAGTTTTTGTTAGCTTCTGTAGCAATAATCCAGGCTAGCTAGCTAATTAGAGTAAAACATAAAATGCCAACTATAGTTATCTTCAGTAGCAAAAAATCGATGCTAGATTTTTCACCTTCAGTTAAGTCCCATCTTCATAAAATTGCTTAAAAAAGACTAGAGGTTTTTTTTTATTAACCTTTGCAGCAAAAATCCAGTTAAAATGTGTTTAGTTAGTTTCCATTTCCCTAAATTCATCCAAAATAATTAATCTGTTTTTTCAGACTTTTCCAGCAAAATATCTACCAGTATTCAGTAATGTTCAATTTTACTGAAACATTTTTAAAAAAGTAAATTAGACTTTTCGATTACCTTGGGATGGAAAAATCCAAGCTACACTGCTAGCAAATTATTGTTAGGGTCTAATTTACTAAAGAAGCTAAAAAGGCAACTTCTTTTTAGTTTGCTTTTTGTAGTAAGAATCCAAGCTAGCTAGCTAAATTGTGTTCAGTAATGTTACATTTTATTAAAAAACAATTAAAAAGGTAACTAGGCTTCGGTATTAGATTCGGTAGAAAGAAAAAAAATTAAGCTAGCTAACTAATGCTCAGTTAGGTTTCATTTGTCTAAACTTGACCAACAAAGGCTTGTACAACAAAGGCAATCCTTGTTTTTAATAATATCAATTGTAGCAAAAATTCAAGATATCTTAACTAACTAGTATTCAGTTAGGGTAGACGTTATTAAAACGGCCATAAATGCAACTAGGCTTTTAGGTATCTTTTATACCAAAAACTTCTAAGCTAGCTATCAAACCAACAATCAGTAATGTTAAAATTAAAGTACAACTTTGTTAGTTTTACTAGCTAAGTACTGTTCAATATGGTTATTCTTTACTAAAACTGCTAAAAGACAACTAGCACTTTAAAATATCTTTTGCAGCAAAATAAGTAAATAAAACATCTAAGTTAGCCAGCTAACTAATATTTAATTAGGTTAAGTTTTACTAGTATTCAATTAGGTTACATGTGCTTTGCTTTTTTAAATATTTTGTTTATTTACTTTCATAGCAAAATCCAAGCTAGCTAGCAGTTAGCATTAGGGATATTGTACATAACTATTATGGAAAAATATTAAAGTAAACAACAACAATTATGATGATGATGATGCTAATTGTCGCAGACAACACTTTTGACGATCCTTCATATCTTTTTAGCCGTGAAGCTAGCTACCACAGCGAGTTATTACTGAGATAATGAGATTTTTCAGAAGATAACGGCGCTGCATTAACTGATAAATTGACATAAATGAAAGGATTTATCAGGAAGCTAAGTTTTTATGAGCGCAGGATCTAAACTGTTTTGGTGGAAGGAGGCCAAAGAGCAGGTACGAGTCGATAATTAGGCTTCTGCAGAAACACGCTCGCCAGAATCTAATGAGACACGTGCTTGACCCTGAAACGTCTCACACACACACTTGGAAAGAGAGACAGAGAGAGAGTGTGTGTGTGTGTGTGTGTGTGTGTGTGTGTGTGTGTGTGTGGGACGACCAGGCCGAGTCTAAAAACATCTTCTCCGGCTGTTCCTGCCCTCGCTAGTCAGTGTGTAGGTGTGTGACTGTCTTAATTAGCATGCCTCGTTATGAAACCCTCATTCCATCGAACTTACCAAAGGCATTGTGGGTAACCGGAGGTGGACACTGATCTGAGGGGAGTGGGGGAGGGGCATTAAAATGCCAACTTCAAAGACACCTGATTTTTATACATCCACAGTTATTCTGTTTTGTTGTTGTTGTTGTTTTATTACCGTTTGAAGTGTCGCTCCTTCTAATCCAACATGGCTGACGGGGACGCGCTTAGACTTACAGCACAGTGAAGACATTACAGTGTATAACGAATGATTATTAGCTTTTTAAAATTCCATCAGACATTCATTCAGAGCGAGAAGAAAAAGAAAAAGATTGAATATGTAAAGCAGTTCTACGTGATTAAGCTACACGAACACAATTAGCACCAACGTACCTGTGAAATTTCATCAATGGATCAGATTAATGCTGCGTGAACCGATCAGGTTCACTTCACATAATTTAAATGATTAAGGACTTATATTTATTTATAAGCAATGAAATCATTTTTCGTTGAATTTCGTTTATTTTAAGGGTTTTAAAAAAAAAAATTATTACTATTATTTTCTATCATTTTTGGACATTACAATAACTTTTCCCTCCATTTTACTTTCACTCTGCGACTTCTCACTCGAGTTACGTTTTTAATATGTATTAAAATGTCCACGCTGCTTACCCATGAATAAACCAGTGAAAAAATCTTAATATGTTTTATAATCAGTTGAGCGTGAATGATTTAAAAATAAAACTGTGCTATGTTTATTTTTACACGGCTTATAAATGAAATGCTGACATCCAGCCTGAGGAGACAGACAGATAGACAGACAGACAGTTAGCGAGAGACAGGGAGGAACTTGAAGATGCAGGTAGACAGACAGAGAGACAAACACAAAGACATGCAGAGAGACAGAGATCTAAGCATCCAGCCTAAAGAGACAGACAAACAGACAGCCTGAAGACAGAGAGAGACCCTTGAAGAGACAGGGAGACAGACAAAGAGAGAGGCCGAGAGAGACGCATCCAGAGAGCCAGACAGAGAGACACATCCAGTCTAAAGAGACAGACAGCCTGGAGGGACAAGATGATAGACAGGAAGAGAGGCACATCGAGTCTGAAGAGAGAGAGAGAGAGAGAGAGACAAGGAGACAGACAGACCAAGAGACAGACAGAGAGAGACACATTCAGCCTTTAGGAACAGGAAGAGCGACAGACAGTGGCAAACAGAGAGACAGAAAGCCTGAAAAGACAGACCGAGACACACATCGAGCCTGAAGAGACAGGAAGAGAGACAGACGGCATGAACAGACAGACAGAGAGAAACATGCAGCCTGAAGGAGCAGGAAGGGAGACATGTAGTGGGAGACAGAGAGACAAACAAAGAGACAGACAACACAGACACAGAGAGGATGAAATGACTGTTTTCTCTTCTTTTATTATACAACACATGAAGAATCTGTGTGTGTGTGTGTGTGTGTGTGTGTGTGTATGTGTGTGTGTGTCTGTGTGTGTGTGTGTGTATGATTGGAGCAGCTCAGAATCACATCTCATATTCGTTTAACATCATGCTAATGCAAAGCGGGAGCGCCATCCCTTTTTCTCGATGTGTGTGTGTGTGTGTGTGTGTGTGTGTGCAGAGCGAAGTGACGAGCGAGGGCTAATGTGGCGGAGCCGAGAGGGAGAAAATGGAGTGCCAAATTCATTTTCTTTTCAATCTCGGTAATCACCTCATATTGTCACGTACAGGAGAAAAGAATCTGCAAAGAGGAAAAGAATATGTGACAATCCACACACACACACACACACACACACACACACACACACACACACACATTTGTACTTATTTCGTGAGCTTTCCTATTGATTTGTACATCACTGAATCACATGAGTTATTTGTGCGTCATGGAGACCGCGTGTATGCGAGAACTCATCGGCAGGTCCTCATAAAGGCCTAAAAACCTGCACACTCACACACACACTCTCTCTCACACACACACACACACACTACATTCCACCCACTTTTTTTTTTTTTTTTTTGCCTCAGGGTTGATGTTAGAGAAGTGCACATAATGCATAACACACACACACACACACACACACACACACGTATAAATGCTTGAATCTTCCGCTCGTTAACATCTCTGTGGGCAACCGAGGTCAAAAAGTTATTGTGTGTGTGTGTGAGTGTGTGTGTGTGTGTGTGTACAGACATTTCATGATTTGTTCAGAATTAACGACTGCACGCGGTGTGAATGGAATAAAAAAAACAAAAACATGCTAGTCTTTGGGAAACACTCCGCTGTCGCGCTCTACAGCAGCGTGAGCGTCCCCGTGGCGTAGCAGCGCCTCGCCCGAACGCCGCTGATGAAAAGTTTGCGTACGTGTTCGTGTGTAATGCATCACTGTGACACGTAAACACACTCATAAATTACCAGGAAGAAGCTTACAGCAGCGCAAACCTGTGAAGCAGTGCAGCGTAACAGCACGTCCTGATAGGTGTGTGTGTGTGTGTGTGTGTGTGTGTGTGTGTGATTTAAACACACATTCATCACTTCAGTCTAAAACGCTCCGAGAGGATGCGCATCACTTCTCGGCTTCCTGTCAGCATACAGTCAAAAACTCGCAACAGAGGGCTCTCCTTACTGAGGAAAATATTAATGCGCGCTTCGGCCGAATCCAGGACACGGACAAGAGACGCGCCAGCTGCAGGTGTTTTCCTGCTACAAGCCCCGCCCCTTTTTTGATCCACACACTCGGTGTACAGGGTTTCTACACACAACCTTAGCGAGACAGAGGAAGAGAGAGAGAGAGACAGAGAGACATCCAGACAGACAAGCAGGAAGACAGACGAGAGAGACACAAGGAAACAGAAAGAGAGACATTCAGCCTAAAGAAACAGACAGAGGGACAGACCAGACAGAAGGACACCCAGAGAGACAGACAGACATCCAGCTTGGAGAGACAGACAGAGAGACATCTAAAGACACAGACATCTAAAGAAACAGAGAGAAAGAGAGACAGTCAGCCTAAAGAGACAGACTGGGTCATAGACAGAGAGAAAGACGGGCAGCCAGAGACAAAGAAAAAGAGAAAAAAAAAAAGAGATTTAGCCTAAAGAAACGCAGAAAGACATCCAGAGAGCCAAATAGACAGACAGACAGACAGAGGCTTCGAAAAAGATAGAGGGACATATAGAGAGATAGTTGTAGAGACAGACAGAAATATAGCCAGAGACAGACATTCAGCTTGAAGAGACAGACAAACATGTAGAGAGACAGACAGGGTCATAGACAGAGAGAAAGATGGACAGCCAGAGACAAAGAAAAACAGAAAAGAGAGACATTTAGCCTAAAGAAACACAGAAAGACATCCAGAGAGCCAAATAGACAGACAGACAAACAGACAGAGGTTGAAAAAGACAGAGAGACATATAGAGACAGACAGACATCCAGCTTGAGGAGACAGACAGAGAGACATTCAAGACACAGACAGATAAAAGTCCAACCTGTAGCGACATATAGACAGACATCCAGAGAGACAGACGGAGACATTAAGCATAAAGAGACCGTCAGAGTGATGGAGAGACAGACATTTAGAGAGAAAAACAGAGACAGACAGAGACAGACAGGCATCCAGCTTGATGAGACAAACCGAGAGATCTTCAGAGAGACATCTAGCCTGAAGCGACAGACAGGGACGTGATCTGGGACAGCAGGCAACATGAATAACCGCGTGTGTGTGTGTGTGTGTGTGTGTGTGTGTGTGAGGCGTGTGTTTGATCGATTATTACAGCAGCAGTTTTAAATGAAAGGTCATAATCTGCAAAAAGCCGTAGAAGAAATGTGTGGGATGAAACACACACACACACACACACACACACACACACACACACACACACACACACACACACACATACAGTACACAGCATTGAGTGCTATTGTTCTCACTTGCTGCTTTAGCTCATTTTAGGTCTTTTGGGAACGCGCGATCGGGTCGGAATATATTTCTTAAATGCATCAGGAGAACACAGTCGTGTTTTTTTCCCACGAGCTTCATTTCTTTAACCGTCACCTCGCGGTCGTCTCTTCATCTCCGTCCAAGTGGATGCTAATTAATTCTGGAGACGACAGCGTTTTAGTCACTTTTGTCTCCGCGTAATACCGCGTGGCTCGGCTGGTGTTTCAGAAAGAAATCCCGTTCTGCTGTTAATGAGCACGCCTTATACGCACAACAATACACACAATTCACACACACACACACACACACACACACACACAAAAGAAACTCACTCATTTCTCACACTCTTCTTTCTCGAAGGTTAGATTTGGGAATAAACAGCGAAATGATTCGGAGTCAATTAACGGAAAGATGTTATTTATTATTTCACTTTCGTGTGTTTATTGAAACGGTTTCATAGTTGCGCTACGCTGCTTCACAAGCACGCAAAGCTAACTGCAGCCTTATTGGGACTGGATTAGCTTTATTCATGAAGAATAACTCTGGTGGTTTAAGGTCTTGAGTTCCTAGCACAGGTAAAGCTTACATACGTATCAAAGGTCACATGACTTACCTATTAATGCCCCCCCCCCCCCCCCATCAGTCTGTATTTAACCGCTGCGTGTGTAATTTGCATTAAGAAACAGGAGCGCGATCGTAATGACCTCATACGTTTGGCCAGCATTATCGCGAAACAGATCCCGCCCGAACATGGCACTTCAGATTCAGACCACCTGTTCTCTGTGCCTGCGCTCTGAACCTCCGCACTCTCCATCTCTCCTATAAAGGCCCTAAACAGCCCCAAGGTCCCTTTGATGGGCTTTTCTCTATTTACTCCTGAGCTGCAGAGGAATACGGACGACTTTACACACAATCCTCTCTCTGCTGCGCTCGCAATCCCAACTTCAGCTATGAAATACAGCATGAGAGTTGGAGGATGAAACAGCTGCTCGACCATATAACAGGGTTTGATCACCGATCGTATATAACGGTGCGAGGTAAAGCAGGTCGTTTTATGTGTGAGCGCGTGTGTGAGAGAGTCTTACGATTGCTAGTCAGGTACTGTAAAACGTGCACTAGTCCAATCTGTTCACCCTCTTTCCCATTACATGCCATAATCACCTACAAATACTCATCACGTACTTATGATCACATCTTTATTAGTGCATTATTAGTAGCTTAGCGCGCAGGTTGGGAATTAGCAGTAAATTTAGTATCCCTTAGTGCTTAGAATCACTAAGTGGCAGACCGCGGTCCTGATCCGGACCGAGCGACGGTTCTATCTGGACCCTGATGCTTTTCTGATATATTGAAATAATTAATGCACCTGTAATCTAATGCTTTTTTTCCCCTTAAGGTGGGCGTGGCTATACGCATCACTCAACAGAGCCAATCAATGCGATAGTTTCCCATGTATAGACAGAGTGTGTGGAAGAACCAGGAACGAAAGCGCGGAACAGCATGACTTACTCCAAGAACACGAAAGTACAGTGGAACCTTGGATTGCAAGTAACCTGGTCTGTGAGCGTTTTGCAAGTCGAGCAAAATTTTGTAACAAATTTTACCTTGTTAAACGAGCGAGGTCTTGACATACGAGTACTGTAGTACGCATGCGCTTTGTCTGCCGATTGTCACGTGATCACAACTGAGCCAATGGTTCTTCTCTCTCTCTCCCGCTGTGGGATTGTGGGTAATCATCTCTCATGCTCGGTCTCAGTGGGCTTGTGTCACTCGTATAGTCAACATCCCTGCACGTGTGTACTGTTTACTATAACATTGTGACCACGTGTGTGTGTGTGTGTGTGTGTGTGTGTGTGTGTGTACGTGCATGCAAAGCATTTTTAAAAATTTTGTGTCCAAGTGTAGTGACTGTTCTTTAGTAATGGTACTGCAACAACGGTCATGAAGAAAAGCTTAAAAGGCTGTAGCAGTGCGGGTGATGTTTTATTTTTACTTTATATTTTGTATTAATTAGTTTTATCTGAATATTTCTGGGTTGTGGAATGAATCATTTAAGTTTCAATTATTTCTTATGGGGGAAATTCATTTAATACACAAGTATTTTAATGGACAAGCACGCTTCCAAGACGAATTATGCTCGCAATCCAAGGTTTAACTGTACACGTTGAAAAGTGAACCTTTAGAGATGAATGGATGGAACAATGTATGTTTATTGTTCCTGAGGGACTTTCAAAACCAGTTTGTCTCATATGTTTGGAAACCATGGCGATGTTTTAAGAAAAAGCAGGCATGTGGAACACCACTATGAAAAAAAAACACGGAGCGTTATGGCAAACATATCTGCAGCAGAGCGAGGTGTGGGTGAGGGCGAGGGCGTGGATGTGGGTGAGGGTGAGGGTGAGAGTGTGTGTGAGGGCGTGGGTGTGGGTGTGGGTAAGGGCGAGGGTGTGGGTATGGTGTTATTGGAATTTTAAACTGCTGATACTTATAATCTTACAATGACAGCGTGTATAAAGAACTGAATTCTAACACAGACATGAAATTTGGACCTCAGCTCCAAGAAAATAACATTGACCGGATCTTATAAAATTCTAATTTAGGACCCCTGCTTTAGGGTAGACTATTTAATAGGTTAGTGTGCAGGATGTGATTTAGCCATTTTAGGAAATTTAGTCCCTTTCTACAAAAAGTGTTCATGAGATGTCCAGTAGTGACAGCTTAAAGCTCAAAACTAAATAAAGAGTTGGACAGAATTTTGGACTCTGTGATCGATTATGCAAGAATACAGCCATCTACTGTATAATCCACTTTCAAATAACTCGAAGGTTGCTCGAACAACCATGCAACGTTTTGTTTGCCAATTTGTTACAATTTTTCAAATCAAAATTTTTGTTTTGCTGCGATACAAACTGCACCGCACCGTAACAACACTTTGACAATCTTCCTGACCAGCTCCTTACTGTTTCGGGATCGCAGACATTCGGGATCAAATGTCTCGTCAAAGGAGCGTCAGAAAATGTCTCGTCAAAGGAGCGTCAGACTCCACTGGGAGAAGAATCCTTTAGTTTATTTCCTTTTGCTTTAATGAAACCAGCAGTGTGTGAACGGATACATTCTGAGCCGCGGGTTGCACATCGCCGTCCAGTCCTCATGCGCTCGCGGGGACGGATCCTGACTCGTTTCCGGACGAGACCAGGGACGAGCAACCCTGTCTCGGCGAGCTCTCACGAAGGCTTCTCTCGCTGTTCCAGCTGTCCTCCAGGGCAGGTTTTTATCTCCTTAAACATTCTATTATGATCATCAGATTTATTATTTTGCACATTTATTACATCCAGTATAATATATATATATATATATATATATATATATATATATATATATATATATATATTTTAAATGTAGTGCGCCTGCTGTACGAGTCCCCGTGAATGAGCGGTTGCTATAGAAACAATAACGCATTAGAAGGAGCGAGTTAATATAGATGTGACTTGCTGCCACACTACTGCCAGAACAGCTGTTGTAGGAAATTAATCATCACGTTTCAACAAACCGCAATCGAGAATCCACAGCTCTGCGGTGTAACACATTAAACCCCGTCTAACAAGGGTGGAAGTGTGTTCGAGTCGATCCAGACAACGCTTTATTTTCCTGTCGCTTTTTCCCCCCTAATTCTGTAAAACTGGAGTCTGCTTCATCTCCCCCTCTCTTTATTTTCGGAAGATACTGTAGTTTTTTTTTTTTGTTTTCCCACCATGTACAGTTGGTGAGAGTGTGTGTGTGTGTGTTTTAATATCATGTTCCCTTCAGAGCAATACCGTCAACACTAAATCAACACTAAAGTACACAAGTATGACACCACAGACTAAAGGTGCAATGTGTTTTAGTGTGTGTTGGTTGAGGGGGGGGGGGGGGGGGGGCAAACTTCCAGGCTTTATTTAACACATATTGAGTTTGTGTGTGTGTGTGTGTGTGTGTGTGTTTGTGTGTGTGTGTTTGTGTGTGTGTGTGTGTTTTCTTTTTTTTTTTTGTGGCCCTCTGGAGCCCCTGCGCTTGCATTCGGCCTTAATTACTCTCGAGTGCCTCTCCTCGTGTCCTAATTAGCGGATGATTAAGAGTCTGACTTCAAAGGCTGTACAGTCACCTGACCTGCGCATCGGACGCCAGGCTGCACGCCAGAACACCGCCACGTTCTCACCAAAGCGTCATTTTCTCCCCCACACTGAGATGCACATGGCTGCAGATCCATTATTGTATCAATTTTCACATTTACGAATTGAAAATCCTCCGTTTCCCGGATTGCATCAGAAAAAAGGGGCGGAGCTTGCACCAGGCTTTGATCTCCGGAACCACAATGTGTCTAATTGCTTACTCTGAACTGTGTGCGAGCGCAGATAATGGCTGCTATTTAACACTTAAATGACTCCATTTAACCGCTCCAGCTCTCCGCGTTCACGTCCAAGGCGCGCGCCATCCTTAGCATTTACATTTCCTTTTACGCGGAACGCATTACTAAGACCTTCTCCAAAAAACACTCCGCGTAGAACCTTCACCTAAATTGTTCTGGACTCTGAAAGAGAACGCATGCCTGTCCTGATTTCCTAAAGGTCTGGTAAACTCATTATATCCAACAGGATGCATTTAATTTAATCAGGTCATTTAGAAGATGCTAATTAGAGCGCAATTACAGGCACTCCTACCTTTCGTGGCTAATTTAAAGGACACATTGTGTTAGCCACACGGATGCTAAACAGTTTTTTTTGGTACCTAATTGAAGCCTGAGTCGCGTTAGCTGTTTTTTTGTTGTTGTTGTTTTTTTTTAAGCTGAAAGTAATAATCACAAAGTTAACATCACTTACTCCAAGCTTGTTTTTTTATTATTATTTTTTTCTCTCTTTTTCTCCGTCGAGCTGTTTTCTGCTTCGGAAAACTTTGCAATATAAACTTTGTAATTTAACATGCTCGGCTGGGAAGACGTGCCGATACGAATCCGAAGTCACAAAAAGTTAAACCAGCTTCCGTGGAAGAACTGCAGTTTATATATTTATATTTCGGCGGTTCTAAAACGCATACATTTTTAAAAAGAAATTGCTTTTCTTGAACATAAAAGGCCACTAGACCATCCTTGACCTGAGGGCTGTTTGGTGCCTGGAAACTTTCAAGCGCGTGTACGCACACACACACACGCATGCACACACATAAACACACACACACACACACACACACACACACACAAACAACACAGCTGACTGATTCAAAGTCAAGGCCCTCCGTGACCTTTAGTGACCCTACAATAAATAACAAGCAAGATAGCATAGGTCGTGTGAACAGTGTCCTCCCACACACACACCCACGGAACATTGATCCACAAAGCCTCGACCCACCCTGCCCCAACTACACACACACACACACACACACACACACACTGTTATGCTATTACATACTCGTCCACACGTTCATTTTCTCTTCTATTACTCTAGCTCACATGAATAAAACTGGGATGCTTTTTTAAATGATTACTAATTAACACGTGGCCATGTGATTTTCCTCTTACACCAAAGTAACGAGCCAATTATTACAGCTTCTATTTATTATAAAGAACAACCTGAGGTCATGTTTAGTCCACTGGTAATTGTTCAATAGTTCAGATCTGTAAAACAAGTTATTCCTCCATAAACATCATAGAATCCTGTATCTCTATTCATTAATTCATTATTTACATAAAGCTAATGATCATATCATAACCATAAGAAAAACTATGATTTTTATTTAACCCTTTGTTTAAAAACAAATGAGAACAAAGACTCTTTATTGCTAACGTTGAAGCTATTTCGTACGCGAGGTCAAACCTTCTCTATGCTGACAAAAAAAAAAAAGGGTGCATATAATTCCTAGCCGATTAACATAAACAGATTGATTGATTGGCACAGATATGACGGTCCGTCTCAGTCCTGCAGAGCCGCAGCGGTTCATACTCAGACCACGAACGTTCCACCAGACTTGACGGGAGCCAAAATATCTGATGCGTGCGAAGCGCTCGTACGAAAAAACAACAAAGCGAAGACAAAACGTCCGCGCAAGTCATGATGATCTCTCAAGCATGTGCGCAACAGATCTCCTCCAACTCCTCCAACTCTTCAAAGGACCTTTTGTTCTTCTGAAACGGCGCCGCGGAGGATTAATCCGCTGGTACGGGCTGATCTCGGTCTTAGGGAGTCTTTGAGATAATTGATCACGGGCGGATCAAATGCGATTAATCGGCTCGTTTCGAAAAAGAAAAACAAGAAAGAGAACCTGATTAGAGTTTGGGACCTAAACTTTTTTTTTTTTTTTTTTTTTTTTTAAAGAAGGACTAGGATGTGACATGAAAACCAAAAATATGAATAAATAAATAAATAAATTGATTAATTAGTTTAAAAAAGCACGAATTGGTGCCGTGACCCGGATGCAAATAGCTAATATGATTAATGCCTTTCTAATGACTTTTAAAGGTTTGTGTTTCATTATCTTTAGCTTGTATTAGTAGAACAAGGTGTCGAAAAAAATAGAATAGTGATTTTTTTAAATGACTATTTAGTGGTGCTTGCGAAGCGAAAAAGGTTCAGTAAATAATCGTGCTAATAATATCAGCTGCATCAGCACAGTTAATATCTACAATGTTTTGGTTTTAATATATTAAGTATCAGTATAATCTGATGGGTGGGGCTATAATGCTTTTCCTGTATCCCAGGAGACACAGGGCACGAGGTGGGCGTACACTCTGGACAGGGTGCCAATCCATCGCAGGACACACACAAACATATATACAGACCGAAAGTTTGGCCACCCCTTCTCATTCAGCGAGTTTTCTTTCTTGTGTTCTTTCTTGTGTTCTTTAGCCCAAACGCGTCTCTTCTGCTTGTTGTCTGTCCTTAGCAGTGGTTTCCTAGCAGATATTCTAGCATGAAGGCCTGATTCACACAGTCTCCTCTTAACAGTTGTTCTAGAGATGTGTCTGCTGCTAGAACTCTGTGTGGCATCGACCTGCTCTCTGATCTGAGCTGCTGTTAACCTGCGATTTCTGAGGCCGGTGACTCGGATGAACTTATCCTCCGCAGCAGAGGCGACTCTCGGTCTTCCTTTCCCGGGCCGGTCCGCATGTCAGCCGGTTTCTTTGTAGCGCTTGATGCCTTTGTGACTGCACTCGGGGACACTTTCAAAGTTTTCCCAATTTTTCCGACTGACTGACCTTCATTTCTTAAAGTAATGATGGCCGCTCGTTTTTCTTCACTTGGCTGCTTTTTTCTTGCCATAATACAAATTCAAACTCTTTGAATGAGAAGGTGTGTCCAAACTTTTGCTCTGTACTGTATATACAGTACAAGCGCATTCACACACTACAGGCAATTTGGGAACAGCAATTAGCCTAATTTGCATGTCTTTGAACTGTGGAAAGAAACCAGAGTAACCGGAGGAAACCCACTAAGCACGGGGAGAAGACGCAACCTTAACCCACACAGACCCAGAGGTGGGAATCGAACCCGGACCCTGAGGGTGCAAGGCAACAGTGCTAACTACTAAGCCACCGTGATATAAAACAATAAATTAATAATGGCCACAGGGACAATTCAACAACTTCCAGTGCTGCCGTTGCTCTCTCATAATTGTTAATAATAATAATAATAATAATAATAATAATAATACATTTTTAAAAATCATTTTAAAATTGATGTTTGTAGTTCTTTCTCTGTTTCTTGAGGAAACCCATTAAATCCCCATTGTCTTTACCTTCATTATAATATATACATTATATTACAATATTATAAGTAATAATAATAATAATAATAATAATAATAATAATGCTGCTATAAGAACATAGTCATTTCTGTGTTGCTACAGTAGCAGTGCATCACTTCTCCACTCACCTAACGGATTGAGCAGCCTCCAGGTGATGACCGGGTCGGGCCGACCGTTAGCGAGACAGCTTAGGGTGACGTTACTGCCTTCGTTCACCGTGATGTCCTCAGACATTCTGTAAATGAAGGCAGGAACTGAAAAGGAAAAGATTATGCATGAGTTAGAATTCGAGTAGAATCGAGAATCGTTTAATGAAATAAAAGCTATAATTACATGAGGGCCATTCAATTCAAACTGGTACTTGTCATGTCATGAGGTACCTCATGAAGCTCTCTCAGGGTAACGAGAGAGCTCTCTGCCTGTACCCAGCACCCAACATCGCTAATCTGAAGTGAGATTAAGGAACATTTTTAACGTAGGAGTGCAGGATTGTCTTGATCACTTCGTCGCGTATGATGAAACATCGTTAGAGCTCCGAGTCAAAATGTGCATCAAAGGAGTTCCCGGGAGGCCAGCGTTTCAGACGTGAAGCAGACGCCTTGATTCTGCCATGTCCAAGCATGCTAGGTTTAAGTTCATTAGTGTATCAGGGGGTTATATAGAGAAATAAAGCTAGTTTTAATATCATAACTATGTGTGCTTTATTATGCACAAGCAAAAATCTTGGTTTGACTTGAACACACATCGTACTGAATACTGAACATCATCACGTGCCTGGTTCGATGCGAGCCTCAGAAAAGCCTGAACAGGTGTAAACATCTGCACTTGCAATGCTTTGAGATTTCGCTTTGACAGTGACGGATGGAAGTGTTTGTACAAACATGACTAAAATCCCTCTTGGTTTCTGCATTACTGGTATAGTAGCAAAGATTAGCATGGATAGCAGAGGCACTTCAGCTTGCCGATAGCTGCCTCTAAGATCTTACCTACAGAATGTTCTACCAGGCAGAATTTCGGAGCGAAGTTCCTGCTCTCTGATCAGACCGGTTTGTCAGCAGATAACAGACGGGATCGTCTGCACTGATTAAAATTCCCTCCAAGTTGAACCTTGACTTATACACAGCTCTGGGAAAAAAAATAAGAGAGCGCTGCAATTTACTCCAGAAAACTTTTGGAACGTCATCGAGAGGAAGATGGAGGGGCAGAAACCATCGCGTGAAGCTGAGCTGTTTTTGCGTTTTTGCAGTAATAGTGGTTTGAAGTTCCGCAACAGCAATGTGAGAAACTGATGGAGAACCAAAACACATGAAAGCTGTAACGGCAAATGGGGTTATTATTCCACCAAATACTGATTTCTTAATGTTATTTAGTCGAAGCATTGACACAGTTTGTTTACAATTTATTCGCGTTTTGTTTTATTTGAGCTATTAAAGCTCTGCTGCATCATCTTGGGTTATTTTGATGTGTTACGATGATGTCATTTCCTTTAAATAACATAGTACAGAGCAAAAGTTTGGACACACCTTCTCATTCAAAGAGGTTGAATTTGTATTATGGCAGGAAAAAAGCAGCTAAGTGAAGAAAAACGAGCGGCCATCATTACTTTAAGAAATGAAGGTCAGTCAGTCGGAAAAATTGGGAAAACTTTTGTGAAAGTGTCCCCGAGTGCAGTCACGAAAACCATCGAGCGCTACAAAGAAACCGGCTGACATGCGGACCGGCCCAGGAAAGGAAGACCGAGAGTCGCCTCTGCTGCGGAGGATAAGTTCATCCGAGTCACCGGCCTCAGAAATCACAGCAGGTTAACAGCAGCTCAGATCAGAGAGCAGGTCAATGCCACACAGAGTTCTAGCAGCAGACACATCTCTAGAACAACTGTTAAGAGGAGACTGTGTGAATCAGGCCTTCATGCTAGAATATCTGCTAGGAAACCACTGCTAAGGACAGGCAACAAGCAGAAGAGACGCGTTTGGGCTGAAGAACACAAGAAAGAACACAAGAAAGAAAACTCGCTGAATGAGAAGGGGTGTCCAAACTTTTGCTCTGTACTGTAGAAAAATAATTATCTGCCAAAGGAACAATACAATTTTTTGCTTGCAATTTTAGTAACGTTTGACTAGAAAACCAGATTAATTATTTTAAATCCTGGTTTTTTTTTTTTTTTTAAAGAAATGATCCATAGGTTTGGCTAGATTCAAGAATATTTCACTTTCTAAGATGCTAACATTTTTTGCAGTGAGCCCCAGCGACCTGTCTTAAGCGTCTGTCTTAATTCCGAAGTTTCTGTTGATTTACAAAACGTGCTTGATATGATTATAACTGTTGTGAATATCCATTGTCCGTGAGGACTTTAAAAAAAAAGGAAAAAAAAAAAAAAAAAAAAAAGAAAACTTGCAGAAAGCAATCTGATTCTTTCACAAAGTGTCAACAAATCTCCAATCTGAGCTTGTGTTGGCATTTTGTTAGATCCAGTATCCAGGCAGAACCTCATAACAATTCTCAAACTAACGCTTCACAAGCAGACGCCATTAATCCACCTCGACTAGATCTGCTTCCTTGGGTAGACTAGGCCATACCTGTTATCATTTCATTGCTCTTTATATGCGCGAGTCTTGCTCAAATGTGATTTTTCTCCATGGGATCTGAGCTCATGATTCTCTCACACAATTCTCATTTTAAACAAAAATATTTATTGCACTCAAGTAAAAAAAAAAAACAAACAAAAAAAAACAATACAAAATGTGCTGTAAATGTCACAGAGTTTATTAGGTGATTAGAAATTAATTTATAGTGTAGAATTTATGGTTCTTAAGGGTTTTATTATTCACAATAATATGAGTTTCTGTGTAACAGCTAGAATCAACACATCAGGTTTAATTAACTAACACGGTTAATAATTTATATCCCAATTAGAGCTGTACATGTCTGACTCTGTCCGGACACGAGTGTGTAGTTTGTGCGCATGTGTATACAAGCGACATTTACCTCATCATACAAAATAATAATGATATAAACCCACACGTGCGATGATAAAATATATACTCATTGCTAAACGCAACGACAGAAGAAAAGGTAACGGAGGGACACACAAGGACAAAGGAAAGGAGCCAATCAGAAACAGCTTGTCAGAACGTAGAACTCTCGTCCAGCTCCTGATTGGCTGGTACTTTCCCTCCTACAGCCTCTGATTGGTGGAATAGAGTGGGTGAGAAAGAGAGTTGAAATGCAGTCTGAGTGTGTGCGAGTGAGAGCTTGAGCGAGTGGGAATTTGTGTTCATTCAGCTGCAAGAGCATTTCTGAGCTCAGGTGCTGATGTCGGGATGTCGAGGAAGCTCCAGTTCCAGTTCATCCCTAAAGGTGATTCATTGGGGTTGAGTTCAGTCAGGGTTCTGTGCAGGACACTAAAGCTCCTTCAGTCCATTATCTACCATAACATACCAAGTCTTCATGAAGTTGTGGCTCTTTAGGGAACAAATTCGAGCCTGTTAGTTCCAGGGAAGGAAAACCTGTAAGCCAAATATTTTCTCTTGGTGGCAAGAACAAAAAAGACAAATAAATGAAAGACATGAACTTCTATAGCTATGCAGATGACACGCAGCTGTAAGTATCTGTTTAGCAAGATTGTACTATTCCTTTATACTCCTCTATATACTTTGCATCTATCGCTTTTCTCATATGGATAAACAGAAGTGTCCTTAAACAACCCTAAACAAGGAGCCGAAAGCTGAAATTCCTCTCCTTGACTGTATTTAATCTCTCAAATGAGATGTCTTTCACCTGAGAAACATTCCTCAAGATAGCACCAAGCATGGCTTTTCATAACACCATGACGGTGCTGCATGCTTTCCTTTCGTTTCCTTTTCATTCCTTGTGGCTTAAAAAAAGCTGAATGATGTAACCTGGGTATTAACAGGTTACACTGTCTTTTAAGTTTTACTGGGTTTGGCGGCATGGTGGCGTAGTGGTTTCACTCCCACCTCGGATGCATGGAGCTGTTGTCCCTGTGCTTGGTGGGTTTCCTCCATATTTTGGTTTCCTCCCATAGTTCAAAGACATGCAGATTTGGTTGACTGGTCTTCCCATTTGCCAGTAGTGTGTGAATGTGTGTGTGTGTGTGTGTGAATGTTGACTGGAGTTCCTACCAGTGTCGACAAAATGGGAATAAATACAATAGTCACCATTGCCCTTCATGACCCCTAGTTGGACTACAGAGGTTTCGATGGACTGTAGGGGTTTAAAGCAATAAATAGGTTAGCACTAGTATAATGGGTCATTCCCATAAACTGTATAAATAGAACCGGACAAACCCTCTGTGACGACACCCGCAGGTTTTCTGAAAAGTGGTTTTGAAGCTCAACTGTGGTCGCTCTGATTGTCGCCAACTTGGCGAGAGCTAAACTCCGCCTAAACTCTGGTTAATCCATAAATGGACCAATGGGAGAAGTGAGTTGCTCTTGGCTGTTGGTTGGAACACACCTACTTACCTCAGTTATCACAAGCTAGCTAGCGTTACCTTGATTTGATTGATTGTTGGCATCCATAACCTATACCATGTCAACTACTACATTTCTTGCTGCAAGTTAAACTGCAACGATTCAAGTTAGCTGTTTAGCTAAATTCATGCATAACAGACAGCTACAGTAGCAGGTTGACACCTGTCACTCAAATCAGTCATTTCCTTATTTAAATAATGCATCATTTTATGGCTTAATATAATTTTAACTGAAGTCTTACATACACATTCACCAACTTGTACAGTTGTCAGAGCCAGAACCAAAACCATTATTTTTGGTACCAGGCTATAAACATGTTGTAAAGTTGGCCATTGTAACATGGAGGTCTATGGGGATCGACTTACTTTTAGAACCAGCCCCCTGTGGTCTTTCATGGAACTGCATGTTTTGGCACTTCTGGAGGTTGCCCCTTGGTCTCTTCAGATGCCCTAACTTGTTCTCAGAGGTCCAGCACCAGATGCTTGCTTATGGCGCCAATCAATTTGCAGTTTGAAGAAAATCCAACTAGAGTACATCATTTTAATCTCCACTCCTTTTAGTTTTATATGCTTGGTGAAGGTTTTGAGGCAAGGCAATCCAAGGTCAAGAAAGCAGACACATCTCAGAGAAGCCCTAAAAAATGTCTTGTTACCTAGAACCCTAGAGCGATTGGACAACATTGTTATGCTCCATGCCTGAATAGGCTGAAAAACTCTGGAGGATTCTCGGGTAAACATTATAGTCCTATGTGACCGCGAGACAAAAACCTGTATGTCAAAAAAATAAAATAAAATAAAATAAAATAAAATAAATAAATAAATAAATAAAATAAAATACAGAGTACTGTACATGATATAGGCAGTCCAGTAGTCTGGTGCTTTATAGGCACTATGTGTAAATCACAGGACAAGTGGTTAATCAGGTTCCTCAACCAGAAGACCAGAGTGGTACCATTCTGAAGATGGAACCTCAGATGATAAGGAGGTTATTTGCCTTTGCTGTAGCTTGCAGTCCATAAATTCAGTTTATTCGCAATTCATTCGCAGAGAATCCATGTTACCAGGAGTACATTATAAGGCATGCATAATGCTGTATGTCAGCACAATCATTTCTAAACACAAGGCTGGGGATAAATTGGGGTGGGGTGGGATGGGGGTTTATCATCATACAAATGACATGCTTTTATCCTCACACCCCAGTTCACACCTCGGTGACATCTAATGACATCACAGGGAATATCACGGCGATCCCAGTCACTTTGCTTTACCACTACAAGACCTTCACATTCATATTGTAATTAATTTGTCATCTAATTAAGATGCTATCTCGTTATTTACAAGAGCTTCAGAGGGACGTGTTGCCTCATGTTGAGGGCGAGGAAAAGCGATTAAGCGCTTAACACAGTGCTAAAGAACTCAATAAGATCCTAATTGGAATCTTCTGGCACCGAACCAGGTCAATTATTCCGTAAAATCACTGCTAATCGCTCGCAAATGGGATGTGATCTTTGTTTTTTGGCAAACCGAGATTTTCTGTTTAAGGAAAACAGACTGTCAGTGTCAACAGAAGGATGGAGCTAAGGACTAACGGGCGCTGTGTAAATCATTGGAAAGAGTATTAATATGGCAGCGTTTTACTGCAAAATGAGATAAATCCATTGCAGTGGTTTCAAGAAAACAGTTTACAGTGTTACAAACTTAATTAGTTTCGCTAATTATTATTGTTGCTACTTTATTAATATTTTTTTTATTAATGATTAAATATTAATCTGAGTGTTAGTAGTAGTAGTTAGTAATAATATTAGGATTAGTAGTAGTGATAGTAGTAGTATTGGTGGTAGTTTTAGCAGTAGGAGTATTGCTAGTAGTAGTATTAGTACTAGTATTAGCAATACTACTAGAACGAGTAGTATTGGTAGTATTAGTTGTAGTAGTAGTGCTGGTAGGAGTAATATACTGTAAGTTTTGGTAGCAAGCTAAGTAGTAATAGTACTAGTAGTATAAGTGGTACTAGTAGGAGTAATAGTGATAATATTCCACTAGCCTTTGTGTTAGCCCACTCTCCCTGAGCTAGCACTTCCTGGAACCTGCTAGCACAATTGCTAATCATCCCAGACAGACAAAACAACTGCAGTTGTTAACTACGCTAGCAGTGCACTGTCCAGATCGCACCCGTGTCGCGTTCTAATGCTAATCTTGCTAGTTTGACATTACCGCGTAACTCAGAACAACAACTAGCATTAAGGCTGATCATGCTAGCTCAGGTGTCTAAATTACATCTAAATGCGACCCTGCAACCAATGTGAAAATGTCTGCATGTTTATTAAAACAGCAACAACAACAAAACAACAAAAAAATCCTTAATTTGTAATGAAACCTGCCCAGAAGATGAAATATTAAACAATAATATCGACACCTTCTGACCAATCACGATCCAGGGTTCATCAGCACTGTGTCGTCTTTCGGTTGCTATCGTCGAGGGGTCGCCACAGCAGACCGTCAGATCCGACACACAACTTGGCACTGGTTTTACACCGGCCGCCCTTCCTGATGCAACCTGCCCATTTTTATCCAGGCTTGAGATGGGCACTGCACCCAGGGGCTGGCGTTTGGGTGGGACTGAGCTTAAGTACCACTGAGCCTCCAATGCCCCAGCAGCACCGTGATGACATAATGTTAATACAGATTATTTGTTACTTATCTCATCGTCTAGACCTCAGTTACTAGCGTAGTCTTGTTTAGCGCTAGCATCCGCTACTCATGCTGGTTTCGAACCAAGAAAAAAGAAAAGCAAAAATTCTCTATTTCAGCAGGTATTTATCAGCCGAAGGTGAAATTTAACAAATCAAAAGTGTGACGAAGGAAGGCGTGAGCTGCATATTTGATGGGAGAAGGCTAGAGTTTCTACACCGGTCAGCAGTTTAGGTGTGATCAATCACACACCGTGGGCGTTTAATACATCACAGCGTGCCAGCGCTCGGCTCCATGATGAAGAGCGTCGGGGAGAAGCGAGAGGCGTGATGTGGCATGAAAACGATATGGATCTTTCTTAGAAGTGAGCGCGGAAAACGAAGTTCGACACAAGCGGTGACTGCAGGAAGCAGCGGACAGCGCGCGTGTGCATTTCATACGCGCTTAACAACGTGGCAACCAATAAGATTAGCGCTAAATGTTCATGTTGCTTTGTTTTTTTGTTTTGTTTTTTCTCCCATGAACTCTGTAAGTCTCTCTAAACTGCATGCTGAGTTTGACTTAATCCACTGTGCCTCATTAACATTCCGCCTGCAGGGCTCGAGCTCCTTCCTCTGGCGCTCTTGGGATATTTATCTGTTCTATTCCGCAACATTGTTTCTTTATGCATCCGTTTCTGAAACCGCTACTGACACAGAACTTTTTAAACTTTCCCATACTTGTATACACCGATCAGCCGTAACAGGATGATCAGGTGACGTGAATAACATCAATTATCTCATCGCTATGGCACACGTGGGTGGGATATAATTTAGGCAGCCAGTGAACCATTTTTGTTCCCACCTGAAGGTGATGTGTCGGAAGCAGGAAAAAATGGGCAAGTGTAAGAACCTGAGCGACTTTGAAAATGACAAACTGTCTAAACGACTGGGTCAGGCCAACTCCAAAACTGCACCACTTAAACACAAACCAACTATAACAGACTTGTGAGTGTTTGAACTTCTTTGGAGGACAAAAAAAGGCATCCTAGGGCATATACTGTTATTTCTCTGTTTCAGGAGAGTCAAATTATTCTTCTACTGTACGTCAAATAAAGAAAACGACTAAAGAGTTTCCCGAAAAAAATGAATCACGTTTAATCACACGACCGTGCACTCATTCATCTTCTCCTGTGTACAGGGTCACGGGGGGGCGGGGCCTATCTCAGGAGACTTAGGACATGCGACAGCGCTAACCACAATGCTAACCACTATATCCTTATGAATCCAAACAGAGCTCCCTGGTGTGTTAGCCTCCCGGCCCTACGCTACATGACGGTACCTATTAAAGCCTATTTACTGGACAGGAATTAGCGCGGCAGGAGCGTTAAGTTTAACCTTAAACAGAAGACTTTAATCAGCTGTAAGCAGCACAGTATTCATCATGCCTGATAACCTACAACTCACACAGAACAGTTTAACACGGGCAGAGATGATGAAGTGTGTGTGTGTATGTGTGTGTGTGTGTCCTGTACTGCGACTGCACAATGAGTGTTAAATTGCGTGTCAACACTGTGTTAAATCTGGGGCTTAAAATTTTATATTTTATTTTCCTTCCCCTATAATGATTATTTATTTTTGTTATTATTATTAGTATTATTTTTGTTGTTATTATTATTATTATTATTATTATTCCTCTCCCTGTCTCATTCTCTTCGTCTGTCTCTCTGTTCGTATCTCTCTCTCGCACACACATACAACTTTTCATTTATTGCATCAGTCTTCTACAAATGTTTTTTTTTTCTGCAGTTTGGCTTTCGTACATCTTTTGCTGTCACTCCATAAAACTTTCTCTCTCTCTCTCTCTCTCTCTCTCTCCTTTCACACACCTTCCTGTACACGACTCTGCCCTTCCTCTGCCCCCTGTCTTCTCACCGTCCTGTTATAATTATCTCTCCATGCAGGATAGTAACAAGTCGAACACTACGTGTCTGTTTTCTCCAAAACTTAGCGATGTTACCGCGCTAGCATTAGCTAGGTATCTGTGTTTAAGCAGGTCAGGATTACGCCAAAAAAACAACAACAACAAAAAAACAGTTTTATATCACAACGGAGAAAGATCAAAGAGGGGGTAAAATGAAAAGTGAAGAAAAAGCCAGACACATACAGTAGATAGATGCACTTTATACTGTAGACAAAAGTATTTGTCCAAACTTGCAATGACATCCAAATGCACACACTACGATATGTCGGTCCCCCAGTTGGTTTTGCAGCTATAACAGTTTCCACTCTTCTTGGAAGGCACGAGTCCACAAGATGTTGGAGTGTTTCATCTGTAGAGCATTTATGAGGTCAGGTACTCATGATGGACGAGAAGGTCCGGCTCACAGTCTCCGGTCCAGTTCATTCCAAAGGTGCTCGATGGGGTTGAGGTCAGGGCTCGGTGTTCGGGCCGCTCGAGTTCTCGCACAGCGAACTCATCACACCGTGTCCTTATAGTCGTTGCTTTGTGCACTGGGGCGGAGTCATGGTGGAATAGAAAAGGGCCTTCACCAAACCTTCAACAAACTGTTGCCACAAAGTTGCACAGAAGCACAGCATTGTCCAAGATGTCTTGTTATGCTGAAGCATTAAGATCGTCCTTCACTGGGGATAAGGGGGTCTCTGAGTGACTGAAACACCTGAATTCAATAATTAACAGGTCTAGAGAAAATACTTTTGATCATATAGATAGATTCTTTTTTTTTTTTTTTTAAAGGACAAACTGCACAACCTTCAGTTAAGAGCTCTGAATAAAACTTGTTTTTCACTAAAAGTAACTACAGGAAGAAAAAAAAAAAGACGTACAGTAAATAAACACACGTTTCTTCCACTAATCGCTGACGTAGACGGCTTTTTATTTCATTTGACAGGAAAAAAATTTGCACCGACATCTCAGAACCAGTTGCTTATATCGATGCTGATGCCGCGCTGATGATGCATCGGGTCCGAGCTCGCTATAATGGGAAGAGAAACTGCATTAACCAAAAAGATCTCCGTAAAGTCGCTCCGTCAGCAAAATTTGAATCCTGATGTGTAATAATAGAATAAAAAAACTTCCCAAAAACATACGGACAGAAAGTCGATCAAAAATAACAATCTCAAACAATAAACGTAATACAAATCACTGAAAGCAGTAACGAGAGGAAGGCAGCAGGAACGCTAACGCTGAATGTGTGTCGTGATATATACAGCGTCATGGACAAGTTTTTTTTTTTTTTTTTTTTTTGCATATTTGTCACACGGATTCAGATCATCAAACTACATTTAATGTTACACAAAGATTTCACAAGTAAATACAAAATGCAGTTTTTACAGTAAATGATGATTTCATTTATTAAGGGGAAAGAACCTGTCCAAACCTGCCTGCCTGTCCCTGTGTGAAAAAGTAATTGCCCCTAAACCAAATAACTGGTTGTGTCACCCGTGGCGGCCACAACTGCAATCGAGCGTTTGCGATAACAGCCAGTGAGTCACTGTGGAGGATTTTTTGCCGCTCTCTACCTTCCAAATTTGCTTTAATTCAGCCACACCGGAGGGTCTTCGAGCATGAACGTGAACGAGCCTGTTTAAGGATCTTATTCAGATTGTTAGTCTGTGATTAAAATCAATATCATCCACAAATTAATGAACAGGTGCATTAATTATCATTTTTTTCCTTTGATTTTCTCCCTAATTTAGTCGTGTCCAATTCCTCCCCATCACTAGGGGGCTCCACATTAAGGCTACTACTACCACTCGATCGGGAGGGTCGAAGACTATCACGTGTTTCCTCCGAACCACGTGACGCCAGCCGACCGCATCTTTTCGCACTGCTCGCTCGCTCACCGTTGGGGGCGGAGTAACACACTCGGAGGACGGCGCTATCCGCTCCTTCTGTTGCGTGAGCTCACAGACGTCCCTGATTGGCTGTAGAGCCGTGATTAATGTGAGAGCACTAAGTACCTCTCATCCCTCCCCTCTGAGAGAGCTCGGCCAATCAGCTCTCTCTAGACCTCCGGCTGCGAGAGGTTACAGCATCACCCGGGAACCGAACTCGCGATCTCCGGATGATCGGGCGAGCGCTTGGATTAATGATTTTAAGTCAGAGCATATCAGGTGTCCGTGTTGAGCTCCTTAGACACGTACATGACATCACAGAATTATTTCTAAAGGGGTAATCGTTGATATCCTTAGCACTATTGTATTCCGCATTAGTTCTCCCAGCACTTTGTATTTACACCGTAGCTAATGATGTCACTGTGTGTTACAATGGAGTCAAGGCTAGCCATGTAGCGATTCATAGCAAAAAATTGTGAACTGGGCTTAAATGAGTCAGATGTTCTTCCTGAGGAAACCGGGCTCTTTTAGTACAGTATCTGCAAGAAACTCCTACAGGTGTTCTACCAATCAGTGTTTTCTATTTGATGGGGAACCTTAAATGCCAAGACTGAACAAGATGGTCAGGAGGTGGTCAAGAACCTCTGGTAGACTTTAAGCTGGACTCGCTGCTGGAAAGGCGAATCTTGAAAAATAGAAAAATACTGTCGATTACACACGTGGACAAAATTGTTGGTACCCTTCGGTCAATGAAAGAAAAACTCACAATGGTCACAGAAATAACTTTAATCTGACTAATAATAATAAATAAGAATTCTATGAATGTTAACCAATGAAAGTCAGACATTGCTTTTCAACCATGCTTCAACAGAATTATACAAAAAAATGAACTCATGGAACAGGCCTGGACAAAAATGATGGTACCCCTAACTTAATAGTTTGTTGCACAACCTTTTGAGACAATCACTGCAATCAAACGATTCCTGTAACTGTCAATGAGACTTCTGCACCTCTCTGCAGGTATTTTGGCCCACTCCTCATGAGCAAGCTGCTCCAGTTGTTTCCGGTTTGAAGGGTGCCTTTTCCAGACGGCATGTTTCAGCTCCTTCCAAAGATGCTCAATAGGATTGAGGTCAGGGCTCATAGAAGGCCACTTTAGAATAGTCCAATGTTTTCCTCTTCCATTCTTGGGTGTTTTTAGCTGTGTGTTTTGGGTCATTGTCCTGTTGCAAGACCCATGACCTGCGACTGAGACCCAGCTTTCTGACACTGGCCAGCACATTTCTCTCTAGAATCCCTTGATAGTCTTGAGATTTCATTGTACCCTGCACAGATTCAAGACACCCTGTGCCAGATGCAGCAAAGCAGCCCCAGAACATAACAGAGCCTCCTCCATGTTTCACAGTAGGGACAGTGTTCTTTTCTTGATTTGCTTCATTTTTCCGTCTGTGAACATAGAGCTGATGTGCCTTGGCAAAAAGTTCCATTTTTGTCTCATCTGTCCATAGGACATTCTCCCAGAAGCTTTGTGGCTTGTCAACATGTGGCTTTTTTATGATTTGTTTTCAACAATGGTGTCCTCCTTGGTCGTCTCCCATGTAGTCCACTTTGGCTCAAACAACGACGGATGGTGCGATCCGACACTGATGTTCCTTGAGCATGAAGTTCACCTTGGATCTCTTTAGAAGTCTTTCTGGGCTCTTTTGTTACCATTCGGATTATCCGTCTCTTTGATTTGTCATCAATTTTCCTCCTGCGGCCACGTCCAGGGAGGTTGGCTACAGTCCCATGGATCTTAAATTTCTGAATAATATGTGCAACTGTAGTCACAGGAACATCTAGCTGCTTGGAAATGGTCTTATAGCCTTTACCTTTAACATGATTGTCTATAATTTTCTTTCGAATCTCCTGAGACAACTCTTTCCTTCGCTTCCTCTGGTCCATGTTGAGTGTGGTACATACCATGTCACCAAACAACACAGTGACTCCCTGGAGCCCTATATATAGGCCCACTGACCAATTACAAGATTGTAGACACCCGTGATGCTAATTAGTGGACACACCTTGAATTAACATGTCCCTTTGGTCACATTATTTTCAGTATTTTCTAGGGGTACCATCATTTTTGTCCAGGCCTGTTCCATGAGTTTATTTTTTTTATAATTCCGTTGAAGCATGGTTGAAAAGCAATGTCTGACTTTCATTGGTTAACATTCATAGAAAATTTTTAAACTATTACTTTTGTCAGATTCAAGTTATTTCTGTGACCATTGTGAGTTTTTCATTGATCGAAGGGTACCAACAATTTTGTCCACGTGTGTATGTCCAACACCCTCTGTATAGAACTTATTCAATTCAATTCAGTTTTATTTGTATAGCATTTTTGACAATTGTCAGCAGCTTTACACAATCAAAAGAATGATTGAAGTTAGTATGAAATGTGAATGTGTACGAAATCAAAATGATCAGACTGTCCCTGATGAGCAAACCGAGGACGTTGGCGACAGTGGCAGTAGGAAGAAACCTTGAGAGGAACCGGACTCAACAGGGAACCCATCCTCATCTGGGTGATAACGGAGAGCAGGGATTGATCAGCACTCGTACTGTGTGTTAGGAGGCTGGAAGTTCAGTATAACAGGAGTCCAGTTTGTTATTGGAGGCTCAGGAAGTCTGTAGGAAACTCCAGTCCTGAACTAGGCTGTAGTCCTCATGCCAAGTAGACAGTCACTTATGCCGAGCAGAAAAGCCTGTTCAGTGGCATTCTCAGGAAATGCTTTGTTCACAGGGCCGTACGCTGCTTTAACACCTCTTTACGGTGCCTGGGGAGACGGTCCCTCAAACACTCAACCACTACCCATCATCAGCTACACATGTTGCTCTCCTTCATAACATACTCAGTGTTCATAGTCAGATTTATGTATCTACACATCCTATACACTCATGTGCACTGATTTGCACTACCTCAGTCGTGCACCAGTCACTTCGGCACTGCTGTCACTTTCAGTACCTATAACTCATTATTGAACATGTCAGTTTTCTGCAGTCTAATAATATTCATCCTCACTCAGTAAGATTTATATATATAATATATATATAAGGTTTTTTATTGACTACACTACACATGATTGACGTGTAATTACTTCTACATGTTTATTGTCTATTATGTTCCTATCCTCGCTACTGGATGATGGAAATTTCCTTAAAGACCAATAAAGTATCTATCTATCTATCTATCCATCTATCTATCCATCTATCTATATATCTATCTATCCATCTATCTATCTATCTATCTGTCATCTTGCTCACGTTATGTTTCACACTGCTAGGTCGGGTCACCAGGTGTTACTCGTACAGACTCTGTAATTGAGCTGCGTGTGTTTGACCGATGAGCCAGCGTGACTGACCTGGATAAAGCAATTACTAGAGATGAATGAACGCAGTGTGAACGTGACATTTCCACGTCCTACACTTCACATCAGACTTTTCCCGTTTTAACCAGACGGATTCAATCATTCACGTCATATTGTCATGAGCGACTCTGCAAGCTGCTGGAGATCGATGGATTTTCTCAGAAGGGTCTCTTGACCGAAGGAGTTCGTCATCTCTTGATGAAACAGATTATGCATCGCTCGGTCTGCAGGTGATTCAGGAGCTTGATTGGCGATAGAAAATCTTAAATCATTCCATATGAGATATATATCTATAGTTACATTTATCTAGACTTTTCTTTAAATAAATGTACAACAAACCAAATATAAAATGATGAAGCTTATTGCTATTCAAAATGTACTAAAATTCCAAGCAAAAAATGGCATCTTCTGTTGGCAAATCATTTTATTAGTGTTAGCTTTCTTTCTTGAAAGAAACTAAATTACCTGTTAATAAAACAAGAAATTTCCACCTACAATTTTATGTAACATTTGACTAGAAATAAGTGGAATAATATTATGATTAGTTTGTTGTAAATTTTTTTTAAAGAAATTGTAGCAAGATTCAAGAATATTTCACCTGCTAAGATGTCATATTTTTGCCGCGTGAACAATTCAATAATTTGTGATGCTTTATTTTGAATGTTTATGGTTTGGCAGGGATAGCAAAAGTAAATAAAGTAAATAAAAAATTACAATGAGAAATTAAGGTGGTACATAAATATAAGAAAGAAATGTAAAATCCTGATGCAAAAATGTCAGAGGATATAAATAGACACCGCCCACTTTTCACAATATTTTTTATCTTTTGTATCTTTTAATTTCGTTTATCTTTCCTGTTCCGCATGTCTACGCTAAACAGACGAGAGATGCGTAAACAGATGAGTATACGCCTTTAAAGACAATGTTTACGTGAGAACGTCCCCGTGCTGGGTGATCTAGCGGGACACAGACTGGTGCGTCGGTAGCTAGGAGGAAGCTAGTCTCAGTAAATGCACGTGACTGGATAAACGGTAACAAGGGATAAAGACGCTACACGGAATGCTTCTCTTTAGCCGCTAGCTCTTCAACGATGCTAAACGTAGCAACAAATCAAAATATATACTGTATAATTTTTTTTTTCAAAATCTTACAAATCCTGAATTCGGTACAGACTGCAGGAAATGTCCTGGAAGCTTTATTACAGAATCATTAAATACACCACATGGATTAAAGCTAATTAGCCTCAGTGTCTTATGCATGTTTGATCGGGACTTGCGTCCCTCCACGTCTCTCTGTCGTCCCTCCAGCTTTGACCTTTGAACCCAAGAAAGCTCCCCTAAGCCTAAATGTTTAAAGAGTCACTGCTAATTAGCGCTAACATGAAGCTAATCAATGCAACCGGGTCACGGCCCTGAACGGCTCTGGGAAAGAGAGAGAGAGAGAGAGAGGAAGATGAAGAATAATAGAATGAAAAATGGAAAAATGATATACATGATTACGGAGAGAATAAAGGAAAAAATAGGCAAACATCAAAGAGATAAATTCCCCAGAGAGAGAGAGAGAGAGAGAGAGAGAGAGAGAAGGATACACTATATACTGTATATGTATGAAGAATAAAGAGAAGAAAGAAGACTGAAAATAAATACAGGCGGAGAGACTGAGAATTACTGGAGGTAATGAAAAAAAGAATAAGAGCGATAATAAAAAGAATAAATAAGGGGTTAAGAAGTGAGAGAGACAGAGAGAGACAGATAGAGAGAGAGAGGATAAAGGCTGATGAAAAATCTGATTAAAGAGTAAAGAGAAAGGGAAAGCCAGAGACGTGAGAGAGCGGAGAGAGCAGGACAGAATGTGAGATAGAGTGAGAGAGAGAGAGAGTGAAAGAAGGAACACAAGGCAGGTGGACAGTTTCCTCCCACTGGGCCACGCTGACCTCCCCACCACACACACACACACACACACACACACACACACACGATTTGACCCCCGACTCTGACCCCTGAGGAATAAAACAGACAGACAAGTGGAGTGACAGCGGAGATGTGATGGAGAACGATGTCATCAGTGTGGGGTCACGTGGGGTCACCAAGTCTGTGTACACACACCCAACTGCCATACCGGAGATTGATTTCCCCCAACCATTAACCCCCTCCAAGACACACACACACACACACACACACACACACACACATACACACACAGGAATAAGACCTGACAATTTCAGAACCAGTGCTATGTATTTCAATTCCGTGTGAACATTATTAATTTAAGCGTTATGATCTATGTAATCTGAGACTATACAAAGTGAATCTCCATGGTTGTAATTCTTGCTGTTGTGCTTATATGGATTGCGATATCTACAGAATATCAGTACATTCTGTTTGCGGTACCTCGGCATACGAATTGAATCCGTTCCGGAGGCCAGTTTTTGAGGCGAACGTTCGTATTGTGAAACGCATCATCCCATAGGAAATAATGTAAATGCAGATAATCCGTTCCAGCCGCCCAAAAAATATTACAAATATTACCAACTGACCAACACTGTAATGATATTTTTGCATATGAAAACAATTAAAACAGTTAGAAAAGACATGCAAATGAAATAAAATATGAAATAAATAGACATTAAACCACACTTAATCCTAATTTACGATTCCTCTCGATACCGACTGCTTTAAAAAACAAACTAAAAGCGACTCCCTTTTCTCTTTGATTCAGTAACATTCGTGGGACCCATGGTGCCGTGTCTTCACTAAATCTTACACAAAATGCAAAAAAAAAAAAAAAAAAACCCGGTTCAGCTCGGTCCGGTCGCTCGTATGCCAAAAACGCTTTTTGCATGCGGAGGCAAATTTCTAACACAATTTTTTAAAGGTTTTTGTAAGGTGAAAATTCCTAAGGTTTGTAGGCCGAGTTAAAATACCACTGTACGTTTATATTCTATACATCCTCATTCATACATACATACATACATACATACATACAATTCTAGGCAATTGTTACTAGCAATGAAGTGGTGACAGGATCACGGGCACACAAGGCTCGCCACGGCACCCAAAGTGTCCACTGCCAACATCATGGTTCCAGACACCACAGGACACTCCCAGAGGTCTGATGGGCCACGGGTACCCAGGTGGGTAAGCCTGTAGGGAATCCCCAGAACACCGGGCATAATGTTTTGCACTGTCATGTTACAGATGATTGGTTAATGTTTGTTTTCTGACTCTAAACCTGGAGGCGGAGCTAGACGAGGGAAGTTTTCTCAGAAGACCTTTGACGCTTTGTCGAGTTTTCCATCAGCCCTGTTGACTGAACCAGCACCGGCAGAACACGCTTCCGATCCAGTGGCAACCTTTTCATGGACTCACTTCAGCACACCCACCCGCCGCCATGCCCCTCCTCTTTCCTACACCCATCAAAACTTAATTAAGTCTGTCTCTGCCCCTGCTGTCTCCGCCCCCTTTATATTACACCCTCTAGCTCCATGCACCCTGACAAACTGTCACTCCTATATTTCTTGGATCTGATTCTACATTCTCTTTCTCCGTCTCTTCACCCCTCCTCTGATCGTTTACCAACCATGTCTCGGTTGCTCCTCTGCTCACCATTGCACACACTCACATCCGGCTCACACTTTACCTAAGTCACGCCATCCGCACAGCTGTTAACCTGTAACAAACCGAAGAGCGGTCAAGAACCCGTGACTGCAGAACCGTTTTCATAAAGCGATTCGTCTGTTCCTTTGATTTGTAAAAGAAAAAAAAAAAAAAAAAAGTCTGAGAAGTGTGAAGGAACGTTGCCATAGTAACAAGCTGTATTCCTCAGAGAGGGCTGAGGGCGAGCACGAATCAAGCCAAACAATGCAATCAAGCCAAACAACGCAGTGCATTATGGGAATTTCATAGACGTTAAGTTACATCACCTGTACTCTATATATCCAAGTGCGTTGTGAGATTAAAACTACGCTGGCGTTTTTAAAATTAAGATTTCACCACTGCAAAACGGCAGATCTAGAAACATTTGAACATACCTTTTAGTTTTTATATTCTGTACATCAGTTTTGATGAATAGTGTACACGATACTGCTGTTGCACAGTCCAGTTCCCTTTCTACTGAATGCTGTCTGAATTCAGGCTATACCTTGCGCATGCTCACATGTTCTCTCAATGCTTTCCTTGAGGTTCTTCAGTACCTTCCAAGAACATGCGGACGATGCTAAATCATCACAAGGTGTGGTCTGATCCCATGAGGTATCCAGAATCCGGTATTCCCACCTCCCGTCCCGCCCTGAACTCTGATCAGGATGAAGTGAATCATTATACCAAGCTGGTGAGGTTTGAGCGCAGGTTTCAGGGCTCTGAACTACTGATCAGAAGGTTCAGAGTTCGATTCCTGGCACCAACTAGAAAGCTGAACAGAAAAGGTTCTCACAGTGTCAGGATCTTTCAGCCAGTGCTTCAAGAAGAACTACTGCTGAACAGACGTAGTGATAAGAACACACAGAGCCCACAGTGACTCAATCAAAAAAAAAAAGAAAAAAAAAAAAAGTGCAAGGCACATTTAAAAGTCAATTCCTTCAAAAATTTACCCGACTCGGCGGAACTTGGAGGCGTTTCAAAATGAATACGCTTCGTTTCATCTCTGGATAATGAAGGATCCTTTAACTTTGAGACTGAAAAATAGATCCAATGACAATAAGCAAATCTCTTTTTTTTCCTTCTTTTTTATTCAGGAATAAATCATGCTTCCTCAAGGCTACACCCGCAGCTTATTAATTTATTATAATTCTCGTTAAAATGAAACAAAACGATTGCGCAGATAAATAAATGATTCCGATTAGCTGTTCGCAAACGATTCAGCGAGCGCATCAGGAAATATGAAATTCTATTCGAATTGGTGTGTAAAGGAATAATTAGGAGAAGGTTCGTTGTTCTGTTACGAATTTCAGAATTATACGCAATATCTGGAGCAATAATTAAATAGGATTTGAGGTTTAAAATGCCCAAAAATGAAACGAATACAAAGTAATCTCTTCTAAGAATGCTGGTGTGAGGCAAGGCTTCCAGTTTAGGACCGATTTCATTTATCCATTAGTCAAATTTATTGACATTTTAATAAAAATCCAACCATTTTCTCAATGTCTTTTGCTTTCCTCTCGCTCTACGTACATGCTACAGCCCTGTTCAAACAGAATTATTTCAAAAATTTTGCTTTGAAATGTTAACTTTGGTGTTAAATTAACGCATGTTGACCGTGTTTCAGGTTTGTATTTGCTTGAAACTTTAGTGTTTGTGATGTAATTTTTATTTTATAAGCCTGTAGGGACCATATTACTAAATACTTTAGGACCTTACAGCGATATAGGTGAAATTTAAGTATAAACAGATATACATCTATAAAATGAATGATCTAAATGATATCTAATAATTTTAGACATAAAATTGTTTAAAATTCAGAAATGTCCATTTAAGGAACCAAGAACTGACTGAACACCAGTTATGACTTTGCTCCAGTTATATAAAAGGAGACATGTTTCTGGACAGTACTCATGTAGCGATGAGTCACTAGATTATTTTTCCGTCCAAACACTTCACATATTTGAGACGAAATTGTGAACGGCTATCAGCCAAGCTCGTACGCAGCCCTGCAGATCCTGGCATAGCGTTTCCTCTTTACCCATATGTTAACTTTAGCACTTTTTTGTGATGCGTATTTGAGCTTTTATTTATTTATTTGTACTATTATTTACAGCACTTTTATCCTTTCCACAGAGCAACACCTGAGATGTCATTTCTGTCCATGTGCAGAGGCATCAACATGATGCAAATGTGTGACTCATGATGCAAATGTATGACTCTTATTCTGCCACACTTACTCAGAATCGTGACACATGACATATGGGCCTCTTCGGGAAATGTCATTAATTCTTGACGGAAATCCCCTCAAAATCTACGTGTGACTCCGTGGTGGTGATATTTGATTTTGGTTGGCCCCTGGAGAAGCAGGTGGGATTCAATTTTCATTCAGGGGGTTTGGGTGATTGAGGAGCTAATAAAACAGACAGGAATAATGAGAAGAGCGCGATGGAAGCGGTGATCTCTGTAAAGCTGGACGCACACACTACAGCGCTCCGGGTCTCTCGCTCGAATTTGCCTTAGCATTTAAAAGTGTTTTCTACAACATTGATTTGCAGAACGACGAGGGGTGTTCGAGTCAACCCGGGACTGGGGATGAAATTTCTGGTGAATGAAGGTCTAAAAAAACAAACAAAAAAAAAAACAGGCGATTAATATTTAATTGACGACTTTAATCGAAGACTCCATGCACGGTACGCTGATGAGACTCGTAGCCGCAGTGAAACATCTGAACGGTACAAATGTTTTAAGGACGAGCATACATCTGTGATTAAATGATCCCACCCGAGGTGGCTCGGAGCCCCGACTCTACTCGCTCTGAACTGAGCGTTTAGCCAGTGGGACGCCTGATCCTGGGAAGTCGAAGAGACATACAGTACAGACCAAAAGTTTGGACACACCTTCTCGTTCAAAGAGTTTGAATTTGTATTGGACACGTGAGACCTGGACAGAGTGAAAGACTTAAGCCCTGCCGCATCGCTGCACTGCACCGCCATCGCCTATGTGGGCGACAGAAGTGAACACAGACCGCGATGTCAATGAAAGAGGCTTGAACTTTTGAGAATTTCATCACAAACGAGGTCAACGATTACATATTGACTAGACACTGATATTACAAGACATTCCGGTTGGATTTTGTTCATCTCTCTCTCTCTCTCTCTCTCTCTCTATCTCTCTGCGTTCATTTCAGTTTACTGGGTTTTACTGGCATGTCGGCTTTATTGCCGAAGTACTGCCAAAGCAATTACGAGTTGATGGCGTGCATAAAAGGGATTGAATAACACTAGTAATAAAGATAAAATATTCCGAACTGCGATACCTTCACAGCACTGACTTCCCCTCGTCCCCTATAAAATAACCATAACGTATTTAGCTATAGCGCGTACTAACACGTGTTCAGACTCTTTAATAACAAACACGCATTTCATTTATAGGATCAGATTCAGACATTAGTGACCGTAAAACGCGTGTGGAATACGAGTCTCTATTTCTTTGTCTCTCTTTAAATATGTACAGCATTATATACTACTAGAGATCGTTCATCTTAATACGTATTCATGTAAAATAAACACATTGAGACGGACATTCTCTCACTGTTACAGTATATTCCATACAAAAACAACCGGGCGCAGGAATGTAAACCTGTAAGATACAGGCATCGTCGCTACTGTCAGAGAGTCATGGTATAAGAGGAAATTAATCAACAGCCCTGTGATCGCGATAGATACGATGATGTACTGTATCAGGGCACTGTGGGGTGTGTTGCGGGAATGCTGAGCGGTCGTGTTACATTTCGTCATCCACTGCACTCTGGAGCAATATCGAGTGCGGGTGGAAGTCATTACTGAGTGTAGTTCTGCTCTCTTCTCTCTCTCTCTCTCTCTCTCTCTCTCTGTCATGTCTCTCTGTGCTAGCCATGCATTATGCATTAGCTCCAGTCCTCGGTCCCCTCGTGTGCAGTAAAGATTGAAACAAACAGTTGACCTGGAGCCGTGACGACTCGGAGCTCTTTACCCGTCCACCCCAAGGCCCCTTTTCACAAGAAGCCTAATTGTTTCTCTATTTGGCTGTGCATCTCTCTCACACACACTGCACACACACGCATCAGCTTTTCCCAGTGCACACAAACACACCATCTTGCTACTCGATGTCAGGTCGTGTTGTCACGATGCCGTGCTGTGGAACAGATGTTCCAGCAGAAAAGGGCTGATGCAGGGCATGGCCCCGCACACTGGCATCGCATACATGCTTAACAACTAATATGCCATGCTGCAAGCTCTTCGGGCCTGCTGATTGCGTAGGCGTGGTTTGTTTGTTTTTGTTTGGTTTTTTTCCCCCCCAGCTCAGTCTACAGCGGAAGTGCTTGAGTCTCTCACACTAGCTTAAAGGAGACGTGATCATTTGCCTTTACCGTTTGAATTACGTTCATGAGACAAAGCTGCGATAGGGTGCGAGTTTTCTTTTAGCTCCTTACTTGAAACTTAGTTTATATGGAGTTAGCTCACGCCGCTAATCAGACACTGAAACCGAGCACGTAACCGGAAAATCAAACAACCACTTTTCACCCTGATTAGCGCTCTGTTTAATTGGTTTAATGTCGTGTCTTGGACGGAGATGAATCTCAAAAAGACCAATTCCTAAGTGTGCCTAGCCTAGAATCTTTCCACACACACCTTTCTGTCCATCTCTCGGTATCTTTTTCTCTCTTCCGGCCTGATAAACACTCAGGCATCACATTGATTATGGCTATCTGGTTTTAATTAGTTTTCTGTCCATGCCCTTGACTGGGATTGGATGGCGCTGATCAAAAGTAGGGGGAAAAAATGTGTTGGGGTCAATAACAGTCTCATGAGAAAAACAAGATTCATCTGTCCTCCACAACCATTGCACCATTTATCCGGCTGCATGTCGCAAGACTCTTGATATAAATTCCTGGTCGCAGCGGTGGCTCAGGTGGTTGATGCGCTGGGTTGTTGATTGGAGGGTTGGGTGTTCGATCCCTGCAAAATCACCCTGCTGTTCCTGGTCCCAAATCCTGACGGAGGACTAGCAACCCAGCCACGTAAAAAACACAAACAAACGATGAAAAATAAAAATAGCTGGAACATGGTGCACCGGTTGATGGCCCTCGTCTTAACCATCCATCCATTTTCTCCTACGTAGGGTTACGGGAACGGAGCCTATTCCAAGGAATGCCAAAGGAATTCCAAGGAATGCCATCATACACTATGGGCAATTCTGAAACTCCAATCTTACACCAGGTCTACTGACTGTCTTCGGACTGTTGGAGGAACCCGAAGAACCTTGAGGAAACCCACCGAAAATGGGAAGAACATGCAAACTCCAGACACACATCGATCTGAACTCCAGACTATGGAGGTGTGAGACAACACTGTTTATCACTGAGCCACTTTGCTGCCTCTGTCTTACCAATTACCACATAATTTAGGCTTGCATTCTGCTGCTACAGAAAAGGGCTTTCATTTACAGTGATTAACAACTGAATTGGAAAAAAAACCCCAAACAATTAGAAGTAACAAAAAAAAGTAATCTTTCAGTACGTATGCTCGGGTTCGATTTGTTTTGCAGGACTGGTAAAAGTTGTAACATCCTCTGTCTGTAGTAAAATATTGTGCTTGCCTTCTTGCTTGTAGAGAACTTTGTGGCACTGGGTCAATAAAAGAAAAGGATAGTGTATAGTAATTGTGCAAAATCAAACTCTGATCAACTAGCCAGATCCTCGACTGCTGAGGCACAACTTTCCGGGTCCAAGTCACTGTCAATTTCAGTTTTTATATCTGCAGTTGTTTCTGGTTCAACCTTAGTTGAGAATCATCTAAAGCTGGCCTTCACATGAAATCATGGTCCTCAAGGTCCGACAGTTTAGTTTTCTGGTAAAATTGGGAATTAACCTAGATGCCTTGATTAGGAAACGATCCCTCAAACAGCTGATTTATCTTGGGGAAAATCTCCCAAGGACTAAACAAGTACTTTTAGCTTCCTTCACTTTGACTGCCTCGATATATCCTCGTTTCCCAGCATAGCGCGGGGAGGCAGGAGACTGGGAATCCATCCCGATCCATTTCCCCGCACAAAGTAACAACCCTCACCTCTTACTATTCAGCAATCATCTCTCCGCACAGCGAGGCTGTTTACAACAGTAGAGGGGTCAGAACTATCACATTACACTGATGATCTGCTTCACTACACTGCTATCATAATGAACGGGAATGATGTGTCCATGTTCACAAGGTCATTTTGGGCGGGAAGTACCCGCATAAATATTTATCCATGATGAGAGCTAGACATCAAAAGGGACTAATGCTCGGCTCGCTCCGCAGCCATCAGGGCCATTATCTCTTCGCTTTAGTGAGCAAGAGGGCATGATGGGTAATGAATACTGCATGTACATCATCTCAGTGGTGGATCCAAATCAGCGCTGGATGTTTACCACCGAGGCCTGGCTGCACAGAGATCAGCGACGGTAATGTTTATACGCGCCGAGTGCCATATCGACCGTGCCAGCGTTTCCAATGGTCGTCGCGCTCAGCCGTACGCAGCACAGCACAGCGTGTGGCTCAAGTTCAAAAAGTTACATCAGGATCGAGGAGGGGGAAGTGTTTTGAGAGTCGGGTTCAGCACGTACTGTATCTATGAGAGTAATGCAAGATATGCTGTCTGGAGGCAAGACAAGGCGTGGCTAGGGAAGCTAAACACAACTGTGAGCTACTCATGATATGAACAACATAAAAACAATTTGTATCATATTGTAGTAAGACTGTTGATTTGATTAGACTTTTGGACGTGATCTGATTCTATAGCACAAAACTTTACTGTCTGCTTTGTCTCAATGCGCTATATATTCAACATACAAACTTTTTATACACATTCTCACATTACATTCACGTTTCCAACAATGACAGTTGTTCAAGTGCTAAACAAACTCAGAAACTGTTTAACTGGTGTTGGTTGGTTAAATGCCATGTCTTGCACAAAGCAATATATATTTTTTATTCTTCCCCGCCTCTTCTCCATCTTCTGCTCTACACTCCATTCCAGTAGGTGGCGGTATTGCACAGCACCACACATAAACTCACAGGAAGAAGAAGAAGAAGAAGAAGAAGAAAAAGCAAGAATCTCGTAAAATGAGAGTATTTTGCAAGTACTTTACAGTTTGTAAAAGCTGTTGTATATTTTCAAGGTATTTGGCAATGTTAGAGAATGTAACATTTTACCTTAAGTTTACCTAAATAATTTTAAAAAGTATGAATCGTTTGAATTAATCAAAGTGACCGCAATAACGCCCAGCAACAAGGGAGACAAATAACCAAACTAAATCGCTACGCTCAAACACAGAAAGTGGGCTGAACAACAAAGGGAGAAGATAAAACGCCAGTTGTTGCAATCTAGTTGTCGGGACGGGAACTGTCCCCGGTGGACACTGTGGGTCACTGCAGCTCTGTGTTTTATTCTCCAATATCAGGCAAAGAGAATCGAGCTTTAACTGACATCAGTCCATCTCTGGGAAATTCCATGCTGGTGTCTACTGTACATCCCGCTACGATTCCCAAATCAAACTTCCAACGTTCAAACTCGTGAAAACGCTGCATTGTCTCAACTCTAAACCGGGCGACACATTACATCTTTGTTCTGAACAGCTCAAAACCTTCTGACGGCCACCTTATTTCATTCAGGACGCAGCTGTATAAGTAGGCAAGATTTCTGGGGCGTCATTTGCATGCCCTAGATAAGGCCTGTCCCCTTCATTTACATTTACATTTAGTCTTCTGCTAGTCGACGCTGTTATCAGAACAAGTTACAAAATGCCAAAACAGCTGCAGGTGCAGTAACACAAAGTATCTAACAGTTATTTATGACCTGAAACGTTTCTCAGGCACGTACAGTACGCTGCACCAATAACAACAACAACAACAACAACAACAAATTCAAAGCTATAATATAAAGTACCGATACATAAAAATGTTCAGGAAAACAAAAGTAATACAAAGAAAAATCAATATTAATGTGGGCAATTAACTTCGGACATTACGCCTCCACACCAGCAGAGATCTCCGTCCCCTGAATTCCAGATGAAACCCTTCTTATTGAATGCAAAGCACGACCTCGCTGCAAGCCCAGCCAGCCTGTGTTGTGCACTGAGTCTTGCACTGACTTAAATACTCTTTGCAGATTTTGCCTTAGTTTGGATATTAGTGTCTCCCAGGCTAATACGAGTTGACATTGAGATCTGGATTGTGTTCTCAATTTTATGAATAAACGTCCTGCACACGCTGCACGTACTCACCCCCCATCTCCCAAGTCCAGGCCATTAAAAATTGATAGATTTTGTCTGACGTAGTTCGAGACACGGAGCTTTTCAGACTGAAGGTGATAGCTCATTTCAACAGAAGTCAGGACACCGAAGCGGCGAGATCTTGCCTAACAAGCATGCTTAAACGCTATAGAGGTAACACGTCAGGTGAAGCTCAGGGACGCATAAAGGCCATCCTCTAAGTTTTCCAACTTACTTTTGGCCAAATTGAAGGCAGACTCTCATATATACACCTCTCGTCTCATGTGGATCTATTCATTGGAAGAGAGCTTCGTGAAAAGTTCACAACTGTCATTCTGACTGCTTTTATTAAGGAATCTGCTCCATCTCAGACGCATCATTTCCTTTCTGCTTTGAATAAAGAGTGGAGGCTTTGGAAAACACGCAACACGCTCGAATTCCAGGACACGGTCACCTGCAATTACTCTTTTAGACTGACTAAAAGACGGGACACCTACTGTAACTCTACATTCCTGACCTCATTAATAAGCGAAAAGCCAACTCAACCGTTCTCATTGTCTCTTTATGCTAACTTCGCTGCAGAAATAATTATTGACAGAAATGGGCAAATCTTCATTTTTTCATCATTTTGCAATCTTGCATGGCTAAATTTAGCAAGTTTATTTCAAATGACCTGAAAGGCAGCATACATCATGTGCTAGCTAGTTACCTGGCCAGTCAGCTAGAAGGTTCACCTGTACGACCTGCCCTTAGTTAAAGCGCTGGGAATCCACTGTACGGCTTTTGGAGTCGTTGAAAAATTGAGATCGTTTGGACTCATTGATCTCACTGGACCGATAACTGTGATAGAAATATGGCGAAAAAAAATGCTAATGGACAGTAGAACTACCTAAAGCTCATGTTTAAACTTTGTTTGAAGCAATGCTGTTGGAACGAATCTTTTTTCGAGTCATTTCGTCCATTTTAGCAAAATGCAATTCAAATGCCACGTGTTACTTTCCTGACTTCTACTACTCATGCAAATGTTGATCACACGACAAACAAGACAAAAATATAATGTTATAAGAAAAAGAAAAGATGAATTAATTATTTACCTGCTTCTTTAGACTACAGTACGATTAGCCCTTAGGCTTGGATTATTTTATTATGTAGTTTGTTTACTTATAAACAAAGACAGTGAAAGGACAAATCAAAACCTCGAGAGATGAATTCATCAAATCTGCATTGATTAAACTTATGTGACTTTCACCTGATGAACCAACGACTCGGGAAACCTGAAGACTCGGAAGAGACGAACTGATTCCTGTACAGAACCTATAATATTCTGCATGGGCGACTGAACAGATCAGATCGCAAAACTCCGGACTTCTGGTACTGTAGTTCCCAGAATATCAAAATCTACAAAAGGAGGTAGGGCTTTTTCATATTTAGCTCCAAAGCTTTGGAATAGCCTTCCTGACAGTGTTCGGGGCTCAGACACAGTTTCCCGGTTTAAAAGTGGACTCAAGACGCATCTCTATAATCTGACATACACATACAGTAATTCATCCCATAACCTCATACTCCAGTCCATCTATCCTGAATGGCACCCACGCTAATTCTTTCCCTTCTCTGTATTTCTCTACCCATCCCGAGGCATCTGGAGATTGTTCCAGCTTCAGTAGACCGAGGCCAACCCTGCGAGGTTCCTGAGGCATCCAGAGAAGGACCTGCTCCAGCTGGATTCTTCTTCATGTTGGTTTGGAGCTACACATGCTGCTCCTGAGCTCCCAGTGATCCAGACCCCCATCTGCCCTCTGCACCTGCTGACTCATCCCTGAGCTGAACTGGACTCCGTGCTAATTTAAAGAACTTCTGTTATACTGAACTTTCAGCTGCATAACACACATGATGTTGTTATATAATTTTTGTTATCCGTTATCACCCAGGTGAGGATGGGTTCGCTGTTGAGTCCGGTTCCTCTCAAGGTTTCTTCCTACTGCCTGAGATCTCAGGGAGTTTTTCCTTGCCACTGTCGCCGTCACCCTTGACAATCTCATTATCTAGACACATTCTTCTCACACATACACACTTCCGTAAAATTTTATTTTCATTTTTGTGCAGCTGCTTTGTGCCAACGACCATTGTTAAAAGTGCTATAGAAATAAAATTGAATTCAATTGAATTGAATTCCCTGAGACGACTCACATTTAATATCCGTTCGAAATCACTAATTGGCACACAGAGGCCTTTAAATCATAGTAGGTCTCTCTCTCTCTCTCTCTCTCTCTCTGTCTCTCTTGCTCTTTGTCTCCTTCATAACTGTCACTTTCTTTTCTATCTTGTGAAACCAGCTCCGCTACTGATTTTAAACACCTGCTACACGATTGCGTGTTTTACAGAGGGAAGGCAAAAACATGCGATTACATGAAATCGTCAGCAGGTGGCAACATTAGTGCCTTAAATCCGACGCCATGCACAAACGTAGTGAAATAGTGAACGTATAGATATTTGTTGCGCGAGTGGGACAAAAGTAAAAAGTATTCACTAAGCTTTAGACTCAAGCAAAGTACAGATAAATAAAATATGTATTCAGGCACGAGTGATGATGCAATCAGGACATACAGTACAGTAGTAGCTTCTGTTACTCACACGTCTATGGGTGGAGGATCTTCATCATCGAATCTGACACGGAGAACATGTTATGGTGCAGAATCTGTCCGGTCTAAATACTGGTAGATCTGAACATACTCTTTTAGATAAGGCCGTTCTGAAAAGCTCCAGACATTTGCATGCACGCTGTCAGAGAGAGACTGGATCATCCATCAAAGCTGATGTTCTCGCAGTACTTCAAGGCTGTCAGGACATTGCAATACTTTCGCCCTTGGTCTGATGGGCTCTTCTCCAACGCACGGCCTGTCCGTACCTGCAAGCGCTACAGGATTTCGCCATTTAAATGCATGAGCTTTCGTGTTGGTAGGGCATTAAAAAAGATGAAAAGAAGAGCCTCTTTTTCAACGTGTTTTTCGTCCTGGTCGGCCCGAGGAGAAAACAGAATGCTAGATTATTTCTATCATTAAAACATCAAGGGATTCTACAGGGGTACCGGCTTCAAAGGACGCCGACGATTCCGGTAGCGTTAGCGGAGCAGGAAGCGAGGGCCAGCGGTTTTGATGAGAGCGACGTTCTCCTCGTCACAGCAGGTACAGCGGGTACTAATGATGCAATCCGGAGGGAATGCTTAAACCAGGCAAGGCTGCTGGTGACACCATCAATCCAGAGTGCTGGATTAACACTTTTAGATCCTTTTCTTAGCTCTGATTGCACTTTGTCTTTTTTTTTCTTTTTTTTTATCTCTCTCTCTCTCTCTCTTTTTTCTTTCAATGGGACCGGTGCCATTGCGTCTGTCCTGGGACGGCGGTAAAGGTCAAGACGATTTGGTCTTTACCTTTACTCCACATTTGGCCACAAAGACACCCAGACATACACACACACACACACACACATGCACGGTTCTTCACACTTCCCTGCTAAATATCAGCACATTGTGCTTTGGGGATAAATACAGAAGCCATAAATATTTAATAACCCGCTGTGTGGCTTCATGAAAGGCCTTCACAGTCTGATAGAGTGAGAGCGAGCGAGTGAGGGAGGGAGGGAGGCAGGGCAGAAAGCAAGAGAAGAAGAAGAGACAGACTAATTGCATCTTGCTGTGTTTCAGAAACCGGTAACGAGGCAAAGCCGAGGATTGTGTCCGTCCCACCGCCACGTTACCGCGCGACCGCTCTGCGCATTTCCAATTCTGATACGGGACGGAAGAGATCACGAACGTTATACAGAAATCTCGCCCAACACCCGCAGGCCCGAAGATGCAAAGGTCGCGCTCAGACGCTTGCATAATGCCGTTCTAATGAAACGGAAACGCACTCGTCAGGGGTAAGAACGTCTCCGTGGGCCTGAAAACAATGAGCATAAACGTGGCCGGGTTTTAAACGCCCGCAATCAGTCACTTCGTGGTCTTTTGAGCCGTCAAAACACACCGCAATCCGTCATGAATAGGTTGCAATTTGCAGGGGAGAAAAAAAAGGTTGAAGGATTCAGGCGGCGAAAGCACCTTATTAATATCGGCTCTGTGTCTAACGCCGCTCCGCTGTAATCACAGAGAAGGACTGACACGTTCCGGATCACATGTGATTACGGGAACGTTCTTCCTGCTTCCACACTGTAGTCAGCAAATTACGAGTGAGTGATAGCAGAAACTGTGAACCTGATGATTATTTTAATGGCACCATTACATCCTTTTTACTGGGTGTGCTCATGAGACCAGCAGGGGACGACCGACATGACATGACGACAGGTCAGAATGTTTTAAAATAGCAGATTTTCCAAACACGTTACCGTTTCGCGAAATTGGATCCAAATTATGGCTGTCGATATTAGCGCGTTAATGCATGTCATTAATCTAGAAATCTTTTTTATGCAAATTGATCATTTGAACAAGTTTGACCCTAATGGCTTCCCATAATGGCAGTGCGCTTACCGGTACGGCACGGTTAGCGTGAACAATAAGACGACTGAGGAAACATCACCAGGTGCTGAACGGCAAGTTTGATTTTGCGGATCTGAGGATCCGAGTTTGAGCCCCGCTGTTGGTGGGTTGCCACACCCCTTAATACCCCTGCATTTGAGCATTTGTTCAATTTTTTAGATATTATAAGACCGCATAATCTGTTTCCTCTGACCAGTTTGTCATGCATTTCATTGCACATTTATAATACAAGTAAATCTGAGTATTTTAAAATTGCGATTAATCGTGATTAATCACAGACTATTACTGTGATTAACTAAATAATTTTTTTTTTTAATAAAATAAGATTGGAAGGAGTCATCAGTGTCAGTCAGAGGTAGTAGTTTAAGTTTTCCGACACTCTTTTTCCATGACAGTCATTAACACTTGTGCAGAGTAATCTGGGCCAAATTATATACAGTACACTATCCACTGATTTCATTATTAATATTACATTTTGTTTTTATTTCCCGCATAGTCATTACCACTAAACCGAGGGTTCGATTCCCACCTCGGGTTTTTTCGGTTTCCTCCTGTACACCAAAGACATGCAGGTTAGTCTCATTGGCATTTCCAATGGTGCCCTGTGATGGATTGGCTCCCCATCCTGCCCAGTCCCCCGAGTCCACTGGAACAGGCTCCACCCCCCTGAGACCCTAGCTACAGGATAAACCCTATAGAGAACAATTAGAGAGTGAGGGTGAACGATTTATTCCCCAAATCCCTCCAAGACCTTTGACTAATTCTAACGTCGGTCACCTGATTAAATTACGCAGCTCGGTTACAAATGAGCGACATCATATTCTTAGCCATCGTATCCGAGCCAAACTTCCCCTCCAAGAGAGATAGATATGCGCAATTTTACAACTCGCACTCGAAAGATCTTTCTCTATGACACTCCTGTGATTAATCCGAACTCCAAGAAACCACTTAGCTTTGATTGGTCTCTCTTTTCACAGCGTGCGATTTTAGATGCTTTCTGAGCGCGATCATTTACACCGTGAAGAGTAGGAACGCTTAATTTGGATGCAGCAGACACTTTATTTCCCCTTTTTTTTCAGAACTCTGGAATGAGATAGAGTGTGCAGGTCACAGGGGTCATAATGAGTGTATTAATTATGCAACTTTAATTACTTTGGGATGAGAAACGCTCACCTGTGTGCAACATGTATGCAGGGAGAAGATAATTGAGAAATGGAATGTGTATTAAAACTAAGGGGAAGTGTGTTTGAATAAAATGGGGTACATAGTCATGTAGCAAATTGTTCAGCAAAAGAACGCTGTAAGATGAACAATGACTTTGTCCATAATAGTCTGGAAATGTTTTAAGTCATGGTACATAAAGGCCATTGCTGAGAGAGGAGTACAGTACGGTAAGTCTCCTACATACGAACGAGTTCCGTTCGTAAGTCCAATTTGTTCGTAAGTCCAAGAAACATTGTCTAGGTACTGGGATACTGACACAACTGGCTATATACAGTATAAAACTAAGTTATTATCTAAGTTATTATCTAAATTATCTTTATATGTCAGGATATGGAGCTGAGGAACAGAATACACACCAGGCTCACATCATTCAAATTATTAACCATCAAGCCTGGTTGATCTATGAGCATGATTGTAATCTGATAATACCGAAAGTAAATGAAGTTGAAGACAAGGTACAAATCATAAAACCTCATTATAACCTTTTAATATACAAATATACGAATACAATTTTAATTAAGATTTTCTTTTTTCCACTGCTAAGCTCATACTCTACCTTGGCCACAAAAAAAAAAAAGTAAAAACTAATTCCATTAAACAAAATGAATTACTTAAATTTCAATCACTGAAGATATTTCTTCACCCATGGATGAAAAAGAAGTCTTTCCCTCTTTTCGTCCAATCCTGTTCCCTCATTTCCATGGGAATTATTTTTAACCCGACGCTGCTGCTTGATGAGGCCAGTCGCACCCTCAGATTAGATCTGATTACACCATCACAGGAAGAATACACACATTGCCATAAGGCAGAACAGTGGGTGAGCTAGACACCCTCCGGCGTGCTAGGCAGTGACTTTGAGGCGTGGAAGAAAACACGCCGAGCTGTACACGATGGGTTTAAAACCAGGGGAAAAAACGAGCCTGTGGAGAACCCATACGGTGCTGGCAAAAATCTGTAACGTTGGCCTGTGGGAGCAAAAAAAAAAAAAAAAAAACAGACTTGAGGTTTGCCTTGCTGAGATCACAGCGATTCAGACATTAAGACAAGCACTGCCTTGAAATGAAAGAAATACAGCTGAGAGTGAAAGAAATACAGCTGAGAGTGTGTGTTCTCCGTGGAACAGAAATCACACGATTCGATAACTTGCTTGTATCTTATATTCCTCTAAACCTGAATGGCTTCCTGGTATTGCAGAAACCTTTGTGGAGCTGTTGTGAGGGTGATGTGATGCTTTCAATAAGCTGTGTGTGTGTGTGTGTGTGTGTGTGTGTGTGTGTGTGCGTGTGTGGTCCATGAACCTTCACTTTCCACAATAAAGAAACGGCACTCCAAGAGAATAACTCACTATCCGTTTGTCGCACAAGATGAAAGCCGCTCACACGCTCTTTCTTCCGTCAAGCATCTTATATATATATATATATTTTAAAAAAATTAATAAATAAATGAACATTGCCAAACATTTGTCAGTAGGATGCAGGATAGCTGGGGGAAAGTGCAACAGAATTGCTTTTAATTGAGCAAAGATGTCTGGTTTTGGGGAGCAAAGTGCTATACGATACAAGACTAAAAGGCTAATGAACACATTCCTGCTTACGAAATGATACCGGTCACTTTTTTAGCCTCTACAGAGAGAGCAGGCATAAATCTCTCCAGCGCTTTGCCAAAAACATCTCAACCTGCCCCGGCACCCGGGAAGAAAAACAATGCATACAGTACCAAGGGCAAAATCCTGCGAAGAAAACTTCTACAGTAACACCATTAAAAACAAACAAAACAAACAAAACAAAGGATCAGGATGAACACTTGAACAAATATCTAAACCTCTTCATATATATAAAATATTTGAATGAAACTTTAAGACCTCATTCTGAAACGCTCTTCATACGCGAGGAGAATGTGCGACGCCCGAAAGAAAGCTTTCATAAATTTGTAATTATCCCACCATTTCTCTGTTTCTTTTGTGTCTAAAAATGACTATTATTTCTTTTTCACAATGATAACAACAACAACAACAACAACAACAACAACGACGAAAAATCAGCCTCAAAGCATGTTGAAAACCGGGTCTAATCAACGTGAAATGAATGCGACTCCGAAATCAAGCTGAGAGCGTTTAAAAACAATACGCACGGACGGTGAAAGCGACTCGCCGACTCTATGGATTTAACGGCCGCACAAATTGTTCTTATAGATCCTTTCTGCTCTTTAGCGCTATCGGCGACAGTAAAAGAGACAGCCTATTAGCGGCTTTGTTAAAGGGCAGATGTGTGAGATAGCGGAGCAGACAAATTATTAGCTCAGCGCACACGACCCAAAACGGAGAATAAAGCTGCAGATTATTTTTTACATTTATAAATGGGGTGATGTTCTAGAGATTCATGTACATCAATTATGTTTACTTTTTGTAAATTATATATGTTTGTGCTAAAATGTCACACAACGAAAATTAAATCAGTATATTTATAAACGAACGGCAGTTAGGTATCGTGATAACATTGTATCGGCTGGTCCATGATTATTCCCATCCCTATACCCTGTACAGCAAATATCCATATTCCCGGAGTATCTTTATGCCTCCTGCAGTGCTTCCATACTATACAGATGGAACTTCAAATGGGAAACATATTACTTGGGGCTGTTACTCATCAAAAAATGACGGATGTGATGGATTTGGATGAAAACAGTTGCATTACTCAACCTTCCAACTCCCTTCGTAGGCAAAAAAGTAAATACAGTAGTCAGTCCAAAATGTGCAGTTTCTCGAACGTCCACTAGGGGCTGGCTCCAAAAGTGAGTCAGTCCCCACAGAGATAGAGTTAAAGTGCATAATTTTACACCAGGAAAAAAACATGTTTTTTTTTTTTTTTTTTCATCTCATCAGTTAAAATTACATTAAGCCATACAACTATGCATAATTAGGGGTGTGGCCAATTATATTGCCAGCTGCATTACAGGTGTCAAACCGCTATGCGTCACTTTAACTAACCAGCTAAGTGGAATTGTTGCAGTTTAACTGACCACAAGAAATTATCGGAGTTGACAAGGTAGGATGATGGTGTTCAAGACCATAGTATATCATAGCATTTAGCTAGCTAAGCTAAGCTTGTGGGTGGTGACTGAGTTAGTTAGCTGGGTTCCATCCAACAGCCAGGCTCTGTTCGTTCCGCCAATTTGGCCATTTATAGATTAACCAGGGTTTAGGTGGAGTCGTGTCCTGCCAAGATGGCGATGACCAGAGTTCCCACATTTGAGCTTCAAAACCTCTACATAAAACCTATGGGCGATGTCACGGAGGGTTTGATTATTTCTTTTTATATAGCCTATGGTCTAAACAGGGATTAACTTTAACCTTTATTTGCCGTGCTCTAGCAGGGGTGCTGAATATGTGTCACCTTGGTGAGAGACCAAATTTGAAAACACTTAGCATCTGTACGTAGCCTTCAAGATTACTTTAACTACAAATGCTACATTTTGATTGCGTAAAAGGTCGAGGTTAAGGACAGAGTCGGTTATAATCAGCGTTGCCTTCTAGCACTAGGATAATTATAACATCGAATAATGAAATAAGCAAAAGCTAGAATGCAAATTCCCCAAACAAATGATAAATATTTGCTGTATTATGCCTGGTGCAAACAATTTAATCCTTCCATCATCCGTGATAACGCTTATCTGCATATTTTCACAAATCACACATGAAGACTGATGCTGATCTTATTTATATAATGCATAGAGCAAAAGGAAAAACTAAACAAAAGGAAAAAAATGAATAACGGCACTACTCCGTGATCAGATCACGCCATGACCCTGTCCATAAACTTTGCCACTCATCCTCATCCTTCTCACAGACATATTTAAATCTCTGCCTGTTTGACAGGTTGGAAGACAGAGTCCTTGATGTCTATAAGGTGAGTCCTTGCCCGAGGTGGTTGGCTTTAAGGTACTTAGACCACAGTAGTGTGATGCCAAGTGCCTCCGAGCTGTCAGCAAACTGACAGGTTGTCAATCCCAAATCCCTTGCCCGTGATCTGAGCTCACCTTGTACAATGAGGTAAACCTGGGAGGTCTTGGACTGCTGCTTGGTCTGGATCGAGCAGGTGTAGGGCCCTTCATCGTATACATCCACCTTCTGAATGCGCAGGCTGTACTCAAGCTGGCCCTTTGTCACCAGGTCCACACGGGGGTCCAGGGACCACTTGTCCTCGCTGGCGAAGATGATGTTGGAACGGTTAAGCCAAGCCACTTTGGACACCTTGTCATCTACATAACACCTGGACAGAGAGAGAGAGAGAGAGAGAGAAATGGGATTCTTCTGTCAGGGAATACCGAATAGCGATGACAGGTAGTGCACGTGATGTGGCGTTACATTGTCAGAATCTGGTCAATCCCTTTGGAGGAACGAAGGGACTCGTATCTAATACATGATATTTCCATGACATTAACTGTTTCTATAACCATAATCTACTACAATGAGTGGTGAAGCAATTTACAAACCTGATGTGCAATCGATGAGCATTGACAGGGAGGTGAAATTAAATATTAAATAATATAAACTTGCTGTACATGACACAAATGTCACATTCAGAACAAACTCACATGAGGTAGACAAGTAAGTAGCTAACAAGACATATTTTCAGCTCCTCAGGATCCTTTTTTTTTTTTTTTTTTTTACATAACTTGTTACTGCAAAGATAAACCTGACAGGAAAAGAGAAAGAAACAGACAGAGGAAGAAGGAGTGTGTGCAAAGACCCTCACAATATATCAAGAAGAACAATTTTCATCATCGAAATTTAGATGATCTCTGAAGATTGCTACATGCTGCTTGAAGGCGGAAATCCAATCAAATGAACCCGAGCTTCATCACTTTTGTGGCTCGCGACATACCAGATGCTGTAAATGTTTTGAGCTCTGTCCATCTTTCTCTCTTCTTCTCTCTCTCTCTCTCTCTCTTCACCCTCCATTGCTCTGAATGCCATTCTCCCTTCACTTTACTGCTGACTAACGAGGGCTTTTCACCAGGGCCTGTCTGCTCGAGCGACATTAGCTCTAAACAACAGCTAACCAATCTTTCTCTCTCTGTCTGACAGCTAGCTTGCTGCAGTGACGGATGTGTGCACTGGATGCCCGAGGCCTTGCCTGGGGGAAGGAGAGAGCGCGAGAGACAGAAGGGGAGACAGAGAGAGCGGAGAAAGAGAGAGACATTAGGTAGCGAGAGAATATAGAGAAGAGAAACAGAGCAAGAGAGATAGAGACAGGGACAGGGAAAGACAGATGGAGAGACCGAGAGGTGGACTTGTGAGAGGGGGAGGAAAATAGAAACTGCACTAATGAGTAAAAGTAGACGAAGAAGACAAAGAAAGAAGAAGTGATTGCTGCCTGAGAGAAAGGGTCAATGGAAGTTAACATTTCATGAGTTTGAACCCCAGAGGTACTGCAACCCCATCTTGTTCAAGTTGCTTTACTGACTGAGAAAAAAACAGCCTTCTAGAGTTCAGCCATGAACTTGACTGATTCGAGCCAAGCTCCACACCTACTCCTAACAACAGCTGAGCCAAACCCAGCTACTTCCACCCCAGTCTGCCAATTGCCTGTTCCACCTGTGCCAACCCACCCCTCCAACCCTAACCAGAATTTCCCCAATCTGTTCACTGGCTGGCCTAAATCTGTCCGAGCAAACTCTTTCAAACCTATATAATATACTACCACCCCAATCTGCTCCAAAAATGGCAGCCTGGGCTCTAATCCCAGCCAACTTTAAACCTGCCCTTCTCCAAACCCAGCTGTTACCACCACAATCTGCTCATTCCTTACTCCAAACTCAGCCACTACCACTCCAATCTGCCAGCCCCTGCTGCAAACCTGGCAACCTACCCATGCAAACCCAGCCACTACCACCATAAACTGCCCAGTCCCTGCGCTAAACCTGCCCAATCATTCCTCTAATCCTAACCACTAGGACTCCAGTCCGACCAGCCACTGCTCCAAACTTGCCCACTCACCCATGCAAACTTAGCCAACAGATCTGCTAGGCCTTGCTGCAAACCTGGCCACCTCTCCAGCCAGTACTGTACCCCCACAATCTGGCCATTGTCTTCTCAAATATTGTCCACTCACTAATCCAAAGCATGTACACCAGTATTTCTAATATGGTTGAGTTCCTTTAAACCACCTAAACTAGTAATTCCCCAGACTCCAAAGTCTGGTTCATTCTCAGTAAGTAAGGACACTAAGGACACTCATCATCAGTAAGGACACTATTCTTCCATGCACCCAAAAAGCGGAACGAAACAGAGATCGTGGGCATGGATCGAATCAGATATGGAAGCTAGTCATACGCGAGATCGGAAGTAGATCACTGTTTAGTAGTGACATCATCCGGTCCGTCGGTCTCCTCTGAAATCTCAGAGATCTTCAGTCTCCTCCTCTGACCTACAAATCCATAGCTGATAAAGTCGGAAGGCATGCAAAAGATTTGCTTTTGATATTTTTCTTGAAATATCAATAATGATATAAGGCATTTAAATTCAACTTCCTTGGTCTCTTCTTGTCTTGTGCTTAATGGTAACTCACAAACCAAGTAGGTGCATGCTGCCACCTGCTGTACCGGAGGGTGGAAATATGCACTGAAATATGCCTGAGGGCGGTGCAAGTGGTGGGGAGTGGGAGAAATCGTTCCTGAGCACGGTACGGATCAAATCATGCCTAATGTAAAAATACCCTAAAATGTCCCGGCCAGGGGGTCCTGCGGGGCCAGGGTTGAGAACCACTGACCGGAAGTAACACGTATATGGCCCTGAGTGCTTTGAAACACCTGGATTAAAACTAAAAAGGCTTATAATGAACGATGAACCGAAAACCAGTGAGAGCAGAGGACATTGGGATGTAAAAAGCAAAGCAAAAAAAAAAAAACTAGACTAAACCTATCTGGAAGTTGAGTCATGTCAACTGGAGTTCTTTCTTGTTAGGTAGAAACATTTCAGAGCGAAGAAGCTACTTGGATGAGTGGTGAAACATTTCCGCCTAACAAGAAAGAAGTCCAGTTGACATGACTCAACTCCCAGCTAACCTCACCTGGATGACTGAGGATCTTCTAAACCTACTGTAGGGTTCTTGTGACAAATGAAGCCTTTATTCTTTTGTTTTTATCTGCTTCTATCTCCTTAACCCTGGACGCTCCAAATCCAGCCAATTTCCCCCGAGCCTGCTCCAAATTTGCCCACAGATCCAGAACCTGTTAGGGTCAAAAAGGCACACACCACCTCTCTGTGAAGTCAACACACAGATCTGGCTCGTCACCGAAGGCGCAGAGAGAAGGAGGCAGCAGCTTTCCTCTTACTGCTTTCTTGGCACCGTTCCTGAGCTGGCACTAATAAGGGAGTATCTCCGATAAGGATGCCTCTCCCAAGGCTGTGCTTCGAGAGATGAGCTGTACGCTCCTCAAAGAAAAACTTGTGGAACATGAGCACAGGGATTGCACTACTGTTAGCTCTAATCAGTTACACACAAGTTCATACTAATGGAAATTATTTTATTGTAGAGAGAGAGAGAGGACTATCAAATTTACAAACCCCTCCGAGACGCCAGACGAACTGCATAAGGCTAGACACTCCGATGTTCATTACATTGACATTGTATTTATTGGCTGTATTTATCGCCGGTGACGCAGGTTACTGACGCAGGACATCCTGGAAGAGAATCATATAACAATTCACACACCACGTACGCATGGCACGACTCCTGCTCCAGTCCATTTTGCACATTAGTACATCGTTACAAGAATCTAATCAAAAATGTGTGTGTGTGTGTGTGTGTTAGGGGCGACACAGTTTGGAGATCAGAGTCAGTGCATGGATGCCTAATCATCTTCCTGGAAGCAGAGTAAAACAAATCCAACATGGCACCCACTGAGCTGCCACTGCTGCTGCTATTCCTCTGTGGGAAATGTTTGAAAAAATGCCCAAGCCTGCACAATTTACAAAAATTATGGGAACATGCGCTAACGTTCCAGACGTTAATAGTCCTAAGGCACGGCCAGAGACGGTTAGTGAATTATGGCTACAGACTGGAGGGCAGGGGACTGCTGGAGGTAGAAGAACAGATTATGTGCTTCTCATGATGCATCACCATCCAAGGAAATCATAATCATAATCACAGTCCTGCTGCTGTCTAGTTGGCATGGGGAAGAGTGTTTGGTCTCTAGTGAAAAGTCTAAATGGATATATATATATATATATATATATATATATATATATATATATATATATATATAAATAAAAAAACTTTGAACCTACAGTACCTTTTAAATCTGTACAATATTTGCTTGGGAATAAACCCGCAAAAATGATCCAGTTTGCTAGCACGTCCAGCCGTTCGGGGGTTGTTTTTGAGTTCCCTCAATTTTTTTTTTCTTAATTAGTGCTTTAAAGATAAACCTTTGCTTTTAATCCTGATAAGAGAATTTAAAAATGAAAAGTAAGCACTGAAGCAAATCTAATAAGCAGGAATAAAGAGTCCAACGCATTACTAAAGTATTACTGCGTGAGTTGTCTAAATCCTGATTTATGCTTCCGCGTGAAGTCTATGCGGAGCTGAAGCCGCATCTGGTCTACGGTGTTGTTAGCGTACCTGTGCGGTGGTGTGTGTGTGTGTGTGAGGGTGTTTTGCTCTTCAATTACACTGACAAACCACTAGTTGGCGGTTGGGTTTCTATGCCACTGTACTGAGTCTCTTCGCAGATCTGGCTGAAGTTAACAGATAGTTACGTTTTATGAAATTACTGCAACGCAGAAACGAGAGAAGTTCATCCGAGGAGACGGTCAGGACAAGCACTGAATCAGAGAACGCAGAAGGAAGTGTAGAAGAAGAAGCCAATGCTACCCGATGGACCAACCACAGTACGCAGTGTTGCGTATGTTGGGACAACATCGCGTTCTGGTCCTTTTTGTATTTTCTTTTTTTGTATGTTGGACCAAAGTGACAAACAACATGCTGTTATAATAATGTTGAACACAATGCTGCAAATACAGTTGAACACAGCGGAACCTCGGCATACGAATCGAATTTGTTCCGGAGGCGGGTTCATAAGTTGAAGATTCAGATCGCAATATGAATTTTCCCAAAAGAAATAATGTACCGTAAATGCAGATAATCTGTTCCAGCCACCCAGAAATATCACCAACGCTACGGAGAATCACGCAGCTTTTGAACGCATGCTGACGGCACCGTAGGCCGACTCTTTTGAAGTGAAGAGAAGCAGGGTAGACGACGTCGTAACCGAATTACCAATACACGTCAAGCTGTGACTCGTCATGAAGTTTCTGCTGAGTGACGGCGTAAAAGCGATTGACATTTACAGGAGACTTCACGCACAGTACGGTGATGAGACGCTCAGCCGCAGTAAAACACTTAAACGGTGCAAACGTTTTAAAGGAGGTGAACGACGATCCTGGTGGCTCGGAGCTCGCTGCAGTCGTTCTATTTTGTCCATTTGTACAGATACGTTTTTTATATTTTTTTTAAGTAGTTTTTTCAATTTCTTATATATCATTTGTATAGATAAGTTTTAAAAAAATATATATTTCTTATATATTTTTACATTTTTTGTAAATTTTTTGTTCTATTTCCTACAAGCTATGTTCTATAGCTAACCTTATTCCTATTTTATTCCACTATTTATTTCTCGCTAATTGTTTTTAGATTAGGGCGGCACGGTGGTGTAGTGATTAGCACTGTTGCCTTGCACCGCCAGGCTCCGGGTTCGATCCCCGGCCAGGCTCGATTCCCGTCTCTGTGTGCATGGAGTTTGCATGTTCTCTCCCCGTGCTTGGTGGGTTTCCTCCGGGTACTCCGGTTTCCTCCCACAGTCCAAAGACATGTAGGTTAGGCTGATTGGTGTTCCCAAATTGGCTGTAGTGTGTGAATGAGTGAGTGTATGTGTGTGTGTGTCTGTGTCCTACGATGGATTGGCACCCTGTCCAGGGTGTACCCTGCCATGTGCACCAAGTCTCCTGGGATAGGCTCCAGGCCCACCGTGACTCTGAATACAGGATTAAGCGGTATAGATGATGAGTGAGTGAGTGTTTTTAGATTTTTAAGGTCAGACACGGGCGGTCGTTAAATAAAATGTTAATTTGAAGCCATTTCCATTAGTTTTGATTAGAGTTCCTGGAAGGCCAGCATTTCAGACGTACTGAGAAAACATTCTACCCTGATGGTGTCCAAGCTCTAGTGAGACACTGGGATAAGTGCATTAGTGTATCAGGGGATGATATAGAGACATACAGGGAGTCTTACTCTCAGAACTGTGTTCTGTCATCCTGCGGACGCTTTGATAGTTGTTCAGAATAATGTCTTAGTTATGTGTTTAATATGGACGTTACAAATATAAGCATAAAGTGTCCAGAGTGAGACATCGTTTCTGAATCAAAGAGTCAGACGCTGCAGTGGTGCCGCTCCTCACTGAAGCCGAAATCACCAGAACCGTGTGTGTGTGTGTGTGTGTGTGTGTGTGTGTGTGTGTGTGTGTGTGTGTGTGTGGTATGAATTTGAGACGCTGCTTAACATACAGAACGCTCGGACTCTCTGAACAGCGCGGCCCGACTAGCATCGTTCATGATGTCAGTATTAAATCCTCGCGACGTGCACGTAACTCAACTCGGAGTTAATATTTCACTCGGTGCCGCATGCCAGGCGAGATATAGCTTTGTTTGTAGAACCTCTCGACTGCTGCTTGCGAGATTGAGTGGCAGATGTGTGAACTCTGGAACAGCTTGACTGCGACTTTTTTTTCTTTCTTTCTTTCTTCGCATTGATGTTTTACCATCGGAGACCAGAGCCCTACTTTGCAGTTATATTGAGACCCCCATGCCATCACTCAGCCGAGAGGGAGCCGAGAAATGGAGAGAGAGAGAGAGAGAGAAGAGAGAGAGAGAGAGAGAGAGAGAGAGAGAGAGAGAGTGTAAGTGGGGGAGAAAGAAACAAATTGCAGTATAAGGAGAAGGAAGAGGACGGTTCTCTCTTGCCTCCTCTGTGCTTCATCTTGCTCCCTCAGCACTTCTCTGTGATCAGAGAGCCCACTCACACTCTTCATATCAACTATACATCACACACACTTTCCTCCCTTAGACACACACACACACACACACACACACACACACTCTTTGAACATCAGATTGCTGGAAAGATCCCCTATATATATATCACACTCATACACCCACCACTTCGATAACACACTTTCTACTGCGTGCTGCACAAGTATTATATAGCGAGTAAAGGAAACAACCTTTTACACTCTGGGGACGATTTTAATGCTGCCTTTGAATGTTTTCAAGAATTTATACGGACAGTTAAAGAGAAATGGGTCTCCATCTTCAACCCGTACAACGGCAAAGTGTCAGGACAGCTAGCTAGAGATGTGCAGAAGCTTTGGGATGAAGGAGTAAAGTGCCGCTGCATCGCTCACTTCAGGCAGAGATGAATTCCAGCACCGGTCAGCAGACAGTCAGACTGCATTGTGGGTAATATAAGCAAAGTGAAAGTACATCAATATACCTGAATTTCGTTACAAATCGTACATTATAAAGATTTACACACACACACACACACACACACACACACACACACACACACACACACACACACACACACCTTGTTGTGGGTTTGTTCTCTCTATGAGCCGCCTGGCACATCGGGCGACAGATATACTGTACATCCGCCATTTTTGTGGCATTAGTTATTTACACGGTCGGGTCGCCAACTCGACGCCTAATTGTATGGGGACCTCGCTCAAGTGTCCAACAGTGGCAAGCCAGCTGTATTGGGACTCGAACCAAAACCTCCTGGTCAGCAGTCCAACACCTTACCACCGAGCCACCTTAATTTCCACCGGAAGAAATTCCACCTTAAAAACTCGCCTTAAGAACAGATTAAATTAAATTCGAATTCCGAGGCACCGCTGAGCAATGAAATTGAACGCAATCCCATAATGGTGTGATAGTTTGTGTCAGCTAACACCCGGAAAGAATGCACTATAAAACACCAACACAAAAATACAGTGGAACCTCGGATTGCGAGTAACTCGGTTTACGAGTGTTCCGCAAGACGAGCAAAGATTTTTAATAAATTTTGACTTAACGAGCATGTCTTGGTTTACGAGTGCCAAGTTTTTTGACACCGACACATACACACACACTCTCTCGCCTTTACATCCCCCCTCCCCGGCTTCACACAGACACACACACACTTTGCTCTACACAGAAACTCTGCTCTGTCGCGATTCTTTTCAAAGGTAAGGCGCTGGTTCATTTATTTGTTGGGATTTTTAAAAACGTTTTTAAAAGGTAAAGTGCAGGTTAATTTGTTTTATTTTTTACTTTATATATTGTCTTAATTATTTTTTTGTATTTATTTTTTTGGGCTGTGGAATTAATTATTTGAGTTTTCATTATTTCTTATGGGAAGGGTTGATTTGGTTTACGAGTGTTTTGGAATACCAGCTTGCTTCCTGAACGAATTATGCTCGTAATCCAAGGTTCCGCTGTACTAATAACACATAAAAACCAGAACATTTACTACTAAAAAACAAAAACAAAAAATTAATAAATAATTTAAAAAGTCATATAAAATTAGCTATATCGCGATCAAAAGTAATCACAAACAAACAAACAAACAAACAAAAAACAAGGACTCAAGTGCTAAAAAAAAAACAGGAAAAAACCCCACAATTTTTTTATTATGCAAAATTCACCAGTTATAAAATATCTCAAGTGTCCCATTTTCTGAACTTTTTCTTTTAGTCAAGCAAATCCGAGTTCCACACTATTGTGACCTCATATATGAAGAGCCCCGCCCCCATCTATTTAGAAAAGTTTAGGTTAAAAGTATTTCCTCCAAACGAAAGAAACATGACTTTTACTATTTAATTATTCCGGTTTTCTGAGAGAGACAAATTTCTCTGGATTCTATCTGAGACTTCGTGTGAAAACCTACACAAACCAGCCGCTCGTATCCTGACCTTAAACCGTATGTCGTTTTTCTGTTCTTTTTTTTCACTCGGCACGATCGCGGGTCTCGCTTCCTCTCCGGACCCCGTCAGTCTCTCGACCTAAAAACAAAATGCCAGGACATAAATTTTACAAGGCTTCTCTGCTGCCGCTAAATTATTCAGTGAAAAATGATTATGTAATCATGCGCATGCAGCGACAGCGGACTGATCCAGATTGGTCTCGAACCGGCCGACGACGCTGCCTCTTATTAAACCCGGCTCCAGCAGGAGTCTCAGGAAGGCCTATTGTTTATTTAACCTTAATGCATTTTTCAGCAGCCATTTGTTTTGCTGATCCGACACTCTGCCGTGCACAGCGACCCAAACTTTACTGCTGACTGCCTGAAACAAGGGGAAAGGGAATTCGTTTCGTTCCTGCGTGCGTCCCTGTTCGCTCTGAAGGACGTATGAGGAAATTACAAAATGTTCTTTTAGAATTCGGAAAACTTTTGCCAGGGATTTTCCAGACACCATTCTAAAGAGTTTCATTTACTGTATGCACAGTATTTCCAAACACAACTTCTTCTTCTTTTAAATTCCAAATGTCGCTTTAATAACGTTACTCAGTGTTTCTCACGACTCAGCGATGCAGCAGTGAAAGTCTCGTCACACGGCAGGAAAATGAGAGTTGTGTTTCAAACATGCTTTCATTGGGTTTGATGGCGGAAACACAATAAACTGTTTAAAAAAATAACATGGTGATATACACCCGTCAGCCATACCATTACAATCATGAACGTTAAAACCGCCCAGGTTAGCATAAAAAGCCACGCCCACTAGGAGAGGCGTTACCCAGAACTCCATCGGTAGAATTATTTTAATTAACTTTTAGACACAACTTTACAACTTTACTGAAGTGCAAGTAAAGTTACCATTATAAAAATCTACTCAAGTAAAAGTAAAAAGTAGCTCATAAAAAATGTACTCAGAGTAAACGTTACTGAGTAACTTTTTTTTTTTTTTTTTTTTTAACAGCGAGGTGGGATGATGCATTCTAGCGTAGATCCCAAAAGATGAGCGGATATAAATCTCACACTAGTTGTTTTTAACGGAAGGAACACCTTTGCATAATAAAGCTGTTGTCTTTCTTGTGCTTGAAAATCAAACTGGTCACTTAAATATGGCGTCACGTCCCAGTCTAGTGTCGGCTGAACAGCAAGAGAACGGTTCAGGGTTCTGTTATAAACTGTATGGAAATGGTGGTATATGGCAGAAAGAACTAGATCCAGTAATTAACTGATGAAATAATGAGGTTTGTATTGCTTTACAAAAAAACACACACACACACACACATACACACGCACACACACACACACACACACACACACACACACACACACACACACACACACACACACACACACACACACACACACAGGAGGAGGATCAGATTCAGGGTGGACCCAGGCCAAAATAATCAACTAAACGGTATTTATATTTAGTAGCTAGATTACCTGCAAAAACAAAACAAAACAAAACAAAACAACAAAGACAAAAATCCAGGTCCCTTCCAAAAACCAAAACCAAAAACAGTGAATAAATTCCCTCGTCCCAAAATAAATGGTGCGATCCACACACTTGCGCGCGCAATGGAAGAATTTATACAAAGCAGGATATTTTTGACATTTTCATTCATTCGTTTTACTCAGTAGCGCATATGATTTAAAATGTAGCGAATTAGAAAACTTCAAACAAAACATACTTAAGTAAAAGTAAAATTACAGATTTGAAAAACTACTTTAAAAAGTAGAAGTACACAAACACACACACACACACAAAAAAAAAAACTACTCAATTACAGTAACGCGTAGTTCTGCTTTAAGGCGACCAAACAGGTGGAGTGAGATCAGGACTATAGTGAGGACACTTGAACACCTCGACAGTGTGGACAGAAGTGTGTGGACGCACATCGTCACGCGAGATCACGACGCCCTTGTATAACGGTTTTTGAAGCAGTGTTTAATCTGAAGTTTAATCCTCTGATAATGCAGTGTGACTGAGAGGTTCAATATAACCCGGAGTGCGGATCATTTTTGACTCACCCTCTTATTTATACAGCATAGTTAATTTGGTAGAGTTTCTCACTCACTCACACTCGCACGTTAACAGATGCTTCATCAGAAACTCTTGTTAGTCTTGCCTTCTGCATTGCTGATAAACCTTCCTGAAGCTCACTATTTGTTGACGCTCAGAATGTATGTGTGTGTGTGTGTGTGTGTGTGTGTGTGTGTAGGTGTGTGTTTGATGGATTGGAGTGTTCATCTTGCAGACAGATTACTAATGTGACCCTAACGAGCACGTCCGTGCATTTGAAAATGCTACACACTCCGCGTTCGGCTAGCATAATAACGATTCCTGCTTCGGCGGATTAGTGGATAATGGTGTTTGTTAACGCCCTGGTTTGTGCGCGCGTCTGTGTGTGTGTGTGTGTGTGTGTGTGTGTGGATGAGGGGCAACTGGTGTGTGCAGACTAATGAGGATTGTCTCTGCAAGCTTATTTTTGAAAATGCTGAAGACAAAAGCTTTTTTTTTTTTTTTTACTGGGGGATTTAAAAAGGCTTTGCAGATCCGTCGTAGCTCTCACACACACACACACACACACACACACACACACGTGTAGCATCTGCAGTTAAAGTGTTGAAGTGTGGGTGTGGCCTGTCCAGATCGTTTTTCCTGATGAACTAAACGCGTGAAAATTGGTAGGTTTATTTACAGTATGTGTATACATTTAGGTCTACTGTATGCGACACGCTAAAACTAGCCGAACGCGCTGATGGTGCCAGCTACGTACAGTACAGGAGGAACGATTCGAGATCAGCTCTTCTGCTTTTTCGACAGCGCTGTCTGTCGTCCCGCGAGGATTAATGAGCTCTTGTGTTTCTGTCGCTGTTTGAGCCGCTGCTAGTGTGAATGCAGGGTCAAGTGGGTGCAACGTTTCAGATTTAAACCATTAAAAAACATACCGTACATCTGATAATTTAAGGAATAGAGAGAGAGAGAGAGAGAGAGAGAGAGACAGTGTGTGCGTGTGTGTGTGTGTGTGTGTGTGTGTTGTGGAGGATGGATGGATGGACGGATGGATTCGGGCAAGTGAGAACTTGAGAAGAGAGAAAAAGGGCGGAAGTGTGAGGAAGAAGAGACGGCAAGATTGTGTCAGTGGGAGGAATTACACTGTGTGAGTGACTAAGAGTGTGTGAGAGTGTGACTAAGAGAGCGTGAGTGTGTGTTTGTGTGTGTATGTGTGTGTGCGTGTGTGTGTGTTCAAGATGTGAGCGTCCAAAAGCACTAAATGGCGCAGACTAGCTCTTTCTATCACTGTGTTTTATATGAGTCTTATTGCAGCCAGAGACTCCATTAGCTTCTCCATTCCTGCCGTCTCTCTCCGTCTCTCTCTCTCTCTCCATCTCTCTCCATCTCTCTGTCTCTCTCTTTCCATCTCTCCATCTCTCTCTCTCCGTCTCTCTCTCTCCGTCTTTCTCTGTCTCTCTCTCTCTCTCTCCATCTCTCTCTCTCTCATCTCTCTCTCTTCCATCTCTCATCTCTCTCCCTCTCCCTCTCTCTTTCCATCTCTCTCTCTCTTTCCATCTCTCTCTCCCTCTCTCTCCATCTCTCTCTCCATCTCTCTGTCTCTCTCTCTCCATCTCTCTCCCTCTCTCTCCCTCTCTCTCCATCTCTCTCTCTCTTTCCATCTCTCCCTCTCTCTCTTCATCTCTCTCTCTCCCTCTCTCTCTCTCCATCTCTCTCTCCATCTCTCTCTCATCTCTCTGTCTCTCTCTCTCTCTCTCCATCTCTCTCCCTCTCTCTCCATCTCTCTCTCTCTTTCCATCTCTCTCTCTCTCTCTCTTTCCACTCTCTCCCTCTCTCTCTTCATCTCTCTCTCTCCCTCTCTCTCCATCTCTCTCTCTCTACCCACATGTCTCTTTATGATCTTCACTCGTCCGCTCTCTCCACCCAAAAGTAATTAATGCTCTAAAGCCCATTTACTACACTGAGAGCATATAATTCGTTTTCGAATCCTCCTCCTCCTCCTCCTCATCCTCATCGTTATCGCTCACCCTTTCGTTAGACGAAACCGAGAAACGGAGATGAGATTTTTTTTTCCCATTTACGGGTAAGCGAAATAGCTCTTTAATTACCGATCCGCTACAGCTACTTCTCTCTCTCTCTCTCTCTCTCTCTCATACAAATATCAGACCTTTTAAAGGAAAGGAAAAGAAAAACCACATGTATCGATTATTTCTTTCTTTCTTTTTTTTGCAGGCAGAACTGCACCAGGAAGGTACGAAGACGGGCCCGGAATATTCCGCAAGCTTTACGGCGTGGAAATGCGAGAGCAAGAGACGACAACAAACAGTAAGCAAATTACAAATTGTGCACGATCCTGAAACAAGGAGAGAGAACCAATCACAGGCCAGAAGAGGAAGCTTCGACCATATACGGAATCTACAGTACAGTACATGGCAGAAATGGTTACATTTACAGCAGGATCTTGAGCAGGTACAAAAATCTATGTAAATTATGAAAATAAAAAATGATGTCATAAAAATAAGATATAAGGAAGAAGTACACTGCTCAAAGGATAATAAATATATAATTATAAAAATAAAAACATGTAAGGGAAGACGCGGTTTAACTCAAACCTTTCAAGTCAAACCAGGACAGCATTCCCTTCATTTTTACTTTTTTAGCAGTAGTACTATATACATTTTTATAAATACATACTGTATGAGTTGTGACGACAGGCCTCTTACTATCTGCCACCGTCGTGCTCAAACAAGCAGATGAAAACACAGCATGTGTTCAGCACCACGGTCAGCTCCACCTCGGGCGCAGGAAGGGCAGGGCGCCTCAACTCACTGTGGCAAGAAGCAGAACTGCATCTACCATCCTGGTGTCAACAGCACACAAACAAGGGACCAACAAACACCTGGCTCTTGAGTAGAATGTTCTAGATACAAGACTCAGAGCCTTTTTTTTTCTCTCTCTCTCTGCTCTCTTTTGCATAAGGATTCTTCACTGTGGAGTGGAACAAACCGCTGACGAGGGGTCTTGGTGCCTCCTCCAGGCCTGACCCATCAGTTTCACAAGTGTTCTCGCATGTCACAACGCTGCCAGCTCGATCGCTCGTCAAAGAGTGACTTCTCCTAACTTGAGATTTCTCCTTTTTGTTCTTTAAATAAAGACAGCACTTCTTATCCCTGGTGTTCCCGGTGTCTGTGATCTGTCTGCCCCGCACTACTATAATTACTATATACAGTATATTTAAAAACATTGCTTTCAAGTCTTCGCCTGCTCCCACAGCAGACAATCCGATCCCCACACACAACTTGTCACAGTTGGACCGGCACTGCATCCAGTGGATGAGGTTCGGGCATTGGGTAGGAATCGAGCCCGGGCCTTCTACATGACAGGCGAGGAACATTCATGGCAGTGTTTGTCATAATTAGCCATTGCTGGCAAGCTGTTATTGTATAAAAGAGATAACGCACACTGGGCATGTTGCTATTGAAAAACAATCAACCTCACATATTCATTTTGCTGTAGGAGCCACAATAACTTCAAAACCGTTACATAAAAAAAAGAAAACGAGCAACATTTTATCCGGTTCTACCAAATCCCACGGCACTAACATCACACCCTGGCAAACCCTGCAACCGGAAACGGTTCGGCTCGTCTTAACCAGGCGCTTTTAGAAGAGGAACGAGCTCAACACCTCGTCTACTGCACCGTCAGAGACGCCTTGAATTACCGCCGGAGATCAAGGCTTCGTCTCTTTGTCTCTTCCAGTCATGCAGCAGGATGGACTGGGAATACCAGCCGCCCGCTGTGTCAGGTTATACATCAAACGCTAAACAGCGTCTCCGTCCCGACTCCGATAATCCGTTCCGTTTCCTTTCAGACGTTCTCCAAACTACAGAGCCGTAGACGCTCCTGGGAAATAGCTGCTAATTAAAAAGGGTGATCAAATAGAAGCTCTAATTAAGTGTAAACTAATTTAAAGTAAAAAAAAAAAAAATACTGTCCTGTAATTAATTTACAGTCGGCCACACACGGATCCGAGAGAGAGAGAGAGAGACAATTAGCTGAAAAATGGAGGGAAATTCCTCTCCACTCGTTCTTCTCATCCTCATGGTTTTAGCCTGAGGTGGGCTATGTTGTTCTTGTTGTTGTTTTCTTTATTAATTTCTGAATATTATATGGGAGGTTTTTTATTTATTTTTATAAAAGTACACAAAAACAATAAGCAAGATTTTGAAATTCCATTCTCTGTCGATGATGTCATGATGACCGTTTCCGCAGCAGACCTGCCAGCAGCTTGGTTTAGACGCTAGAAAGCTCAAACGCTTTAACTCGTACCCTTTCTTCTTTCTCCCCCTTTTCCCTCACTCTTTCATCCTGCACCATCAACAGCCTCCCATTAAATACTCACTCATGAATACTCATAGTTAAATACTCAGTTCACTAACGCCTCAGCCGATCTCCATTCTCATCTTCAGGAAGGAAGCGGTAAAACATTCCATGCTGTGCTCTTATAGAAAACTAATCCACGACCGCATGGTGTGATGAAGCGGACTTGCTGTTATCATCCTGACGTTGACTTGGTTTCCAATAACAGCATGTCTTTATATGCCTCTTATACAGTCTGGACTACAGTACTTCGTACCAGAAGAACAGGAAGCATTGACCATATAAGGAATACACAGCGCTAGAACGGCATGATCATTTTGCATATGTTTATAGTTACATTTTTATATACACTGATCAGCCATGCCATTATGCCGACCCGCATAATATTGAGTAGGTCCCCCATTTTGCCACGAAAACAAAGATACACTGTGTTCTGACACCTTCCTAATGGAACCAGCCTTAACCCTTTGATCTACACTAGGTCTTCTATTGGATCCGACTACACGGACCAGCCTTAGGTCCCCATGTGCATCAGCGAGACTCCAGTTCATCGGTTTTCCTTTCTTGGAAGAACCTTTGGTCCACTGCAGGCGAGGAACCTCCCACAAGAGCTGCAGTTTTGGAGTCGCTCGGACCCAGACGTCTAGCCATCACAATCTGGACCTTCTCACAGTAGCTACATTTCCAATAACTTGTTACACTGGTGGATGGAAGTGGGTGAGATATATTAGGCAGCAATTGAAGTGCTAGTGTAGATCAAATTGATGAAAAGGTTAATGCTGGTTCTGATAGAAAGGCGTCAGAATACACAATGCATCACTGCTATGGTGGTAAAAGGGACGACCTACTCAATATGAGGCGGGTGGGTCTTTATGTTATAACTTATCAGTGTATATATTTCTCAAACATCTTCGAAACAGTTTCCTGTCCTCACTTACAGTATGTTAGAGCAGCACCAGCTTCACTTTGATCAAATGAGCGCATTACTATACGTCTGTAATCTCAGCAGCTTCTGACCAATCAGAACGGAGAATGGACAAATGGAGCTGTGGTTTAAGATGATCTTCTGCTTCCTTTCAAGTTTTGCACATCAAGACTATATTATAATCTCTCTCTCTCTCTCTCTCTCACACACACACACACACACATTCTCCCTCGTCATTTTTTTCTTAGAAGAAAAGATGTGTTAATGGAGGTGAAGGGTTGGCGAGCATCTCTTTGATCAGACATAAAAAACTGTCGTGAAACAGTGTGACGCTCGGCGTGATGTTGTTGTTTTTTTTTCTTTCTGTCGCTCTGCACATGGTTATGGTTATTTTCACAGAAAATTAGGTAAACGACAAATAAAACGCCCGATTCAACCCGAGAAATCAGCAAGAAAATGCTACGCAGGGGATTCGGTGATTCATGCAGGTTCCACTTTGTCCCTTAATTTTGTTTTGTTGATTTAAATAAGTGCTAATCGTGCAGATCTGCCCACTAATCAGCCATTTATCAACTTAATCCATCTCATGTGTCACCATGTACGAGTCAAACCTCCGACTCTAGCGCATGTACAAGCTGTACAATGTATTGGCACCCCTGGACCCCATCCATCAGACAAAGGAAACGAATTACGTCGAGCCGGTCCAGCCCCGAATCCTGAATATACAGAATTAATTCATTTAGGCCATAAAAAAAGATGTTTCCCTACAATTAGATCAAACTCAGGACTACAACCTGAGACTATTAGTCTGAGACTAATCACAGATCCGAATAATAGGAGACTCCCTCACTTCCAGGCTTTGAGAAGTATACACTGTCCGTCATTACCGAGCCTTTCTAATCCTGAACGCTTGGCCTGATCTAGTTTATGCTCATTGTACATCGCCCGACTCTTGTCTGTTTCTTGGAATTTCGATTTTGGATCACCTCTGCCGGTTTTGATTAACATGTTCGCTGAACTGTATGTCAATAAATATTGTAACTGCACTTGCGTTCTCCGAGTTCTCAACTTAAAAAACTGTCTCATGGCCATTGCTTTCAATTTAATACGAGTATATAGTCTGGAATTTTATAAGTAATACAGTCCATGGCCTCTAGTCAATTATTTGGTAGAAATGGGTGTCATTGAATTTGAAATTTAAATGCAAAAAAAAAAAAATCACTTTTCAGTCATGTTTGGACGATTATAGATAGATCGTGATATAGATAGAATGTGAAAATGAAAGAATTCCCTGCTTTTTTTTCTTTTCCCCCATCCATTTTTCGCATTGTTTAAACTAACCACCTACTGTAGCTTTTCTCCCTGTTGTGACCTCATATAAGAAAATCCCCGCCCCCCAGTGAGTTGCTCAGCTCTTTTGTTCTCTGGAGGGGCGTGGCTCAACAGGACGTGATTTGCATAAACAATGAAACAGGTACAAAAAAGTGCTTTATCTCATTTATCGTTATCTTTCAGCATTCACTCTCTAAGCTCTAAGACCAGTTTTAACTCATTAAAGGAATAGTGCATGTTAATACCAACAATTGTGTCATGTATATTCTGATGTCAGATGCTCAAAATGAAAACAAAATTACAAAGACGAAATCGTCTTTAGCGCAGTAACCCAGGACTGCCGTACTTCCTGTAATGCGTGCATCATATCATTAAAACGCATCATATCATTAAAACGCATCACATCATTAAATGCTGCCGTTTTTAATGTGGTCCATGAGATTATTATCGACCGTGTCAAAAGCTGCACGTCAAATTATACGTCTCTGATTTGTACAGATACTATATTTACTTCCGTCTGCCGTACATTGACGACGCATCGGTTTCTAATGAACTCAAAACTCAGTGTGACATAATGACGGTTTTCAGTCCTACCTTTTGTATCTTTAAACCGCGCGATGAAGCTAATATCTGATTCCGCTGCCGGGTGTCGTCGTGGGGAACGCGACAGGAGCGACTCGTTTCTCACCACGTAATTACTATCATTTCGACGCAACGCGCAGACACTCTTACATGGAAAAGCAGGAGCACTACATGCATTTTCCCCTGCCGTTAAATCTCAGGCCATTCGGGAAGGAAGAGCTGATCTCGGATCAGACTGCGATTTTACAAATCCTGCAAGTTCTGCTGGGATGATTACGATGACCTTAGAAAGCTCCGCATTTATTATTATTTAAATTTTAGGATCTTGAGGTTGAAAGCTGCGGTAGAAGGCTAGGTTTTGTTACTTCTGGGAAAAATAAATGCTGGTTTCGAAAGAACAGTGTGTAACAGCTGCAAAACACCGAGAATAACAAGAGCGTTGATTCTCAGGTCTGGAGGAAATGTGCACAATGTGAAAAAAAACAAAAAAGTAAGAGGGGAAAAAGTGTAGAATTCTAAAAAAAAAAATAAAAAAAAAAAAGAACTGGAAAAGTTAAAAAAAATTAAATAAAGGTATGCACAGTGCTGTGAAAAAGTATTTGCCCTCTTCCTTTTTTTTTTTTTTTTTTGGCATATTTGCCATAATACTTAAATTATTTAGATCATCAAATACATTCACTATTACACAAAGCTAACCCGAGTAAACACAGCTGAATAAAGCTGTCCAACCCTACCTGGTTCAATTTCTTTCCGCTCTTCTTTGCAGAATTGTTTTAATTCAGTCACACTGGAGTGTTTTCGAGCATGAACTGACGTTGGCGCGGGCTCCTTCGGGATTTTCAGGTGGAGCTCAGGATTCATGGTCCCATCAAGTATCTCAAGTCGTCCAGATCCTGAAGCTGCAAAGCCCCAGACCATCACACTAACACCACCATGTGTGACTGCTGGTACGATGTTCTTTTTATAAAACGCTGTGTTCATTTTACACCAGATGTCGCGGGACACACACCCTCTCATCATTCTACAGAATAGAAATTTACCCCAAAAAGTCTTGGGGACAATCAGGATATTTGGGTAATTCTTTTTCCACATACGGCCGGGTAGGCCGGGTTTGGACAGCTGGTTTAGAGGGATGGACGGATACTTTATTGATCCTGAAGACAATTCCAGACAGCCAGCAGCAGTAGAGATCGTAACACGGAGACGGGCTCGCAGACGTGATTGTACACTGTATATCTTACATACAGTCAGTATACAGTACGGTACACACAGGGTGAGAATGTGAGAACTGAGCAGAAGTTACTAGTGCAATACTAATGACAAAAAAAAACAAAAAACACAACAAGAAAGATAAGAAGCATATAATAACGCATTTAAATCAAAAAGTAATAAGTGAAATGAAGTTAATTGCAGTGAAACCTTGAAGTGAAAATTTATGTGGCAAAGTGACAACAGATGCAAATAGTAGTAACTGTGCAAAGAACAGCATGAAAGTGACAAATTTACCATTAATAAATAAAACCATCATGTAAAAACTGCATTTTGTTTTCATTTGGGTTCATATTTGTGATCGGAATCATTGAAGTATGACGAATATGTCAAAAAAAAAAGGAAGGGGCAAATACATTTATATACGGTATGTCTCTCTCTGTGTGTGTGTATATATATATATATATATATATATATATATATATATATATATATATATATATACATACAGTATGTGTATACTGTATATACAGAGTCAGACAACAAAAAAATGTACACACACTTCAGGAAAAGAAAAACGTGTATAAATATTTTAATACTAAAATTATTGCTATACATTATATATATATATATATATATATATATATATATATATATATATATATATATATTCTGCTTATATACTGTATATATATAAAATGTATGTATATATAATATAATGTATAGCAATAATTTTAGTATACTGTATATATATATATATATATATATATATATATATATATATATATACTGTAATTTAGTATACATCATACTATTTTTTGTATGTAAAGTGTAAAGACCATGCCTTCTGTCCTGAAGTCTATACAGTATCTATCTATCTATCTATCTATCTATCTATCTATCTATATATATATATATATATATATACACAAATTTCTTTTCAATTGGAATTGTGTCATATAAAAACGACAAGGATATAAAAAAATCTTTTTAACAATATTAAAGCTGCAGGTTGCATGTTTGAGAGGATGTGATCTTCCTGCTGGTTCTCAGATCGTGTCTTCTGTCCTGAAGTTAATAAACTCTCAGATCTTCATCAGGTTGTGAAGTCAGAACGGATCAATGATGAATGAAAATTGTATTATTTTTTTTTTTAAACAGCTACGAAGTCTGCCACTTGGATGGAGGTGCGTCAGAAAGTAAATTCCTCTCTGTGTGTTCGGATTGAGAGGAATCGGGCGGTTGACTATTTCAATCTTAATTCGATTGCTTCCGTTTATTCCCCATCCTGATTGCCTCGTTTTAAACATCAGGGCGTCTCCGGGGGAATCAGAAACGGAATTATTATTCATTCGGTTTGTCTCTTAAAACTCTTTTCCCTCTGTTTTTTATTTGTTTTGATGCTTTTTTTTTTTTTCCTCCGAGTTGATTTTTAACCGTAACCTTCGTAGCCACTTATCGCCATGGTTACTGGTTAGCAAGGTCAATTACTGACGGCATGAAAAGCAGACGCAGCAGCTGATGTATTGAGATGGCGTTTCTCTATCGCGCTCGTCCTCACCACTTTTAACTGAAGTAAAAAAAAAAAGTAACAAGAAACAAAATTACATTTTTCACGTGTGTGTGTGTGTGTGTGTGCGCGCACATGTTTGTTTGTGTGATTTGCAACACCATGGATGAAGTCCGTCGCATTTAGCCTGCATTTTAAACTTTACAAAACCTATACAGGACGTTCTTTGAATGTGAGAAAGTGAGTGACGATAATCAGGGCGATAAAACCGGCGGCTGTCGCGTCTTTACCGTTTGTTCTGTAAAACGCTTTACACCTCGGAACATCTCGAAAGCGCGCAGTAAAAAGCCTGATATAATCGCCGGCGTCCCACACACAGACACTTTAAGACCACGCCGGTGACCTGGATCCTGCACGGCCTTATGGGTAATGACGCAGCTCTGTGTGACTCCAGCTGCTGCGCTTTCTGTAAAGCTGCTTTGTTTAACAGAGATTACGGTCAGAGAGAGAGAGAGAGAGAGAGAGAGAGAGAACGACTGGAGCCATACGGAGGATCCCGGGAAATGCGCCATTACCCACAATGCTTTGCAGGGAGGGAGCTGGTCAGGGCTCGGTTAATGTTTAGAAGATCTGCAGTGATAAATGAAAGCAACTGCAAATTTTTACTCAGAACTCAGTCTCTCTCTGTCTCTGTCTCTCTGTATGTCTGTCTCTTAATGAGTTCAAGATAAAGTGACTCTCGTAAACATTAAAATATAGTATCTGTATCTCTCTCTCTCTCTGTATCTATCCATATCTTATCATCTTTTTGTTGTTCTGTATCTCTCTCTCTCTCTCTCTCTCTCTCTGTACCTTTCAGTTTTTATCCTCGGCTGCATCGTCCCCTCTGTCTGTCCCGTCCCTCTCATCTCTTTATCTCTCCCTTTCTGTCTCTCTGTCTTTTTTCTCTCCGTCTCTCTACATGTCTCCCTTTTATCCGTCTCTCTCTCTCTCCCCCTCACTCTCGTCTCAGCTCGGTGTTTTGTCAGATCCACATTATCACGCGAAATATCACAGAAACAATTACGGCTCATTCTCATGCAGATTCAGGGCTTTCTTTCTTTTGATCTTCTCGAAGATCCTCTGGAGAGATTTCACTTATCTGCAAAGATGTTTACAATCTACTTTGTTTCCATGCTTTGTGTGTGTGTGTGTGTGTGTGTGTGTGTAGGTGTGTGTAGCATATAATATTTTAGAATAATCGACGTTAGATTTGATTATTTTCAGTAGCTTGGAGTTTTAACCCGATGTGGACGTGATGTTCACGCTTCCTGCTCGCCGCGGGGGAAACGCCCTCGTATGTGAGTCGAGGGTTCGAATTAAAACGTCGTTTGCGGAATACGACGTGACATAATGAACACAAGACCATTTAAATTTGAAGAACTTACACTACTGCGTAAATACCCCTACTTTAACGATATACGAGCGAGAAGACAAAAAAAAAAAAAAAAAAAAAAAACGAAGGCCGTTCAAATCAAACCGGGACTCGTGATGAACTTTTCTGGTGGATGAAGGCGTAAAAAAAAGCGATTTACATTTTCACTTTAATAGTCCTGACCTCGTTCCAAGCCATTTGCACATGTTCGTGTCATTAAAGGAGTTCCTGGGAGGCCGGCGTTTCGGACGTGAATAGAACAGACAGTCCGATCCTTGATGGTGTCCAAGCACTAGTGAAACACTGGGACAAGAGCATCAGTGTAGCAGGGGATTATATAGAGACATAAACGGTGTTCTGTTATTCTGCATTGTTATCACAAGTCCTGCTTTGACTTGAACGCCATATAAACAACATATAAACGCAACATTTGCTCAGTTGTCTGTGTCTGGCTCGTCCATCGCTTTTCTTCCAGTTCGGAGTTGTAGCTAACCCGAGATACTGAATGATCACTGTCTTGTTGTAAAAGTAAGTGCCCCTCTGAGGAGCGCCATCACACACACACACACACACACACACACACACACACACACACACACACACACACACACATACATATATCCTATAGACTGCTCTCCACTGAGACTCGGGCAGGAAAACACCGGCGCCCGTTCGCCGTTGTAAAACCTAATAAATAGCTGTTTTTCCGTCACTTTTCGTCTGGTGCAATGCCGGTGAAGACAGCCTAGAAAGGATTCTGGCGAGCAGGATAGACAGCGACAGACCACAGAGAGATGCTCTGCTAAGTCAGGTTAGCGAGACGGACAGGCAATCTAGCGCATCAACTTAACCTTACTGTTATTTACTGACACTAAACTTGGACAAGAGGGAACACAAGCTGTTCATGCAGTCCACTTTCATCACTTTTTTTCATGATTTTTTTTCCCCGTATGTGTGTGTGTGTGTGTGTGCGTGTCCAGGAAGTGTCCTTGTGATAAAACTTGCCGAGGAGGAATTTCAGGCTGTCAAAACATTGTGGTGATATTATGGAAAATGTTAGGACAAGGTGGGTACTGAGTTACAAGTGACAAAGTTACAGTGACGTTTAAATGTTAAATGATGTCGGAACAACGATTGGATTACGTTGAACAAATGCCAACTAATAAAATTTTGCCAAGAAATGACTTCAAATCAATATTAATTCCAAGACGTTGCCCTAAGAGGGACTCGAGCTCCAGTGTCTGCAGTGTGAGCGTTTTGAGGTTTTTTCCCTGGACCACTAGGTGGCATGCTGCTCACTCACTCATCATCTATACCGGTTTATCCTGTATACAGGGTCGCGGGGGGCCTGGAGCCCATCCCAGGAGACTTACAGGCGCGGTACATCCTGGACAGGGTGCCGATCCACCGTAAGCCACGACACACACTCATTCACACAGTACGAGCTAGTGGGAGGAAACCGGATTACCCGGAGGGAACCCGCCAAGCATGAGGAGAACATGCAAACTCCATGAACACAGACCCCGCGGCGGGAGTCGAACCAGAGCACTACAAACACCAACTGCAGTAGAGTAATTTGGGAGCTCGGTAATATGTCCAGGAGTAAATGAATCAGAGAGGTGACATTACAACACTGAGAGATGCGTGACATGAGATACACACTCCGTGTGTGGGCAGCTGTTGTATCTTCTTGAACCAATCTCCGATCTGAATCCCAAACCCTTTTAGAATCTTAAGGGACCATGGGCGCGGTCGGACGCTGTGAGAAAAGGATGTTAGTCTCCAAAACAAGGTTACAGTTGCTTGTATTTGCAACGTTGTCTCAGATAACGTCATTTCGATAAATTGTTCTAACTTAAAAAAAAAAATGACAATGAATGTCGTCGCAGCATCATTACAACTATATTACAGCGCTCATCTAACGTCAGGTCCGAGATCCTGTCCGATCTCCTTCATGCAAAAGAGCTCAGGTCCAAAAGTTTCAAGTTGAAAGAAAAAATCTTTGTATCTTTGTATCCTCACATTCTGTCTGTTCACATTCTTATCACTCGTTTGTTCTTCTGTTACATTAAAGGTAGCATGTGTGTGTGTGATACCTGTAGATTTGACTTATTGAGCAAAGCGAAAGGAAAACCAACAGCAGCAACAGCGTTCGGAGTGACACTTTACATTCCGCTTGTTCTTGTTCGCTCTAAAATTAACGTCGACACACTATTTGGTCAAGGGGAGAAAAAAAAAATTCAGCCATGATGTGTTCTTCGCTTTTCAGAGCTCATTGGCTGAGCGACTCCATTTTAGTCGGTTTTCACTTCCGGAGATGATCTTAATGCCTCCTGACGTTTTCCACACAGCCGGGGCCGACAGCGCGATCTGCTCATATCAATGGAGCTGTTTTAGAGTGTGTTTACTCGTTTAATAAATCACACCAAAAATAAATAAATAAATAAATAAATAAATGAACAAATATATATATAAAACAGCGGCAACACAGGCTGAAAATGCTAAAAGAACATCACTGGGATGAACGACTAGGCTGGTTCTGGACTTGTAGTGTTTACCAAAAAAAAAAAAAGATGCTTTTTCTTTCTCTACTTTTCAGCAAAAGGTCATTCCTTTTAAATAACTTTACAAAACATGAAATAGTACAACTGGAATTGAAAGTGACTGAAAAAACACGGAGATGGCCTTATTTTATTCTATTTATTTTTTAAATAAGTATACTTCATCTAACATCTACAAATATAATATATTATATATAATAATATATATAATAATGTATATAATATATAATAATAATATATATTATTATATAATTTAATAATATATATTATATAATAATGCGAAATGTCATTCATCATTTGTTAATTTTTTTGTAGAAGTTTCTCCTGATTCTCCCCCTCATTTAGGCGTGCACAATTCCCACCTGTCTCTTAGGCCACTCCTCCATCACAGGGGGGGGGGGGGGGAGGGGGCCGTTGGGAGAGGTTGGGTCACTACCAACCAGAGAGACAGGGCGTGCTTCCTCCGGAATACGCGAGGCCTCTGAACGCATCTTGACGTCGCACACTATCCGATCCCTTCCACCTGAGCGCAGCCGAACGTCCAGCTACGTCCAGCCGCAGCGTCACCCAGGAATCAAATTCACGATCTTCATATGATAGAGCCCATGCATTTCCAACGATGCATTTCCAAAACTTCTAGCTAATCTTATACGCGCAAAGTGCACAAATCCTATACTTAAGTAAAAGTAGAGACTCTCTTGAGCAAATATTACTCAAGTTAAAGTAGAAGTGTGCGTGAGTAAAAGTACCGGAGGACTCACCTTCAAATTTGAAAATCTGAAATACGTACTCAACTACAGCAACACAGAGCTCAGTTCCATCCCACCTCTGATGATTAGCTTAGCTTTTGTTATCAAATCATCTCCAGTGTAAACTCTTTGCAGCAATTAGAGGTAAAGCTCAAATGGTATGATTTTTTCCCCCCTCATTATCTTCAAAAGAGAAAAGGGACAGGAACAACTTTTTTCGAGCTGCTATAATATAACACATTGCATGTTCTCCCTGTGCTTGGTGGGTCGCCTTCGGGAGCTCCAGTTTCCTCCCACAGTTCAAAGACATGCGGGTGAGGTTAACTGATGTTCCAAAACTGCCCGTAGTGTGTGAATGCGTGTGTAATGTTTACCTGGAGGCCACGGGTTTAAAACTGGAAATAAACACATTGATCACCAAGGCCTCCAGTTGGATTCCTAGATGGACAGATGGATGGATGGATGGATAATATGACTCACTTACATAGTTTCATGGTACATACACCATTCAGGTGAACTGAATAATATTGATTATCAAATATATAGCTGGTGACAGGAAAATGGACACCCAAGACCCATCTATGCCACTGGGGAGGAAAGGCCAGCTCGTCCATTCTGATCCCGTAAAAAAACAACAAAAAAACAATCCAGCAAAAATTGGCAAAGAAGTCAATGCTGGCCAGGATAGAAATGAACACCCAGTGCACCACATGAAATTACACAAGAGGCCCAGCAGGCAAAGAGACCAAAGCCGCCCAAACTCTCTAGAAACCTTTTCCGATCAAGCACCCATGGGACTCACCGGACAGATAAAGCCATGGAGGTCACACCGCGCAACCCACAGCACCCAAAGGATCCGCTGCCAATGCCCTGGCGCCAGACACCACAGCACACACTCAGAGGTCTTGTGGAGTCATGGGTACTCCATGGGCACTGAGCCACCCAGATGCCAGAAGGGCACCTTACTCAGATAAAACCAAAACGAAAAAAATAAAACGTAATCACTGGCAAACTGACGAACGAAACACCTCATGATGCGCTGACATGATTATGGAATACATTCTTTTGCAACGTATTTTACTTCCAATAAAAGCTTGCTCCAAGCTAAAGAGTCTTTAACACCGTGTGTATAATAAGCGCGCACATTCTCGTCTTTATCTGCCTCGCTCTCGTGACGATACCCTTCAATTAACCGCCATCGAGCTCTCTCAGGACTCTCACTGCCTCGTCTACCTATGAATTGAAGTATTTACACACACTCCCTACGGTGACAGGAGCTAGCGCGAGAGAGCGATAATTACAGAAGAAGAAGAAGCAGCCGTGTGAGTGACAGCGTCCCTCATTTACCGCCTCGCTCTCCTCCCCGCTCGCTCCCGTGTAGATGACAGATGACATGCATTAGTGAGAGACCTTGCATTTGGGTTAAAAAATAAATAATCATATATATATATATATATATGTGTGTGTGTGTGTGTGTGTGTGTGTGTGTGTGTGTGTGTGTGTGTGAATGTGTAGGGTTATGTTAGCCATTCATGTGCTTGTTTGATTGGCAAGTACCTGGGGAACATGGGCATCAAGTTTGTCCCAGAGAAATGGATCTGGCAGAATGATCTAGAAAGCTCTACTAGCCTCCAGAGCTGTCAGGGGCTCTTAAAGATTTGCTCTTAAAGGCGAAGCTGCACATTTCCCGTGTAAAGCCGTAGTAACTGTGGGTCGTATCCTACCAAGCTGCTGTTAATTATTATGTTATAAACACTCAGGAAAATAATGAACAACGAGGTGGCGTGATGAAGCTGAGTTAATTGAGAAAATGGCATACCGGGTTTTTTTTTTTTTTTTTTTTAATTAGCGTATATCTACAATAAATGCTGTGCAAATATGTTAAATATGGTATGAAATTAGCCAATTAGCACAGCTAATGTGGCAAGCTAATCTCTTTCTCTTTCCTCAGCTTTTCTATCTACTCAAAATATCCACAAATCCACCTGTTTCCATGAATTGTCGTACATGATATATACAATATTTATCTAGTATAGTAGGGAACAAGAGAGCTAGATAAAACTGAACCTTCTCTTTAAAAAAATCCATCAATCCATCACAATGGGCAGCACATTGAACACATTTTATAAGTGGTCAGAAACTAAACTTGTAAATAACTCATGAAAGAATATAGTTACGTTAAAACCAAGCACACCATTGTTTTTCTTGTGAAATTCCCAATAAGTTTGATGTGTCACATGACCCTCTTCCTATAGAAAAAAACAAAGGTTGGATCCAAGATGGCCGACTTCCAAATGGCCACCATGGTCAGCACCCATCTTGAAAAGTTTGCCCCCTCACATATACTAATGTGCCACAAACAGGACGTTAATATCACCAACCATTTCCATTTTATTAAGGTGTATCTATATAAATGGCCCACCCTGTACATGTGCTGCTAATATATCAGAGCAAGCTGTTACTGTGGAAACCATCAATTTGCAACCACACTCCTGTCAAAGCAGTTTATTAAAATGAACCGGATGAACCTTCGGACTGATCACGATTTAAAAAAAATAGTGCCTGTGCAAAAGTTTAAAAAACATTTCCTTTATTAACAGATTTCACAGCCGTGTCATATTTCGAGCCCGCTCTCGAGTCATCGCGATGTCTTTAATCGGGTGTAAAGAAGTAGTTTAATTATCAGCGAAACGAACAACGACAACAACGCTGATCTTTGAAACATGCCAACATGATTCGTAATTAGGAAACGAAAAGGCTTAAAAACACTATAAAGACTCTTAGCGGATTTGCTCAGTTTTTCCAGTAATCCTTTCTGAGGACTGCAGCGAATGTTAGAAGTCTGGCGACATGCCGTGTTTCTCACCGCGTGGCTACCAGAGGATGGCGTTCGTCTGATCAGCGTTTATAAATCTGACCTGTAAATACATTAGTATTCAAATAAAATGAACGCAAACTAGCTGTTCTGACAACCAGTGGTATTCTCCGAACAAAAATCTACAGTCTTTTAATAAAGTTGTCTTTCATGATAATGGCAGGGACGCTCGTGAGGTGTATAGGGTAAGATGAAAATGCAGCTGTCACTCATGCTATCTTCGTATAGTGCTCACTTTATGCTGTAGCGCAGTGTGTTGGCATTCTCTTTCTGTCGCCTCGTGTGTGAGGAGCTCCAGCTCACTGTCAGCTCCCCATCATCACTGCATTATTAATGCCACACACACACACACACACACACACACATACGCACTTCCATCTGACAGCCAGAGATAAAGGTGGAGAGGAAGAGACTTTTCATATAGTTCCGAGCCTTGCTTTGATTGAGGGTTTAACGAGAACGGCGGAGACTTCTAAAGCACTTTATTTAATCGTTATTCAGACAAAAAAAAACATGCGTAAAAGTTTTCAAAAAAAAGTTCTCCAGTTGTGCAATTACTGACTGCAGCCAATCTGTTGTCATGCTCAGTCAGGTATCACACCCCTGTTACTACCTCAATCATCACGGGGAAAGGTATCACCGAGGGACCGCTGCCAAACAGATATTATGGATTTTAAGAACCAGCAGCTGTCGCCGCAGCTACAGCGATCAGTAATAATCCCGGTCTTGTTTGTGCACCGTGGCATTGTTGAAAAGTCTGTCTGATTGGTGACCATGTTGGCAAGTTCCCATGGAGTTATTTTCAGAAATGACCAGGTTAATTTTTACTTGAATGGGGACAGACCTTGAAACCAGAGGCAGATCAACAACCTGATGTTTCGAACTGAAATTTAATCGGCAGATGCCACAACCATCTGCATCCGGGAGCCAAAGGCACAAAACTGGCCATGCATTCTAGTTTTTAGCTTTTTTTTCCCCTGTCAATCACATGAAAAGTATGTTGTTCAAATTCTGGCTTTGCCACGTTGAACCTGTTGTGTCTTTTAAGCAAGTTGTTTCTTGTCAAAGTTTATCTTTTCATTAGTATTTGCTTGGGGAAAAGTCCACCAATCAACAACGCCCAACTTTAATGCCCTCCAGCCAATGGTGGTCCCATGGTTGGGCCAATCCATTAGTAAGGCCGAACAGCTCAGAACCATTATTATGAGTTAAATACTCATCCATTATAGCTTAACTGGTTTCTGAAAAGCCCTTTGAATAGTTTTTAAAGAGATTTATTTTAAACCATCTCTCGAAGAGAAATGTACGGCTCTACATAGAACTTTGAAGTTTTTTCCCCCCAAGATGCACAAACCAAAGACTCCGAGATGGAAGCTATAAAAAAAAAAGAAATTGCTGTCTCCTCCGTTTGAAGCCTTTAGAAGGCTTTGCAAAGAAACTAAGTGCGCATCAGTATGTGTTAAGATAATAACGGCAGAAGAAAGTAATATTGCGCAGTAGAACTCTTCCCAACAAATGTTTTGCCAATCTGAAGTGGATTTTTCCGAAAAGCTGTCAAAAGAAAATGTAAATCCTCGCGTTTCATTAACTTCTGAAGTGGAACAACATCTGCTCGTCTCAATAGGCATCACCACCTGAATTTAGGGTCTTTACTGAGTCTGAGTTTCCTCTGCATCTATTCAAATGCAGAGAGGAAAGCATAGAAGGTCAGCCTTTTTGGAATCCATGGTGCAATTGTGCGTTATAGATCTATCCGTCTGTAATGTCCTATCTTATTTCTTGATTGGCATGTTTTGGGGAGGAGGGAAGAAACAACAACAACAACAACAACAAAAAAGAAAATTAGGGACACAGGAGCTGCAAAGGACCCCCTGTGACACCATGCAGGCTTTTGGATTATATCCCCCCTTGCTTGGTGATCAAGGTCAACATTCCTGGCTATAAATTCCTCTTTATGGTCCATTATGGTTCGGCTGGTCATTTCAACTTAACCTTCGTCCACATCTATTTTTGGTGCAGATCTCTGCAGTCTAGTGAGTAATTTTTTCCCCATGTACAGTACAGAGCAAAAGTTTGGACACCCCTTCTCATTCAGCGAGTTTTCTTTCTTGTGTTCTTTCTTGTGTTCTTTAGCCCAAACGCGTCTCTTCTGCTTGTTGTCTGTCCTTAGCAGTGGTTTCCTAGCAGATATTCTAGCATGAAGGCCTGATTCACACAGTCTCCTCTTAACAGTTGTTCTAGAGATGTGTCTGCTGCTAGAACTCTGTGTGGCATCGACCTGCTCTCTGATCTGAGCTGCTGTTAACCTGCGGTTTCTGAGGCCGGTGACTCGGATGAACTTATCCTCCGCGGCAGAGGCGACTCTCGGTCTTCCTTTCCTGGGCCGGTCCGCATGTCAGACGGTTTCTTTGTAGCGCTCGATGGTTTTCGTGACTGCACTTTGGGGACACTTTCAAAGCTTTTCCCAATTTTTCCGACTGACTGACCTTCATTTCTTAAAGTAATGATGGCCGCTCGTTTTTCTTTACTTAGCTGCTTTTTTCTTGCCATAATACAAATTCAACCTCTTTGAATGAGAAGGTGTGTCCAACCTTTTGGTCTGAAATGTTGCAACCTTTATCTCAAAATTTCTTTCCAAGTGCGATTGTGCTTTTCAGGCCTGCCTACAACCGCGTCAATGCTGCGCTGATATTTCACACAACGACAGCTGCTCTCTCCTCAGTACTTCAAACCATACAGAAATACTTTCACCAACAGTTAGTTTAATTTATGATCGTAGAACACCTCGGATGCCGAGTGATACATATAGTTAAACGTCCCAGTGCCAGTGCTGTTATGCCCTATTATCACCACTCGTGAAAAATACCACTCGTCCAATCAGATTACTGTTGTATAACTGTCAGTATAGAACAGTGGAAAGAAGTCTTCTTTGGTTCCATGTAGCTCCAATAATAAATGTCGAACCTTACAGCTGAGGGTTTATCATCGTGGATCTGGACCATGTTGTAGATCTTCTTTTCAAAAGGGAATGGATGAAGAGAGGGCATTTCAGACTAGAAGTTGAAGCTCTTTTCACCACTGAGGATCGCTTAGATCTTACAGCCCTCTGAAGTCCCCTTGGGTGAGTACTTCTGAGTAAAAATTACATAGATGGTGAGGTGTAGCTGTAGTGCCCTTTGAAGCCTGGAACACAAGCAGGAGATTTCTGATGTGGTGCAACGCCGAGTAGTCGTATGACTCATCTAAGTGAATATGCCAAACGTCGTTGAGTTCACTAGAAGGAATTTTCTTTGCAGGCCTTGAAAAACATTTTCCAGCCAATTTTCTTGATTTGTCCTGATTCTGTATACAGCTCAGTGGGATACGTCCTCCTTAGCCAGAATGGGAGAAAGACGGGAAGAGAGATCCGACAGACAGCGAGGATAGATAAACTTGAAAAACCATACTGGTGTCAGGTCTGTATTTTTTATTTTTTATTTTTTTGTCCTGCAGAAAATGCACTTCTTCCTCTATCCTTTCCAACAGAGTTGTGTTCAAGACATCATGCAAGCGCATACACACACACACACACACACACACACACACACACACACACACACACACACACACACAATCAGAAACACTTCGCAGCACTTCGGCAAAAAACAGTCTCTCTACTGGTGGCAGTCAAAAGCAGGAGTAAAAAAGATTTCCATCATCTGCTTTAAACGCGTGAAGGCTCCAGTCTTCCTGTTCCTCCCTACATTCTTCTGGCACCTTGCAGCTCTTGTTATGCTACATTTCTATCGCGTAGGTATGTATAGAAAACCTGCACAAAGCTTTCATTAGAAATGCTATTACCCAAGCGAAAAAAATCCCATTATACAAAGGGGCCAGTATACAAGCATGAGAGAGAGAGACAGGGATTGGAGCAATTCACGGTTTTGTACTACATCTTATGTTACAGGGCTCTGCTGTGTGTGTATGACGCTGTATTCGACACCCACTTGCCTACTGAGGAATACAGCGCATGCGAGATGTCGATATTAGCCTTGCCTTTAGAGACAAAGTCAGTGTACCTGGGTTATATTGGACAATGTGGATGTCCATCCATCAATCCATTCATCTTTGGAAGCCCTGAGCCTATACCAGGACTCGAGGCAGGGTACACCCAGTAAGCCGTGCCAATTCATTGCAGGGCAAAAGCTCTTTCACACACACTTAATCATACACTACAAAAGGGGTACTGGAATAAAATTTAGGAAGGTCCGGTCAATAAACCTTTCTTGTGGGTCTCTATATGTGCATATATATACAGTATAGCATTTCAATATTATTCATTGTCAGCTTTCTGTAACAGGCCGCACGGTGGTGTAGTGGTTAGCACTGTCGACTTGCACCTCCAGGGTCCGGGTTCGATTCCCGTCTCTGTGTGCATGGAGTTTGCGTGTTCTCCCTGTGCGTGGTGGGTTTCCTCCAGGTACACTGGTTTCCTCCCACAGTCCAAGGACATGCAGATTAGGCAAATTGGTGTTCCCAAATTGCCCGTAGTGTGCCCTGCGAAGGATTGGCACCCTATCCAGGGTGCACCCCGCCTTGTGCCCTAAATCTTCTTGGACAGGCTCCAGGCCCCCTGCGACCCTGAACATATAAGGATAAAGCAGTTATGGATGATGAATGAGCGAGTGAGTTTTCTGTAACTACGTTAAACACGTAGACAGTTTGAACTTTTATGGCCGTGTGTTTTTCCTTGTATTTATATGGAATGCAAACAACAATTTTTAGTGAATCTTCATTTGCACGCTGCTGGGCTGTAAATGACTGTGAAAGGACTCATCTCGGACTGCTGAGGGTACGATTGCTCTAATGACCCGTGTTTTGTCTCATGGTGGTGCTACATAACATTACTGCTTGTTATTATCGCCACGGTTTCAGACCATATGAGACAAACTGTTTTTAAACTAGTCTGTTTCCCTTTTCTGGGAGTCAGCCACGGACGAATCCAGCACATGATTTTGACCACAAAGTGAAGGAAAAGTTAACGCACTTTAGCCTGTTGTTCCCAATGTGCCTGATTTCTCTATATTTAGTATCCTAAACACAAACACACGTCAACTCTGAATATATACAACTTCACATGCTCTAAATCAGACTCTGTATTACTGACTGCATCAATAACTGCATTATTATTATTATTATTATTATTATTTAAATTTTTAGGACTGTTGAAAGTTGGCGTCCACAATTAGAGCCTGATGTTTCTTTGCTCTTTGCTAAACTAAGTGAAAAGTCTGGCAATTTTGCATCACTTTTTTTTTTCCCCCTACACCACCATCATTCCCTTTTCCCACGCAACCATCCTAGACAAATTGCAATTTCTCACTTGTCACCTTGCATTCCTCCTCACGGCTTTTTTTTCCCGCCCCCCCTGCAAAGCAGTCTCTGGTAGTTTTTTATTTTTATTTATTACAAGATCCAATTTGCGAGGGACGCTGCGAGGGATGAAAACGATTTATCCGATATGAAATTATAAAGCACAAAGTGACTATCTTATATGTTCTGTATTCGTAGAGTAAAGGATGAACTAAAGAGCCGGGCTGAATCGATGGAAGACCTGCTTCCTTTTGCTAAGTACACTGGTAAAAACTCTTCAGCTCAGAAGAAGTCCAGCTGAGACTAGGCTGGATCTTTTTTACTCAGATGCTGCTATGAATAACCCATGAATCGCTTTTTGGGAGTGTTTTTTTTTCTTTTTCTTTTTTCTTCCCCCCCCCTGCAGGTCTTCTGAGTCTTGCTGTTTTAATCACGCGGCTTGCTGAGTTTCAAATGTTCTCTCCTGGAAGAGTACAGTAGCCCTCTGCTTTTGTTCTTCGGGGAGATTACCATATTAATAGCAAATAGGTTGCACGTTCTGCATGTGTACTCGCAGTGAAATAGACTATTCGTGTGGAGCAAACGTTCTCAAAAGGACAGCAACAAAAAAATAAAATAATAAATAAATAAAAAAAATGTCCAGGTCTTCTGATGACTGTACGTCTTAGCAGTGGAGTCAGTGTGTGTGGAGTCATGTTAAGGAAGTCCTCAGAAGTACAGTTCTGACTTCGCACAGTATTCCGTTTGCGCGATATAACTTTTTAAGTGTTAGCGACATCTTATTTTTACCGACACAGGGAACATATATTCCAAAATTACGTCAGCATCCCTACAGTGTCGTAGTTCACTCATCTATGCGCCCATCCCCCTCCCCCTCCCCCTCCCCGGGCGTGCCCTGCGCCCCTGTTCGAGTTGCACGTTCCTGATGCATTTTAAATGATTTTCCGCCTCTCGAGCATGTGAGATGTCTCTCATTTACTCAAAGTGACATGAAATTCTTTCCTCTTCGAGGCTAAAACCTCTTTGATGCACATTTCTCTGCAGGAAGCAGCAACAGAGCGACAACGGACAGATGGAGAAAGAGAGACGGACACACTGAAACGACGTTTCGGTGAAAGCAGGAGGAATGTAAAATTTGCATAATGCGAGAAAGTGGAATAGAACGCGGCGATGAAAGCGCACTAATAAGCGAGAGCGAAAAAGGTGGTAGAAAAACACTAAATCAGGTACTGGAACCGGTGTAAGGAACGATGTTTGGAGCGTTATCAGGATCCGGGGGCGACAGCAGTTGTGCCATTTCCACAGCCAATCTAGGCATGTCCTCAGGCAGTGCCCAGCACATGACGGCAAATTAGCATAGCAATCTGCCCACATGTTACTCCTGACAACCATTTTGGCTAGCCGGAACTGCTAAAGAACATAAAGTGGTCCGGAAAAAAGGCTGTTTGCTGAATTTGCTTGTTTTGTTTTTCTCTTCGTGAAGAGGACAAAGAAAAGGTGATGAAATCTCCAGAGGCTTGAACTCTTTCTCGCTCTTCTCTCCCCACCCCGACCTCCCTCTCTCTCTCCCTCTCTCCCTCCCTCTCTCTTCTTTGCCATCGTCACAAGTACCTCTTACCCGGCATGATTTAACAGAATGACATTCGTTTACCTGTTTGGTGTTGTGAAAGAAAGAAAGAAAGAATCACATTGCTAATATTATTGCTCATGCTAATATGGCTAATAACCCGGTAAACCCATTAAAGACTAACGCGGTACAGTACCGTACTGTACGTCCCCAACATACGGACGAGTTCCGTTCCGCGAGTCCGTTCATAAGTCCAAGAAACATTGTCAAGTTACTACGATACTAACACAATATACACACTATACACAGTATACGTCAAACTAACGTGTTCCATGATCTTGTACTTGTTCTTTAAAATGGTGCCGACGGTCGAAGGACTCATGTTAAAAGAACGAGCGATGTCTGCCATCTTTTCATCTCGCTTCATTCTCTCAATTATTTTCACTTTGATATGGTTGACATTTAAATATATAAATATACTCTAACACTGCTAAACCAATTGGAAGTTTTTTTTTTTATGAGATAAACTACTCACTAATTCACTCACTCATTCTCTATACCACTTATTCTGTACAGGGAGCCTCTCCCAGGGGACATGGGGTGGGGCGGGTACACCCTGGATGAGGTGCCACAAACCCGCACCACAATTGCCAATTAGTCTACCCTTCGTGTATTTGTACTGTGGGAGAAAATCCACCAAACAAAGGGAGAACGTACAAATCCCGAAGGCAGACCTGAAGGCAGGACTCAAACCCCTGACCTGGAGGTGCGAGGCCACAGCGCCAAGCACTTTTCCACATTCCATCTAGGATCATTCAAAACACAATATATTGCTGAAATACTAGATTCTGGTTAGATTTTTTCTCCCAGCGCTTGACATCGTCTTGTTCATAGATCACGTACTGTACATTTGGTGCCCTGCAAAACGTACACTTTCCCACATTTCCACACATTACAACCACAAATGTATTTTATTGCGATTTTATTTGGGATATTTATTCATAAAAAAAAAAAAAACATTCATTGTTTTTTTTTTCCCTTCCATTTCACAATTATGTCCCACTTTGTGTTGGTCTATCACATTAAATCGATTAAATATATTTATGTTTGTGGTTGTAACGTAAGAAATGTAGAAAAGTTCAAGGGGGATGAATACTTTTGCAAGGCACTGTACCTAGCGCTTATGCTACATAGTGGATTCCCGTATACACAAGTAAAGAAACACGAAACAAAATGCTATCTCGGACCACATTTTCAATCCTAGATTCGTTTTCAGACCCTAAGTGCAGTTTTAAGGAAATGAAGCTAATCAGTTGCGCAATCCGACATGCTCCCATATGCTAGCCTTGCCTTATAGGTCACAACGGAAACGCTGCTAATTAACAGGAAACAGCTACGAATGCTTTCATTTTTCATTTCTAAATATAACCTTCTCTAACCTTTTCTATATATCTTAAAAAGGGGTCGTAATCAGGTTCACCACACACTCGTACACGCACAAACACACACCCATTTGCTGTAATGTGATAAAAGCTTTAACCGGGAAAAGACCACCGCTGCGTGTGTGTATATATACACACTAGACCTTGTGAAAACCTGCTCTTTCTCTCTCTCTCTCTCTCTCTCTCTCTCTCTCTGTTTTTAGCATCTCATTTCATAGAAGAAAAGCTGGCACTATTAAGCTAATCTAACTCCCATTAGCAAGCTGCTTCCTGGTAGCGTTTCTTTTAAAATGGCCCACCACTCCACACACTGATGAAGGAAACCATGACAGAATCACAGCCCCAGTCATCACTTAACTCGAATAAACATTGCATAGAAATTGAAAGATTCTCTGATTCATCAACACGCCTTGCTTAACACTTCAAAAAAAAAAAAAAAAAAAAAAAAACCACATCTCGCTTTCGCTCTCTCTTTTTTTTTAAACCCATCTATTATTTACGGTTTATAACTTCCTCTGATGCGTCACATCTGTAATGTGGGAGGCATCACTACTCGGTCGTTGGCTCTACAAACCGGAATGATGTTATTTAGTTGGCGGGAAGACATCTGGAATATGGGAACATCTGTTCTTTTTAACACCTCTTCCCCTCCTCTCGGTACATCAGCGCCTTTCCTGCTGAGTCGGCGCTGGTTTCCCCCCACGCCAAATCTTCACTGCGCTCACCGTGGCAGAACAAACACTAACTGATGGCGAGGGCAGGTTCAAATGAACTGCCAGAAATTGGATTCGTCTAGACCTCGGAAGAGCCGCTATCATGAGCATGACCTCCAGAGAAACGTCTTTAGCTGCACGAGAAGGGGCAGCTAAACTTGGCACATACCTTGATACCTCGCAGTACTGCAAGGGCAGATAAGCAAGAACCAGCATTCTTAACTGATACACACGTGGACAAAGTTGTTGTTACCCTTCGGTCAATGAAAGAAAAACTCAGAATGGTCACAGAAATAACTTTAATCTGACAAAAGTAATAATAAATAAGAATTCTATGAATGTTAACCAATGAAAGTCAGACATTGCTTTTCAACCATGCAAAAAAAAATAAACGCATGGAACAGGCCTGGACAAAAATGATGGTACACCTAACTTAATAGTTTGTTGCACAACCTTTTGAGACAATCACTGCAATCAAACCAAACGATTCCTGTAACTGTCAATGAGACTTCTGCACCTCTCTGCAGGTATTTTGGCCCACTCCTCATGAGCAAGCTGCTCCAGTTGTTTCCGGTTTGAAGGGTGCCTTTTCCAGACAGCATGTTTCAGCTCCTTCCAAAGATGCTCAATAGGATTGAGGTCAGGGCTCATAGAAGGCCACTTTAGAATAGTCCGATGTTTTCCTCTTAGCCATTCTTGGGTGTTTTTAGCTGTGTGTTTTGGGTCATTGTCCTGTTGCAAGACCCATGACCTGCGACTGAGACCCAGCTTTCTGACACTGGCCAGCACATTTCTCTCTAGAATCCCTTGATAGTCTTGAGATTTCATTGTACCCTGCACAGATTCAAGACACCCTGTGCCAGATGCAGCAAAGCAGCCCCAGAACATAACAGAGCCTCCTCCATGTTTCACAGTTGATTTTTTCACAGTGCCTTTTGTCTCATCTGTCCATAGGACATTCTCCCAGAAGCTTTGTGGCTTGTCAACATGTAGTTTGGCATATTCCAGTCTGGCTTTTTTATGATTTGTTTTCAACCTTGGTCGTCTCCCATGTAGTCCACTTTGGCTCAAACAATGACGGATGGTGCGATCTGACACTGATGTTCCTTGAGCATGAAGTTCACCTTGGATCTCTTTAGAAGTCTTTCTGGGCTCTTTTGTTACCATTCGGATTATCCGTCTCTTTGATTTGTCATCAATTTTCCTCCTGCGGCCACGTCCAGGGAGGTTGGCTACAGTCCCATGGATCTTAAATTTCTGAATAATATGTGCAACTGTAGTCACAGGAACATCTAGCTGCTTGGAAATGGTCTTATAGCCTTTACCTTTAACATGCTTCTCTATAATTTTCTTTCGAATCTCCTGAGACAACTCTTTCCTTCGCTTCCTCTGGTCCATGTTGAGTGTGGTACATACCATGTCACCAAACAACACAGTGACTACCTGGAGCCCTATATATAGGCCCACTGACTGATTACAAGATTGTAGACACCTGTGATGCTAATTAGTGGGCACACCTTGAATTAACATGTCCCTTTGGTCATATTATTTTCAGTATTTTCTAGGGGTACCATCATTTTTGTCCAGGCCTGTTCCATGAGTTTATTTTTTAAAATAATTCTGTTGAAGCATGGTTGAAAAGCCATGTCTGACTTTCATTGGTTAACATTCATAGAATTTTTTAAAATTATTACTTTTGTCAGATTAAAGTTATTTATGTGACCATTGTGAGTTTTTCTTTCATTGACCGAAGGGTACCAACAATTTTGTCCACGTGTGTAGTTTTTAACTTATGGTGATTATGCTAAATTATCTGACATAGCATATTTTTGAGCAGACTCTGCATGACAATGAGAAACTCGGACTGATGAACTTTAGAAAGTTTAGGTGAAAAGACGTTAAATTTGCTTCCTGTTAGCGGGAAAGCTACAGGATACTTTTAGAAGTTAGCAAGTGACAGCTAATTTTTCTAGTTCTATGTTGTTGTTGCCCAGAAACAATGAATAGCAAGGTAATTAGCTAGTTAGGTACATAATATAATTGATCCATCCAGCCAGTGGTGACCATTATGTTTATTTTCATTTTTACGACTATAGTATGACCTTTGACACACTACGGGCAATTTGGGAATGCTAACTAACCTAATCTGTATGTCTCTGGGCTGTGGGAGGAAACCGGAGCACCTGGAGGTGACAGGCGACAGTGCTAACCACTACCACACTTTGGCCACCAAGTTCAACCAGTGAACCAGTGGTGATTATAATCTTTTTCTAATTTAGCTTTTTAAAAATATTGTGCTATTTAAAAAAAAGAAAAGAAAAAAAAAGCCAGCAAGTTGTTAGCAAAGTTTTCATGAGTTCTGGCGCTCTGTCCTTGTAACCTGGCGAGTGCTACTTTTTTCACCCTATAGATATGTTTAACCTTGATGTAGTGAAGTTTTGCTAGCCTGAAAATGACAAGACTGCTTTCCTCTGAATCATTTTCTCCGCTTTTCTGCATTTTTCTCATTCCAAAGCTAGCACTTAAAAAACTCAAACACAAGTAAAAATTTATCTGTATAGAAAAAAGGTACTCTGTACAAATGTCCTTAATATAAGGTTAGTAAAAAAAAAAAAAAAAAAAAAAATCAGGCTATTAGCTTTGTTCTTTCTTTTCAAATGATGGCAGGCATGCTAAATAATTCTTTTGTGCGTTTTAAAGCTTATAAAAACAAATGATTTCTCACATTCTATTAAAACATTCAGTATGAAAAAGTATGGCTAGTAATACAGCATTTAGATCTAGAGTTTAGGAGTTAGCATGTTGTAATGGATTAGCATAGGAGCAATGCCACCAACAAAGACAGTTTTGCTTACTAAATATGAAACAATGGGTTGTAGGTTATGACGGCAGCTCATGTGCTTGAACCGTGGATGTTCTGATCTGCAATCCAACACCTTAATCACCCCATGTTAAACACAAGCAACGAATTTTTTGTATAAATAATAATAATATTATATTATTCTGAGCGCCAGAATAATAATAATAATAATAATAATAATAATAATAATTATTATTATTATTATTATGTAACCCTTTTTACCATAGGCTCGTGAGTGTAAGGGTTCTGTATGCCGTAATAAAGACAATTCATCCCACCATCTTTTTCCGGTATTAATCAAAATGATAAAAAGGGACATCCCAATGAAAAATAAACTGTCTAGGGTAAACTATGATTCTCACTTTATCCAGGGACTAACTAAAACCCAGGGGCACCTAACTCCTAACAACGTAGGGAAAGCTCAGTCCGCGTTCGGCAAAGCTCCGAATTCACACACTCTGGAGCGTATCGCCTCACGAAAAATTTACAGCACGTAACAAAAAAAATGTCCTTCGTGGTATTAAGAAAAACTACACCAGTGCACTCGTGAAACTTGGACAAATATCCCGCTGCACTCAAACGTGCACTGCTTTTCTGCACGCCATCTTCTCTCTTCTCCTTTCTCCTTGGCCCCGCCCCCTTAACTCCTTGCGCACCACTCCAGGAGGGAAACTCACAATGTGCATTAGACAAAGTGCATTTAACAGTTTTCATCTCTTTCATAACCCTTAAAGAAAAAATTGAGAAACAATAGAAATGCCTGATGCAAATCAGGTTGTTACACTCTCCCCCTACCAAACAAGACATGTCCTCATGGCTAACACCCCTACAACATAGACAACAAATTCACAACACAATTCGTCTTGTTATGAACAAACCAATCCGGCACATTAGAAAATACACACAGCCAGTAATGTCTTTGAGATTAATAATAACCACAACATGAATTGCTATTTCACTGTTAATAAAAAAAAAAAACTAGTCACTTCACAGTGTTTCTATCATACATATACATCTGTCTCCATTTACTACAGGTCTAAGAACTGTGTTTCAAAATAAAATAAAAAACCAGAGTACAGACCTTCAAAAGTGGAAAACCAAACAAAAGAACACACAAACACTTGTGTTAGAGTTCCCCCCTCTCCACTAATTTTCCACTAAGTATTTATATATCCATACCCAACAAAATTGTCTAAAGCTCAAGGCTAAACCCAAACTATAAAACATGCTCCAAAACTCTCAAGCAGCAAATTTCAAGAAAACGTCTTACCAAACTGCGAGAGCCATAGCCATGATCTCTACCAGATACACATCATAGGCTTACTACAGGAGAACCTACCCATTTATAAAGGCAAGAGACATATCTTACTATGGGAACAGCTACCACACTTGGATGTCCCAATGCATCATAAGTCAATTTGAGTGGAGCTTTCCTTACCCTTGGGGTCCGTCTAATCACCATCTCAATTTCGGCACCCTCTTCAAACAAATTACCCTCTACTCCTATTGTCCCCTCATCTGAACCCTTTTCTTGTAGCTCATTTTCCTCCTGGGACTCAATCTCTCTCCGTTCTGTAGCTACTCCTGCCTCTAAAGACAAACCATCTGCCTCCACTACCTCTGACTGCCTAGTCAGGTCATTCCCAACAACACTTAGATAAAAACTGAATGGCTCTGACAGCTCCTCATCCTGTCTATGTAGGGAAATTCTAGGCAGTATGTCATACCACACACCACTCTCTTCATCTTCTGAGTCTGTGCCCTCTCCCTCATTGCGAAAATCTGATGTGTTCCCTTCGGCATCACACTTCTCATTTAACACTTGCGAACCCTTGTCTAAATTGTCTCTTTGAAATCTCTTTCTTCTTCTCTGGCAAACTCTTTTACTCAGTACAAGGTCAGCATCAAGCACTGGCTCAAGACACACTTTCTGTCCCAAAGGCAGAAGGTGGTTTCGATGGAGGACTTTAACAGGTCCATTTCCATCTTCGGGTCTCAAACGGAACACCAGCAAATCTGCCATTTGGCTGTCTACTACATACGGAGTTGAGCCCCAGCGGTCAGCCAACTTGTGCTTCCCTTGAAATCCCAAATTCCTGATCAGCACCCTGTCCTCAGGAAGTAAATGTGAACAACGGATCTTTCGGCCATACCTCTGCTTATTTCCTTTGTTTTAGCGATGGACTCAGCAAGTTCATATGCTGCTTTCAACTCCTTTCTCACCTCAGCCACATACTTGAGGTAAGTTCTGTTTTGTGTGTTGTCACTGGAAGTCCCAAAACACAGATCCACCGGCAATCTTGCCTCACGCCCAAACATAAGGTAATAAGGAGAAAATCCAGTGGCTTCATTAGATGTACAATTGTAGGCATGAACGAGATGTGCGATATGCTGACTCCACCTCTTTTTCTTATTCAGCTCTAAGGTTCCAAGCATATCTAGCAAGGTCCTATTAAACCTCTCAGGCTGGGGGTCACCCTGTGGGTGATAGGGAGTTGTCCTTGATTTCTCCACCCCAAGCATACTCAACAACTCATGGATTAGGCGACTTTCAAAGTCCCTCCCCTGATCACTATGTACCCTTTTTGGTAAACCATAATGGACAAAGTACTTATCTACCAAGACTTTTGCCACGGTAGAGGCTTTTTGGTCCTTTGTCGGAAAGGCTTGCGCGTAACATGTATAGTGATCAGTAATGACTAAGACATTTTCAAATCTGGCTCAATGGACAAAAAGTCCATGCAGACAAGATCCAATGGTCCATTACTCCGCAAGTGAGATAGCGGAGCAACCTTTTTTGGGCAGGGTCTTCCTCTTTATGCACCGCACACAATATTTACAATATCCTTCCACATCTGACTTCATACCTGGCCAATAGAATCGGTCTTTAATTAACCCATAAGATTTCTCACAGCCTAAATGACCGGAATCATCATGCAGTGATTTCATCACTATCCTCCTGTATTTGTCTGGCAAAACCAACTGGGATTTGCATCGTTTTCCAGCTGGACTGGTGATTCTGTACATGACCCCTTGGCGTAACTTCAACTATTCCCACTCTCTCACAAGCAGAGCAGTGGTTCAATTCTTCACCTTGTTAACCTTTGCCACATCTCCATGACTGAGAGCTGACCAGACTTCACCTATACCTGGATCCTGTTGCTGAGCATTAGACAGTTCCAGTGGACTCAGTACAGGCATCCCCATGGCACACAAAGTAGACAAGTTACAATAGGCTTGGGGGATAGCATGCACAGAGAACCCCAAATGATCTATCATTTTGCCAGAACACGGATCTCTATGTTTTGTCACACCAGACATTTGACATAGAGCTTTTACTCCCCCTCTAGATATGTCCTCCCACGGTCGTTCTGCTACAGGTACAGGGTGTGGACGGCGGGACAGAGCATCCGCATCAATGTTTTGAACTCCTGATCTGTATTTAAGGCTGAAATTGTAGGTGGATAAGGCAGCAAGCCAGCGGTGACCCGTCGCATCCAATTTTGCAGACGTCAACACATAAGTTAACGGGCTGTTGTCGGTTCTCACCTCGAACTGCGCCCCATACAGATAATCATGCAATTTGTCAACTACTGCCCACTGCAAAGCCAAAAATTCTAATTTATGAGCAGGATAGTGTCACTCTGAGGGTGCAAGGCTCCGACTTATGAAAGCAACTGGTCTCAGCCCTTCGCCTTGATCTTGGTATAGCACACCACCTAGACCTTCTCGGCTAGCGTCTACATGCAATACATAAGGTAGCTGTGGGTTTGCAAAAACCAACACAGGCGCTCGAGTAAGCATCCGCTTCAGCTCCTCAAAGGCCTGCTCACATTTTTCATCCCACCTTCGATCAAAATGCTCAGACGGACTTAGGTAGGTTTTGTCCAGCTTCACTCTGGACCTCTTTCCTGTTGGGGGATAGCCTGACAGCAATTGGTTCAACGGATATGCCACTTTGGAGTAATCCCTCACAAAGCGTCTATAATAACCACAGAACCCAAGGAACGATCGCAAAGCGGATACACTGGTCGGTCGTGGCCAGGTAATGACTGCTTCGGTTTTCTTTGGGTCAGTAGATACTCCATCCTGAGAGATAACATGTCCCAAATAAGTCACTGATGGTTGACAAAACTGGCATTTGTCTAACGACAGTTTGAGACCTTCATCTCTCAAGCGATCAAGCACCTTTAATAATCGTGTTTCATGTTCTTCGAGCGTGGAACCAAACACGATAATATCATCAAGATAGACTAGAACCACAAGGAGATTCATGTCACCAACAGTCTGTTCCATAAGTCGCTGAAAGGTAGCCGGAGCTCCTTGTGGCATTCTCTCGAACTGATAGAAACCGGCTGGGCAAATGAAAGCAGTTTTCTCCTTGTCAGCTTCATTCATAGGAACTTGGTAATACCCACTTTGGAGGTCCAAAACACTAAACCATTTGCTGCCATTCAGACAAGCCAGTGCATCCTCAATTCTCGGCACTGTGTATTGGTCAGGAATAGTGCGTTTGTTTAGCGTTCTAAAGTCTACACACATCCTGATCTTCCCATCCCTCTTCCTAACGACAACAATAGGCGAGGCGTAAGGGCTCCACGACGCTGTAATAATTCCAGCATTCTTCAAATCCCAAAGATGCTGTCTCAATGCCTCCAAATCAGCTGGTGGAAGTCGACGAGATCTCTCTCGAAAAGGTTTGTTCTCAGTGGTTTTGATGGTGTGGCGGACACTTGTGCAACAGCCTACATCAAATTCATGGGCAGAGAAAACATTGCTGTGCTTCATCATTTCCTCTACTAATCTTTCCTTCCACTCACTGGGGACTGGTGAGTCTCCAAAATGGAAAGAATTGGGATTCAGTGCTTCAACTGATTCTGTGCTAAGCTTTTTACCCACAAGAGGCAAAGGAACCAAATCGACCGGGAAAAGGTGAGCAATCGGGGTCCCTCTGGTCAATGTGACTTCTCGGACAGACACATTCCTAACCATAACAGAGATTTTCCTGCCTTCCGCAATGGTGGCTGCCTGTAACTCTGGCCTCACTAAAAGCTCCTCAGGGAACCTTGTCCCCTCAACAGGCTCATCAGGTGAATCTACTAGAACAGCTTGAGTGCATGGCTGTCTCTGAAACATTGGTACGCCCATTACCCTAGCCACACCTCCAGGGTGCAAGGTTACAGGTTTAGTTTGTGTGAACCATACAGCTCCTCTCTCCTGATTGTTACCATCAGAAAAAGGTGCTGAGAATTCTTTCAAAACTTTCTTAAAAACAGGATGAATGTGCTTTGATCTTATGAGGCTCTCTCCTCCCTTCTCTCTACATCTCTTTAGCAGTCGTCTCACTGTTGGTGTGTTTGTGCCAACAAGAATAGAGGTGTCACCTTTCACAACTGGGTCGGGGCAGACCAACACAAGGGCATCAAAAGTCTCTGTGACTCCAGCTTAAGCAACAAATAGCCATCGTAAGGGTAATCAGCAGGACTGAGACCCCATATATGCAAAGCTCTAATGGGTGTCAACGGCAGATGTGCCAAGTATCGATCGTAAAAGGATCTGTACAGCAAGGTCACTTGAGAACCAGTGTCAAGTATAGCTTTAGCATATATGCCCTCTGAGCCCTGCTGAGCTTGGGCCCACTAAGCCTTCGGGTATAGCATTTCCTGCTTCTTTCACTGATTTGATGCACTTTGTGGAACGTGTCTTTACCACCGGGACACCAGGCCGTTCCTCTACTGGGCCCCGTGGTAGTTTCCCAACTTCCTTGAATGTTTAATAAGGCGCTTGTTCACCTTTTTCAAGTTCTCCTCACCTTCACAATCTCGCTTAAAGTGTCCATCCTCCCCACACCTGTAGCAGAACACTCCAGGTCTCACTTCCTCAGAATTAGCCCTCCGGGAGGGTTCAAATCTCCTATGCCTAGTCTTGGCAGAAATCTCGGGCCATGGACCTCTAGTATCATGCTGAGGTGTAGCTGTGACCGCTTTGAGGTTACTCATTTCAGCTTTCATCACGCTAATATCCTTTCTCATCCGTTCGACTCCAGGATCGACTTTACTTTCAGGAAGAAGCTGAGCAACCGGGATTATGGTCCTTGACACCACAGTGCTCTTTATGTCACTCCTACTTTGAAGCGCATCCTCTTCCTCCCTAATCTCTCTCAATAACTCATTGAATGTAGGAGGGTCTCTCAGCTTGTGTGTCATGCGAATACGAAGGGCAATCATATCTTGAGGTAATGCACCCCTCACAATTTGCTCAATACGTAGCCGATTCAGGTCTAACAGCTCCACCCCTCCCTTCCTAAACACACAGTGTAAAAGTTTATCTAACCTAAGCAAGTAGGCTGACAGTTTTTCTCCTTCACATTGGAATTTGTGTCGGAATCTAACAAGGAGGTCAGCCGCACTTTCAGTAGTCCCGAATGCTGTTTCAAGAGCTTGCATATAGTCACTAGATGTAGCAGTGGGGTTCTGTGTTCTTAATGACCTTACAATGTCAGCAGCAGGCTTTCAACTATCCTCTGCTTCTTTGCCTTATCACTACATAAGTGATATTCCTCCAATAAATGCCCAAGCATCATGCTCCTCTTCCCCACTTGGGGTGGGTTTTACACCAGAAAATAACCGAAGTTTCCGGTAACTCTGTGTATCAGCAGGCACTGCATTACATTTGTCCACTAGGGAACTAATAGCATTAATCAACGCAGTGTTCGTGTCTAAGGGTGAGGAATCAATTAAACCCTTTATATCAGTAATAGTCTTTCCCTCATGCCTGAGGAATGACATCAATTTGGTTTCAAACTTTTCACCCTCAATGGGAGCAGAGAGCACTTGAACAGGCCAAGGACCAGCACTTCCAGGAAGTCCAACACGATCTGGCACAGTTTGCGTAGTTAAATCACAAGACGTCTGAATCAACACAAACTGCGTTTTAGAAGCTGGATCTAGGCAGCGGTCATCTATCTTAGCTTTTCCAATTACCTTAACCAAACTCAGAGCTTCAAGCAAAATATCATCAGTGACATCGTAAACATTTTCCAACACTAGTGCATTTTCAGGAGCTAACTGCACTCTTTTACACCAAGCTTCTATTTCAATGACATCCATTGTGTACGTTATTAAAAAAAAAAAAAAAAATTACATATATTTAAGCACACTGTGAAAGTGTTATTCTATCAGCACAACTCAATGAAATTATCTATACTAAGCTATACATAAATCTGCTTTCACACAAAAATTTTCAAAATTAAACATAAAACAATCCCGGACGATGTCCCCCAAAATGTAACCCTTTTTACCATAGGCTCGTGAGTGTAAGGGTTCTGTATGCCGTAATAAAGACAATTCAACCCACCATCTTTTTCCGGTATTAATCAAAATGATAAGAAGGGACATCCCAAAGAAAAATAAACTGTCTAGGGTAAACTATGATTCTCACTTTATCCAGGGACTAACTAAAACCCAGGGGCACCTAACTCCTAACAACCTAGGGGAGTAATTTAAATAAAGAACCCTCCTGTTTAACTTTTATGGGACTAGATGGGAAAAACTAGATGGGAAAAACAACAGACAACATACATTCGTTTAACTCCTGTATTAAGAAGCAAAATAATTTAGCAGGATTGTTTTGAAATAAAAATTTGTTCTTTAGACTCAAATAACATTACTACACTTTGTTCCAGAATGTTCTTTAGGCAACTTCCAAACAGATTCCGTTGGCGCGCTTAATGTTGGAGCTCATGAAGAAACTGTAGGACGTCCATGTTTACATGAATCAAGAACCGCTCTTACCGCTTCACCAGAAACCAAACTTCCAGTCAGTCGGCAAATGTTCACTGATGTGCAGCAGCTTTACCCTCCTTTTTCCATCAGCGACGTCCTTGGACACGAAGCACGCGTTTTCCAGAAAGCTCAGTCCGCGTTCAGCAAAGCTCAGAATTCACACACTCTGGAGCGTATCGCCTCACGGAAAATTTACAGCGCGTAACAAAAAAAATGTCCTTCGCGGTATTAAGAAAAACTACACCAGTGCACTCGCGAAACTTGGACAAATATCCCGCTGCATGTTTTCTGCACGCCATCTTCTCCTTTCTCCTTGGCCCCGCCCCCTTAACTCCTTGCGCACCACTCCAGGAGGGAAACTCACAATGTGCATTAGACAAAGTGGATTTAACAGTTTTCATCTCTTTCATAACCCTTAAAGAAAAAAATTGAGAAACAATAGAAATGCCTGATGCAAATCAGGTTGTTACACTTATTATTATTATTATTATTATTATTATAAAAAATGCTAGACATTTTACTAATTGCAGCCATTCATTTTAAGAAGTAACATTACATGCTAATTGAAGATTATAATCATTATAAACATTAAACAGATCTGTCTTCCACTATATATGTTTAAGACATTTGTCTTGCTAACATATATTTTAACTGTTCTAAATTAAAGGAAAATAAAGGTCACTTAAACCATATATTAAAGAAAAAAAAAATCATTTTCTGCCTTAAATTCACTGCAAAAATACAGCAGGTCCCCCGGGATTGCACTGGGTTTCTAACTGCCACCGAAGTCCTTGGTTTCACGCTCACGTAAACCAAATCCACCGTTTGCTGTTTGTGCCGTAGTTAAGAAGTGCGGCGTTACTCACGTACCTGTGCTGCACTCAAATGAGCCTCTATTACCACTTTCCATGATATTATTTACACAATGCTTACCATAAGTACATCAATACAGAAATAAACCATGTCCCTGAAGTGCTTTAATAAACCATACACTTTCCACATCTCTGCCTTGAGAGCGGTTAGATACTTGGAGTTTAACTGATCTCACAGGATTGCAAGTTCTGCAATGGTTAAAGGTTGTCCTTCAAACTATAGGAATGTTTTTCGAGGCAAGGCGACATAAATAAAATGTGTGATGCACTCTGAGGCGCTGCCCGTCAACAGGCAAGGCAGGCGACTCGAGGTTACTTTGACTAATACTGGCATTTCGAGCTTGATAACTAATACCTAACTGAGTGTTCCAGGGTTTAATCACAGAGATCATTACATGGAAAGCTAGTGCACTAGGCAGGGTGTAGATTTCCTTGTTCCACACAACAAGTAATGGCCTTAATCAGGGTTCAGAGAGGGACTTGAGATTCAGCCTTGTGTTCGAAGCTAGTTAACTTTGACACTAGAATCCAGTAAGTAATGTCCCTTTTGATGTCCAGAAGAGGGTGGTGCATGGTGGACAGATATTTTAACATCAGGTGCAAAATGTTCTATATGATAATGGTCTAACAAACAAACAAAAACAAAGCCTTCCCAACAATATGTGACTGGTGGTCCTTATTTAGTTAACTAGTAAACCAGTGTGAGAATCTATCCAGTGATAGAAACTTTAAAGCACTTTTGTAAGTCGCTCTGGATAAGTGCATCTGCCAAATGCCTAAATGTAAATTTAAACAATGGTGATTAATGCTGGGCGGCATGGTGGTGTAGTCATTAGCACTGTCGCCTTGCACCTCCAGGGTCCGGGTTCGATCCCCGGCCAGGTTCAATTCCCGTCTCTGTGTGCATGGAGTTTGCATGTTCTCCCCGTGCTTGGTGGGTTTCCTCCGGGTACTCCGGTTTCCTCCCACAGTCCAAAGACAATGTAGGTTAGGCTAATTGGTGTTCACAAATGGCCCGTAGTGTGTGAATGAGTGAGTGTATGTGTGTGTGTCTGTGCCCTTCGATGGATTGGCACCCTGTCCAGGGTGTAACCTGCCATGTACCCTAAGTCTCCTGGGATAGGCTCCAGGCCCCCCGTGACCCTGAATACAGGATTAAAGATGTTTACCTACTGTCGGGCCTAAACAGACTCTAGAATCACCTCTGATAAAATATCCTAGATTTCTTGCAATTTCATGACTTCACTTTAGGCTGCTTTCATGCTAGGGATTTTTTCGAAATACACTTAACCCCAAAGTCTGGTACATTTGAGTAGTGTGAATGCTCTGTAACATATTAGCAAACAATGTTTGTGTCAAATTGAAAAGGTGGTCTAGAGCATGGTATGGTGTACCTGGGCCACCATACCATGAATCAGATCTGAAAGCTAACCATACCAAAATATGAAAGTGGACCTTTGTTTAAAATGTGATGTTATGAACACCACTTTCCTAATCCGAACATGCACATACATCCTCAGAAATCCACCACTTTCGCAGAGCTGCTAACGTTGGGACGCATCTGAGAGGGTTGTACAAGTGCAAAGAGACGCTACTCTTCCTCACTTTTGCATTCATCTACGAACCAACTAGATGCATACTGCCACCTGCTGTATCGGAAAGGGTAGCTGAGCAAGCATGTCTCATGGTTGTGTGCCAGAGTAACTACTGCCATGCAAGGATTCTTGGTTGCACCTCTTGGGGAGATTCTTCTAGGTATGTATCTCCTAAATATGAGGACATTTCTGCTGTGTTTATGTTGATAAACCTTTTTCTTTAAATCACAGACTCTGCATATGTCACTTTGAAATATGCGCTATCTTTAATAACTTGGCGGAACCACATGTTACCTACCGGATTGGTGGAGACACAGAAACTAGTCGATGGGACTCATAGACAAAAGAGTTTGGAGTAAATCTGGAGTGATAATTATACTAAAATCCTGGCAGAGATACTAATATATTCATATAAAACATGAACAGATGTCTTTTAATTAAACATATCACTCTTAATATATCGGAACTGTTTTTTTAAACATATGTGGCACAGGCATTACGTTTATCATTCAAGCCTTGGCTACACAAGCTCAAAGTCAAAATGCAAAACATAAATCACTCAAATCGTAATGAAGACTAATCATGATGAGCACTGACGTGTTTTTATTTTAATGTTAATAGATTCTGAATTAGCAGCTGCAAAGCAACATTGGTGTGTGTTGCTAAGAACCAAAGGCTATTCACTTATAACTTGCCTGAGAGAGGAATATCTTGTAGATGGAGAAGGTCTTGAGGAAGTCGCTGTAGCAATCCTAGCAATTGGCCAGACACAAAGTTCTGCCATCAGTCATGTTCAAGAAGGTAATAATGTACTGATGGCAGGACCGGCATGCACAAATAAAGCCTGAAAGCCTCACCAGTGTTAATGCAAAGAGAGTCGTTAAAGATGAAAGTAAGTTCTCGAACTCTCTGTGCTTTGCGCATGAGTGCTATAGGTATTGCAGGTTATATTTTTAGAAAGAGATTTCTGCTACTTAAAGTTATTCACCCAACTGCTGCCGCAAGCAAAGCCTCCAGATGGTGTTTATTTGCCCCACCATTAAGGCGATCTTTGCTTGTTCTATGCTGAGAAATTTATTAAACCAAAATGTGAAATAACATATATAAGGTTCATTTGTTATTATTTTAAAGTTGGAATGGAAGTGCTCGATTGTCCGGCACAGACCCCTGACTTGCGTTGGAAGTGGAGCCTTCTCAACATCCTGCCCTCACACACTGCGGTATCGTGGTCAGCACTTAGCACTGTGAACTTGTTATTTCCAGGCTTACGGGTTCAATTTCCACCTCAGGTCTGTGTGCATGGAGTTTGCATGTTCTCCCTGTGCTTGGTGGGTTTACTTTGGGTACTCCGGTTTCCTCCCCCAGTCCAAAGACATACAGATTAGGCTAATTGGCATTCCCAAAGTTGCCCATAGTGTTTGAATGAGTGTGTATGTGTGCTGATTGGTGTTTCCAAATTCCCTCAAATGTGTGCCCTGTAATGGATTTGCCATCCATCTCTTTTTTTGGTAGGTTTTTTCAGATTTTTGACCTAATTTCGTTGTATCCAATTCAGAAGACAAGCGAGCTCGCCGGAAGGTGCGGAACAACGACAATGACAGCCAGGGAACCACCTACAGATGCGACGTCTTTGGCAAAGAATGTCTTTCCCGTATTGGCCTTTTCAGCCACCAACGACGCTGACTCAGACAATCAGACATGTCCCAAGATAAGAACTAGGATACGTCATCCATGGTCAACAATGACCGATGGAGGCCTACTAGACATTAAGGCTACTACTTTCAGGTGTTTCTTAGAAGCCACGTGGCGCCAGACAACTGCATCTTTTCGAACTGCTGTGCTATCCGCTCCTTCTGCTTGTGTGAGCTCACAGATGCCTGTGGTTGGCTGTAAAGCTGTGATTGATGCGAGAGCACTAAGTGCCTCCAAGCTCCCCCACGGCTGCAGGAGGCTACAGCATCACCCGAGATTCAAACCTGGGATCTCTGGATGATAAGACGAGCACTTTACCGGCGCGCCACTCGGAGGCCTGGCATCCCATTCCTGCCTCATGTCCTGAGGCCCCTGGGATAGGCTACAGGGTTCCCGTGAGCTGGTACAGGATGAGCGGTATAGAAAATGACTGCACAAATCCCCACAGCCACACTCTACAATCTAGTGGAAAACCTTCCCAGAAGAGTGGAACTTATTAAAACATACCATATGCGGTGTCCTTTTTTTTTTTTCAAACTCTGGTCTCCCTATATTATTACCCACATCTGTGCTGATGGAAGTTTTTCACTTCCTTCAAACTCCGTAAGTTTTAGAAACACTTGGAACTTGGCTGTTCCAAGTGAAACCTCATAATTACTTCTCAGGAGTGAAGAAAATATCTTCAGTATTTCACAAGACTTTCAGGGCATGGGGAGTTGAATTTTTAGCTTGAAGAACCATACCTAATAATCAGTTCTCTCTCTCTATGTCGAGCCAGAACGTATGCTCCTTCCTGCTGTGGCTCACCTCAGCCTCCGGACCTGCCTGATTCATCGTGATACTCTTCTTATGCTTGGGGCTTTCTGCTCTTGCGTCTCATTTTCTGCTGCTGCTGTGGATGGCCCCATGTGCATACCTTGACTACCGGCACTTCCCGAAATCAGTTTATAGCCTTGCGTCAGTGGAAAATCTCACATGGATATTGTCTGCTGCAGCAATCATAAAGACTATGAAGTACATCATAGAAAACACCCTTTCAACACACTTATTACTGCGTGGCTTTTCGAAGAGACAGGATTCATATTCACACTGTCCGTTGTCACCAAAAGCGACACAGGTTTCCTTTTAAGTCTAGTTCTTTTTAAGGTTTTCTTTCTCCTCGATTAAAGCTTTTATAACAACAGAATCAAACTCACGGATCATCAACCCTCAAAACGTAGAAGCTAAATAATAAATAAGATGTTTCCACATATTCTCCCTCAACAAGTCCGTGGTTGTACGGTGTTGCATTGCATTTAAATGCAGTGGCTGCTTCATACCAGGAGCACTACCCATGCATGTAAAGAAGAACAGGAGAAAGAGGAGGAGGAGGTAGAGAGGCGAGGCAGGAGGTGAGGCAAGGCTGACGGCTTCTCGGTAAAAAACCTCTTGTTTCTTGGAGGAAGATCACTAATGAACATCAAAGACAAAAACCATACGTCAAGCTCCACCAACCACAATCCTCTTCCAAAAACGGACAAGTGTTTCAATTATCTGCGCCTGCTGGCACTCCCGACTGCCGCAGAAGAGGGGGAAAAAAGAGAAAAGAGACAGAGACAAAGAAGACAATACTATTACAAGTTTGTCTTTCCTTCTTGGCAGGATCGTCAAGTGATGGGAACTTCAGCAGCAAGGGTAAAAAACAAACAAACAATGAAATGGACCAGAGTGGTTCAGTTTTCAAGACCAGCCATTACTATGCTGCCATCTTCTACTGGTAGACCCGTCACCATGTCCTGCTTACTGAAATCAGGATTAGATGCACAAGAAAATTGTCTCATGTCGAAAAAACTTTAACAAAAGATTTAGATAATGAGTGTCTTTTTATTTCCCCACTGATTAGCATGATTAGCGCTACTACATGATATTTCTCGCTGTACTTTGCAGTTTACATCATTCTCGTTTGTCATCCATAGCGCTGCTCGGATTCTGAGATTTGAATCAAATATGTCACAGTGTATCCACTTAACTCTCAATTTTTTACGATTATGAAACCATTTTGGTTATGTTTTCACAAGAAGGTGTGCCATTCTTGGATAATACCAGGGTTGGGCTAAACTTAGCCATCATGTATTTAAACATTAAATGTCACTTGAAATTGTGGATAAATTCCACTAATTAATGAAATGATTAAAAAAAAGACATTTGGATGAAATATAATATTAATAGTTAATAACATTATCATAATTATAATAATATTTAAATTTTACTTTAATTTTATTTTAATTAGCCAGCTTAACAAACACGGTTGCTGTTGTACTGAATATCAGCACGGCTGCGAGGCGACCATATGCAAGGAGGTGCAGCCCGAGTACTCAACACATCACAGCCACGCTGATATTCAATACAACAGATCCGCAAAAAACGTTTATCATTAAGAAATTCTATGTTTATTTAACCAATATTTAACACATACGCAGTTAGTTAGTGTAATTAACTTTTAAACTCTTACCGGTACTATGTAGCCAAAAAGATGTTTTGGACAGTCCTGAGAAACCCACGTCATTTTAACCATATACTGTATAGTACAGTTCAGTACACAGTGATATAAAACAACGTTTCTCCAGGATCAAGGTTTTACATACAACATAAATTAGCAAAACTAAATAGCTGAGACACCTAATTAGCTGACTAGATAAGACAACAAGATAACACAATAAATTAACAAAAACTATCAAAAAAGACAGCAAAAGAAAGTGTTAAATGGAAAGACTGTGTGTTCTATAAGGTGTACAATCCCTTGGTCCGCACACCATGTAGTGCCCTTGATTAAGGATAAGAGAGGGAGTAGTGCCCTTGATTAAGGATAAGGTCACAGATAGTGATAGAAGCCTTGAGTTAGAAAGTTGGAAGTACTGCGGACTGTACAGACCTACTCTTACCCGTGCTGTGACCGTCAGTTAGTGTAATTAATTAATGTAATCAATAATTAAACACACGTGATGCTGTGTGATAAATACTGTTTATATTTATTATAATTATATATATATATATATATATATATATATATATATATATATATATATATATATATATATATATATATATATATTATATTATATTATTTATATATGTCCAGTTCAAGGAAATAACTGTTGCATATTTTCTTGGTCGTTTTTATTATTTGTATATTGTATTGATTACATATTTTAAGTCAATCAGTTAACAGTGTTGGAGTATATTAATGAAACCGAAATGTAGTCTCGAAAAGTGCTTGGTTAAACTGCATTCAAATGAGATCTTTATACAGTAGAAAATGTCAAAATTTATAAACGTATAAAGCCTTCTCCCAAGCCACCGCACATTTAAATCAATCACGAAGCCTGCTCTGATTTTATCAGGGGTTCATTGTTTGCCCTTAAACAATGCATGAATAAGTTATTAATGCATTAATGTCTGCTATGATTAAACACTCTGTCCTTCACCGAAGGTAATAAAGCAGGCCTGATTTGCATCCAACTACAAACAACTGTTGAATCAATAATCCAGCATGTATCCTCACTGCGAGTGTAAAGATGACCGGGTCATGGTTACCGCTTATGCCTAACTGTTTTCATTGGCACTTATGAGAATTAAGCATCAGCCTTGCAGTCACTGCCGGCCCAATCACTGACACCGTACATTACATACGAGCATCACGACACCTCACAGATTTTAATCAAAAACTCACTCTGCCAGAACAAAAGCATCATCTGTCTGGCAATAAACTCAGCCCTAAATTATGCATTCTGAACTCAGGATAAAATAATTATTTCATAAATGTATGATTTTTGTCAACAACAGGAATATCATACAGGTTAAACCTGGCTCTAAGGAACACAGTCCAACTTTTTTTCTTTTTTTTTTTTTCTTTGGCTCACATATAATTCTCGGGAGTTGAGGTAAAAGCATCTACACAAATGTGTCTTTCATATAACCCATTGTTATCACTTCGGAGACTGCTGCTTTAACCTGAAGAGCAGATTGTCAGTTTTCAAATATCTCATGTAATTCTCAAGCCTGGTCTTGTAATGGCTTTCTGTATTGACTTGCACTTGTCTCAGACTTATTGGCATTTGTACTTGGACTTGTGTCTGTTGACACAACGAATGAAGTAGCCTTATAAGGCCATGCTGTCCTCATATGAGGATATCATTTTCTCCAAACTACATTGTGTGTGTATACACCGATCAGCCAAAATATTAACACAGAGAAACATTAAAACGCTAGCAATGCTTATTAATTATAGATTAGAATGCTGGTGACAGGATCATGGGCATCCCAAGACTCACTCATGCCCACATGGACCAAAGGCCAGCCCAAGTCGCTGGTCATGATAGAAAGCCACCAGAACTCAGAGAGCACCTTAGTCCCACATATCTTCTTGTTTAATGGCATTGATCAAATAAAATAGCAATCCGGTGCGAATAAACAGAAAGTGGAAAGAATCTTGTAACAATAGAGTTTGTGTCTAATTATGAACCAACTACAGTGGAACCTTGGGTTACAAACATAATTCATCCTGGAAGCGGCTCGTTTTTCAAAACACTCGTAAACCAAATCATATTTTCCCATAAGAAATAATGGAAACTCACATTATTTGTTCCAAAGCCCCAAAAAATAAATACATAAAAATAATTAACACAAAATATAAATTAAAGATAAAAATCACTTTACGCACGAACTTTATGTTTAAAAAAAAGTACAAATAAATCCTGACAGATAAGTGTTTCTGTTTGTGCATGCAGGCGGTGTGTATGTGTGTGTGCGTTTTTGAGTAGATGTGTGTGTGTTTGTGTCTGAAGCTAACGTAAGAGGAGAGGAGAAATGAGCCCCTCCCCTCTCCCACTTCTCGTCTTACAGAGTAACACCTCCCCCTGTCTTATTTAAGTTTCACACACCCGCACACACAACGGACACATTGTTTTATCGGGGAAATAAACAAGAAATCTCTCTGATGACACTCGACTGAGCGAACGGAATCACTGCTGTAAAGTAAAAATAAAACAAAATTAACCTGCACTTTACCTTTGAAAAGAATCGCGACAGAGCAGTGTTTCTGTGTAGAGCAGAGAGAGAGTGTGTGTGAAGGCGATAGGAGGAGGGGTCTGTCTGTGTGTGTGTGTGTGTGTGTGTGTGTGTGTGTGTGTGTGTGTGTGTGTGTGAGAAGGGGCACGGTGTCTAATGACGTGCGCGCACACACAAAGTGCAGGCTGATACAAAGAGAGAAAATGGATCTTTAACCTCTCTTATCAGACTTGCTTTTGCTTTACATGAGCACACACGTGTGTTATAATAAACAGTACACGCACACGCTGTACACACACGGATACAAACACAAAATAAAATATGTTTTGCGCACACACACATGGTTACAGTGCTATAGTAAACAGTACACACCTGCACAGATGTTGATTATACCAGTGAGAGACGAGCACTAAGACCCAGCAGGGGAGACGATTACCCACAATTGCGCAGCGCAAGACAGAGAAAAACCATTGGCTCAGTGTGATCAGGTGATACTCGGTGTCAAAACAAGAAGCGCATGGCTGCTACATGATACCAAGTCTTGCTAGTTTTTTTCAAGTCAAAATTTATTAAAAATCTTTGCTTGTCCTGCGGAACACTCGCAAACCGCATTACTCACAATCCGAGGTTCCACTGTAGTTGAAATAAAGGCTTGTACTTATTTGAGGGTTGTTGTTCAATCTTGACTGTCTTGCTTTCATTTAGAATTCATCTCGACTTGGCCCTGACAATAGACACCCTTAATCTTCTGTAGTTAACCAGATCTACTGGTGGGGAAACATAGCACTTGGTGTGGCAGAAACGCAGCATCTGTTCAGATAACTGCTAACACCCTAAAGGAAGGCTTAAATACTGGAAAGAAAACTCCAGATAAACTGTAAATGTTAACACTTGTTAATCAACAAAAGTGAATCCTAAATTGCATGTGCATGCGGTTTAAAAGATGAACCATTTTGCAGTTACTTCAAGGTTCATTAACTTCATACTAGGCATAACTATTTTCCTGAAACAAACCCAATCTAAACTGTTTCCATCGAGAAACCCACACACTGTAACAGTTGGCATAACGTATACGCTTGTTTTTAAATGTGGCTGGTGTGAAATTTGTTAAAAACAATCTTGCATTTTTCAAATCTGGATGGAAAATGTTTTGGAGAAAATACAAGCGGTAAATGAAAAATAGTAAGATATTAGATGTAAAACAGATAACCAGCAAACAACACACACACATTGTCTTCAGGAGACGAAGAAATTCAGGGTTTGATGAAGTAACCTTTCACCAAAAATGTTAATAAGCAGAGAAACTTAGTTCCCACTAATTAGCATTGTAATATAATTTGCATACTGTGATTGCCATGCTCTCAGAGTTTGCTCATGATTAGCAAAATTAGAATACCAACTGATTGACTGGTTCCTTTCATCTTAAACGACTGATGTTTGATTTTTCTTCTTCTGCTTAACAAGGCTTAAGTGGCCTATACTGTACACACTATAAAGTTAACTATAACAACAGTAACACTCAAAAGTACTGGCTGTGTTTACTCAAATCGAAAGATCCTGTTAACTCAGGTGGATCTTTTTTTTTTCCCTCTTTAAAACAAATTCATTCCAGTCCAGAAGATCCGCGGCACGGCACAGCATTGTTCTGAGACTTAATGAAATCGCCCGAGGCTAAATGAGGTTAGAAAGATGGAGACAGCTGCATAATGGAATCAGAGGGGAGCAGAGGACAGTAATGTATTCACCTGGCCCATGTCAAGCAGCCAGGGCAGGAACCGGGTCATTAAAAGATGTTTAGGGGCATTGGGTCATGTTTTCGGGGTGTCTATGTGTAGGTGGGTTGAATAAACTGCTGGCGTGTTGTTGTAGAAAAGCAGGGTTTGTATTATTAGCATGAATGTCATCCTAGTGTGCAGCCAGAGCATGTAAAAAAACACATTATCGTGTTACAAAGGTCGTGGCTCACTTTTGATATACTGTCAGAAATCTTTCAGACTAACACCACCCCGAGAGAAAGCTCCTGCAATGATTGACGTCTTCTCACAGGATAGTCAAGTGCGAAAAAAATCTGTCGATTATTGTGTTCTTTGTTAACAAAGGAAAAATATACTTCCTAAAGCATCTCAAATAAAAATCGATGTGACTTGGTGTTGCACAACGATTGCAATACCATGCTCAACAACTTACACAATAAAATGATCCACATTACATCATAAGTACCGACTTAAGAAACTACTTATTTTCTTGATCAAAACATAACAGGAAGAGTAGTTAGCTGAACCTTGAAAGGCAGAGTTGGCATCCCTCTAAATGTTTATATGTACGCCACGTGGCAGAATAAAATTCATGTAATTTATTTTTTTTTTGCATTTAATCGGCTGATGGTTAAGGGTCTTGGTCAAAGGTCCAGCAGTGGCAGCTTGACTGTGCTGGGATTGGAACTCCTCACCTTCTAATCCTTATGATCAAAAACCCAACCTTATGGATACTCCATTCTTAACCCAATTTGCTTTGTCCATTTCATTTCTCACCATGGTATTCAATCACGTCCTCGTTCAGTCCCTTGTCAACTCAAGACAATACTACAAGCCACTCTGGACAAGTCTTCCCAGCACCAATAATCCCAGATCCGGAATGCAGCTGCACAACTTATTTTAAAATCTCCCCAGTTTCTTTCACATTACCCCTTTGCAGATCAGATTTAAAGTGCAGATGCTTGCCAAAAACAGAACAGCTCCTACCTAGCTGACAACACCAATTAAACTCGCTCTGTATCACATTCGCCTTGAACCACAAGCTCGCCTCAAGAGACAAGGAAGAAGAAGTACATCAAGACTTATATGTACTAGCACCAATGTGGTAACTTCCCTTGGCTTCTTAAATGCATGTCTTTTTTTTTTGTTTGTTTATTTGTTTTTTCACACCAAGCATAAACCTCTTTCCTAACTATCCAAGTTAAAGGAATATACTCTGTTTCAATTCTCTCTAACAGGGATTAATCTTGATAATATTCCCAGCCTCTGGTTAATTTGTCTCTGCATCAGTAAATGTGTTCCATGGAGACCAGAAAGTACTTCTGTAAAGCTCTCTTAATAATGACATCTGCTAAAGGCCCACCGCCAGCATTATGATGTCCAGAGCACTTAACAATCGCCTTTTTTGCTTAATCACAACAGATGTAGGCAGACAGGTTTACGTGGGAGGTTGGTACGTCTCCGGGAATGGGTTGAAGCATTCGAAGCTTGGAATGAAGCCACAAGAAGCATTATTGACCAATCTAGTATTGTGAAAATTGTGTCCCAAATCACCAAATGTACCTGGCCTATGTGGTGGAAAACCATTTGATTACTTGGATAGGGAAACATGTTTGTAGGAATGGTGGTCTCCAGCAATATTCGTAATTTTGTCAATTTGAGACAGAGTCAAAACAGGGAGTGGCTTGGTAGTTGAGGGAGTTTAAATCGATCTACCCTCCCCACTGTAGCTTCATCCTAATTCGCCAAAACGACAAAAGATCACTTATACGTTTAAGCAGTTGAGGGTGTTGGTCAAACATCCAGTAGTGAAACCCATGACTTGATGTTTTTGATTCTACACTGTAAAGTCTCCCAACATGACTCGGCCATTTCATTTCTCACCATGTTGTCCAACCAGGCCAATTGTCCCTTCAGTCCCTTGTCAGCCCAAGACAAGAATACTGCAAGACATTCTGGACAAGTCCTTCTTCGTGCAACGGACCAACGGGCCACAGAGACAGATCCAGAACGCAGCTGCACACCTTTTTTTCCAATCTACAATCTCACCAGGTAACTTTTATTTGATGCAAGTGTAAATGAGAAAAGGAATGCAGGAATCTTGTATCCTGTAAAACAAGGAATGAAACAAATTTTCTCATCAACCAGCTGATAAACTGCAAAGATTATTTGGAGAACATCGCAGTGTATTTGATTGCGAAATTTGAAAGGGTATGCCCTGGAACCCGGTGATCATATGACAAACTAGAGCATCTATCATTCCCACTTCCTGCTCACCTCATAAACCTTATCATTTTCACTGTCTACTAGAAATAAGAGAGGGCTTTTTTTCCTCAAAAAAAAAAAAAAAAAAAACTGAAGCCTTAAAAGAATGAGGCTTGGGATGAAGAATAAAACTCTGGCACAAGACTCTAAGGGATCACAATATATACTACACACATGCACACACAAGCTCTTTATAGCACTTTATAGCACCTATAAAGCACTATATTGGGCTGTATCCAGTGTGCATTCATTTTGCCATATCCTCCCATTCTCCTTTCTTCCCCCTACAGATGATGAGGGCTCACACTTTCATTCAAGTTAGCTCAGTGCAGAATGAAAGGTCCTGGAGATTAAAAAAAAAAAAAAAATTATTTCATCCTACTGCACAAGGCAACAGATATTACTCAGTTAAGACTAGAATGCTAAGGACATGCAAGTACTATGGAAATACAGTACTTGGTACCGGCTACATGTTTGGTGTTTTGAAGGTGTTCACGAGATTAAGAGGTTTGCACATTTCCAGCGTTCATAGCTTCCACTGGGTTTCAATAACTCACCACTTTAACCGCTTGGTTAAAAAACAGCTACTAAAAACTTCAGTCTGGAATCCAGACAGGAAGAAAAGTGCTGATGGATTCACTCCATCACAGAGATGGATAGAGAAGATAACACTGAAGCCACTGAAGCTTCCTATTCCTTTTACTTGGCGAAAAAAAAAAAAAAAAGCTAAATCAGAGGATCTTTTCTTTCCCTGCACCTAGTGACACTGGAGACTCATTCTGAAGTGTGTGTGTATGTGTGTGTGAAATATAAAGATGGATAGCACCAAAAATGGGCCAGGTTGCACTGCTTGTTCCTAATGTGACTGCAGGGTGAGATAGAGTGAAATTTAGATCAGGATGCGGAGAGAGAGAGAGAGAGAGAGAGAGAGAGAGAGAGTGTGTGTGTGTGTGTGTGTGTGTGTGTGTGTGGACAGTAGATTTCTCAGGTTGAAGACAGGATTCACACACTGTTGCAACGGTAGACTGCAGAATGAAAGGCAGCTAGAGAACAAGCTTGAGTTGTGTGTGTGTGTGTGTGTGTGTGTGTGTGTGTGTGTGTGTGTTTTGGATGTATACAATGACCCTGCAAGGTGAACTGGTGTGCATGGTTTACACAATGTTCCTGAGACAGACTGCTGGGGTGACAGGATGAGTGTGTGTGTATGTGTGTGTGTGTGTGTGTGTGTGTGTGTGAGTGTATGTGTGTTTGTAGGGGGGAGGGGGGGTTCTGTGTGAATGGGTGTGTCCTCTAGCTTCAGAAAGTTTCAAGAACCTTCAGGAACTAACTGTTCTGGACCTCTTTGGAGAGCTAAATACATTAGAGAACTTTTTGTAGAACTCAATAAGTTCTGGAACTCATTGCAGAACGATAGCGTTAGAGAGTTCTGTTAAGAAACAAACAGATTTCCAAATTAGTGTTTTAGTAAAAATTTAAATAGATTTATAAAATCTATAAAGAACTAAATAATTGTGAACCCGTTGTGGAGCTAGAGTTGAAGAGCTTCGAAGAATGAATGGAAAGATGGAATTAAAGTTATGGAACTTTTTAAAGAAAACTTATTAAAGAATTACTATGTTTGTGGACCTAAACCCGGACTAAAGTTCCCTGGATTATTATTATTATTATTACAGCGGTACCTCAGCATACAAATGAAACCGTTCTGGTGGCGAGTTCTTAAGATGAAAAAAAGGTGTATTGTGAAACGCATTGTCCCATCAGAAATAATGTAAATGCAGATAATCCGTTCCAGACACCAAAAAATATCACCAATATTACCAATTTCCAATGCTAGCATTATATTTTTGCAATCAAAACATTTAGAAAAGTCATGTAAATGAAGTTAAATTTGAAATAAACAGATATTAAACCTCACTTAAAATATTTTATCTTAATATCATTTATGATTCCTCTTGGCACCGGCTGCTTTAAAAACCAAACTCCCTTTTCTTCTTGGTTAACCGTTCTTGGTAACATTCGGGGGACCCATGGTGCTATGTCTTCACTAAATCTTGCCCCAAAAAACCCAAACAGAACCCACAATAAAATCTGTAAACTTGCGTCGCTTGACTTCACTGACACAAACAAGTTTTGAACAGCTCCTAGACATACGCTCAACTTAGCCGGTGTTCGGGTCGGGCGGACTTTCTTGCAGAATTTCAGTTCTTAAGGCAAAAATTCTTAAGGCGTCCTCGTATACAGTGGTACCCTCGAGGTACCACTAATAATAATAATGATAATAATAATAATAATAATAATAATAATAATTATTATTATTATTAAACAGGAAAAGAACTCAGTTCAGAATTAAAGATAAATAGAGTTCATTATAAAGTAATCCTCTAATAATGCCACCTTTAAGACTTGAGGGTCACGGAATCTTTTGTGAAACTAGTATACTTGTTATTGTGTGTGTGTAAGTGTGTGTGTGTGTGTGTGTGTGTGTGTGTGTGTGTGTGTGTGTGTGTTTGTGTGTGTGTGTGTTTGTGTTCAAGGCAACAACAGAATCCAAAGGGGGCTCTTTCTTTCATTGTCCTTTTTTGTCCATTCACAGTCCACCTATTGTCCTCAGAGTATGATATCACACACATACACGCATACACACACACAAACACATCGTTGAGTGTGGATTCCTCACTGAAGTGTACAGGTCAAGGGTCAGCTCTGAACATGCTGCTCTGCTGTCTAACAGCACAACAAGTCTGTCTCTCTCTCTCTCTCTCTCTCTCTCTCACACACACACACACACACACACACACACACACTGTAGAAAGTCCTCTGAACATCTTTATAATGATACATCTCCATGAGTTTCTTATCTACAATGTGTGCGTAAGTGTGTATGCATTCTCTTTTTCTGCATGCAAACTGATATTTATGTTGATACACGGCTGTTTCTAGCAACAAGTGGGATTTATAAAGTCGTATAGAGGCTCCTAGCCACCAGGAGGCGGTGTAACGAAGCGTTGTGAAGAATAACAAACTGTTTTACAGAATTGGAGGAAGGCACGTGGAACAGGTTCTTCCACAAACATGAGCTCACAAATCCCCATGATTGGCGAGAGTCTCTATTACTGCCAGAGTAAAGAGAGAAAAAGTGTAGGCTCCGGCCACTGAGATGTCACACCCGGTTTTGCTCAGAATTTACCTTCAGAATTTAGGCTACACTCCATATCATAATCTGATGGCAGCTGGCCATAAACTCTTCATTGAGAACTGAAGATGGTGCCAATACCATTGGTTTTACATTTGCAGTAACCTTTTACACATTGGTTTTCTCATGCCTACTGTACAGTACTTTTAGCATTATTTTATCATTCGTAAACAAACTTTTCATCATTTCAGAAAAAGAAGCTTACTATCCTCAAATCAAGGATTTCACTGCAAAGTAAGATAAACACCCTTTTTTGACTTAATCTGCATCTCAGGTACAAAATATATATTTTTATTTTTAAGTATTTATTTATGTTGCAAATTACAAAAAAAAAAAAATTTAAAAACTGAGAGTCCACCTTACTTAAAACATGACAAGACAAGAGCCAATCGCATCACTTCTTTCTGTCACATGATCGGTGGAGCAAATCGTGAATACCATCTTGGGAAAGAGTAGTTGCCATAAAGGATCTAAATGCCTTCAGTAGACTTTGGGGAATGTTAAAGCTGAGAAAAAGGGAGGTTTACAGTCTGTTAGTGCTGTTGCAGTTTCCCCGGCACTCATGGACTTCTGTAGTATAATAAGATGCTGTTGTCAACTACTGATGTGAAACTAAAACTGGTACAGGAGGAGCCTGATGAAGCTGCACACTAAACCTTTGTATTACTTTAAATGTTTCTCAGATCTTCAACAGTCTTTGTAATTAAAAAGCTTTCGTGCACTTTTTCCAACTGCTACCACTAAAACTCATCCATCGTATCACTGATACTTATATAATATAATATATATTATTATCAACTCTAATTAATATATACCATCATTATTATATACTATATTTATATTTAAGGCTAATTTATACATTTTGACCAAACTGTAGGAGGTGGATTTATAGCACTTTGAGAAATCATATACAATTCACAATGACATCATTAGAACAGTTGGTCTCATATTATAGCCTTTGAGCTTTTTAACATCCATGTGTCTCAAAGGGAAAAATGCACCGATGTGCACTGATGCAGTGATATTCTCTGTTTATTCATCTTCTACAAAAAGCGCCTTTTGTTTCCTCACAACTGGCAAAATGGATTTCTCGCGTTCTGCACTCAAACCCTTCACATAAGCCATTAGTCCTCTCCGGCAGTTTTATGTTACCTTATTTGTTTAACCACTGTCTGAATTTATTCATTACAACACTAAAAATGCTAAACTCATTTCTGTAGCGTTAGCTCAAAAGCCCTTGAGGAAAAGAGGATGAATTAATCTGTTTATTTGAGCATATCCCGATGTAATGGCTTGTATATTTAACCATCGTGTGCACTGTGTGCGTGTGTGTTGGGGGGGGTGGGGGTTGGGGGGGGGGAGAGAAGAGCTAGTCAGGTTGTTGATGGCGCTTGGGGATGAATAAGTCTAATACAATAAATTAGTGAAATATACACAATAAAAAGACGAACAAGAGGAAATTTTGTTTTAAATTTGTGTCTTAACATTATTCTAACCTTTATGTATCTCTCTCTCTCTCTCTCTCTCTTTATCTCTCTCTTTATGAATATAGAAACATGGCAGTATTTTTGGAGAACTTAATTAACAGTGAGCAAAAGGCTAAGCTTGAACATTAGCCCTCACTGTAGCTAGTGGTCTGTGAAATAAGCTCTTCCATCATGGCATTTGCACTAAGGGATATGCAGGGAAGTCATTCCAGAGACCACATGAACGTGCATCCAAAAAATTATATGAATATAAATAAAAGTAATTAATAAATAAATAAATAAATAAATAAATAAATTAGAGCAATCTGGAACCTGAGAATGAAGTTCCGGTTGATATTATATATTTTTTATTTGCTTGTGTATATCTTACTTTGATTTAAAATGGGTTGCCTTGTCCAGTCCACTTTTTCACTGCTGGGGTAGCTCAGAGGTTAAGGTGCTGGACTACAGACTACAAGATTCCAGGTCCAACCCCAAGCACTGAAAATTTACCGGGCCCTTGAGCGAGGCCCTGAATCCTCAACTGCTCAAATGTATAATTGGATTTAAAAAAAAAAAAAAAAAAAAAAAGGAAAGTCAGGATAGGGTCAGTATAAGGGCATCTTCCAAATGCCATAAACATAATATCATGGAGTACCACTACTATGCAAATTGTACCACATTTCTTCCGTTCCTTGCTCCTACATTACCTTACATTAGTTCCCATTATATGCTACAAAACCTTGATGAAATATCGTATATGTGCATTTATTAAAAGGTATATACAGTGTATGTAAAGACACTATGGATCACTTTTCAGTCTAGCTCCCCTAGTGGAAGTTAGAATAATTATCCATGCATTATCTGCTTATCCTTTGTAGGGTAGCAGAGGCCTATTTGGAATTTGGAATCGGCCTGTAGGAGGATACTTGAGTTTCTGGAGGAAACTCCACACGAACAGCCCAGGTGAGATTTGAACCCCTATGTTGTGTTTGCCCTATGGCACGATGTGTGTGTGTGTGTGTATAATAACCACAGGAGACCAGCGTGCGTTGTATTGTGTTGTGTTTTACTCATTCGACATGTTGAATCACGATACCCAGCCTCCTACACACATGGTCTCGCGACACTAATGACGTCGCAACGCATTGTACTCAGTGTGGCTGAGACGCTGGTAACATCAGGATGTTACACCCTAACCCTGGAGGTGTGAGGTAACAGTGCTACCCTCTACACCACGTATCTAAATCGAAATCTATAAATGATTTCCTTTGGGCATCTAAAAGGCTTATTGTAAATTTTGTAGACCTGTGAATCAAGAGCTGCTTTTTTATTATGCATTTTATCTGCTTTCAACATACTCTATAATAGAATGAAGTTTTGTTTTTACATTTGTGGTATTTTATTAGACATCCCCATCCAACAAGGCTTTCATTTATCTCATACAACTGTGAAGTTAAGGACCTTGCTCAAGGGCTCAACAGTGGCAGCATGGCGGTTCTGGGGTTAGAACCCGTGACATTCTTATCTATCAGTAGACCAACTTCTTAACCAGTGGACTAACCCTCAGCTACCATTATTAAACACCTATGATGTTTCAAATGCGGCACTAATGCCGAAGGTTAATTTCCTTACCGCTCACCTTCCTTACTCATGACCTCATCGACAGACATGCTGGATTTTATTTTTCAGCCAGGGATACTAAATAGGATAGCGGTCTATTAAATTTTGGATGAAGGTTATAAAGATCGCTGCTTCAGATGAGTGTACAGTATGAATGTAGCTTGTAGATAGATTGCTTTGCTAGTCTGGTTATGATGTTAGTAAGCAGTGACTTGTAGGTCAGTCACTCAACATAATCTAAGCCTGAACAGATAGGTTGTTTACGCTTTTACCGTGAAAGAATCCTTCACTACACCACCACCTCTTGATTTTTTTTTTCTATAAGAACTAAATACCTGTTCTGTGGTTTTGTTATAGATGTTAGTTACTATTTTATAGTCATCAGAGTTTGGTATTCTGTTCGGACTCCATAGTGGTTCTTCAGTTTGTCCCTCTGGGGAAACAATGAAGGTCTCTTTCAAAACATGAACAAAGTTTTGGAAATTTATTACCGTCAACGTTCAACGAAGAATCCTTGAGGGATCTTTTGGTAATACAAGTCATCATCTTGTGCTCATGATGTTATCTGCTTAACAATAAGGAGATTAAATTGTGCACCTTTACCTAAATTGAATTCTTCCAAGAATCAGTGGAAGAACCAAATGAAACATCTCCCCCTGTGGTTTGGCTGTAATATGCCGGAGCACCGATGGGGCAGCTTTTGTAGCTCGGTTTCGAAAACATCACACTTTCACAGAGGCTTTGCAGGAGATTTAGAAATGTGTACAGTTCAGCAAGACTTGCAGTCCTCGGGATGGTGGCTAATGCTGTCTTTCTTATTCATGCTGTCTTCCTAATACTCTAAGAATGGCCTCATTAGTTCCTGCAGGTATTCACTTGAACCAGATTGATGCTTATTCACCCTGAAAAAAAAAAGTGTTACAGGAGAAAAAAAAAGGGGGAAAAAAGAAAAGCAAAGGTTCCTTTCAGAGGATCTTATTTTATTTCCTTGTTCAAGGCTCCTAACACACTTCCGCCAGATAATGAATGTTCTTGGGCTGTTCTCGATCTGACCTGATTCGAGTGGCTTGGGGAATAAAATGAGTTTAAAAATAGGTCCGGGTGAACCCTGAGTACATCGGCTGCGCCTGCACAGATGTCTTTTTTTTTTTTATTGATTCATGCATGGCTAGTTTTAATGTAGCTAGGAAAGTATTTAGTGAAGCTTTAGTGAAGTCACAGGCAATTATCTACTGAGTCGCAGTTTATATCATTACAGTTAGAATTAGAAAGTGGATGCTATCAAGCATATTAATCATAAAGCTTAAAGTTTGATAAATATTTTGATGACGCAAGAGAACTAAGGCCACAGCTGGGTTACAGGCAAGATGCTAGATGTTACGGTTAATGTTAAGGCTAAAGCTAATGCTGAAGTATACAAGCTTCTAAACACACCAGAAAAGACGATATACAGCATTATAATTCAAGATAAAAGCAAACGTGAAACACAGATTTTACATAAACCAACTAATCAGACAGTGACACGTAAGAGGTGAAATAATTAAGGACAAAAGTGCATTCTGGGAACTGAAGTAAATGTCCCACAACAGAAAAGTCAAAATTTGAAAAATGCATGGTTTTGTTTGTTTTGTTTTAAAAACCAGAGAGAGCACCACCCATGGATAACATGGGACGGTGGTGGCTCAGTGTGTTCAGGCTCTGAGTTACTCATCAGAAAGTCGACAGTTTGAGCCCCACCTCTGCCAGATTGCCACTGTTGGGCCCTTGAGCAAGGTCCTTTATCCTGTCTGTGCCAGCGGCGCTGTATTCCGGCTGACTATGAGCTCTGACCCCAGACTACTAACAAAAAGCTGGGATATGCGAGGAATAAAGAATTTCACTGGGCAGTAATGTATATGTGATGAATATCAAAATTGAGGATAGAAATACAAGATCAAGAAATACAAGAAAAACTAAGAAACGCTGGAAGGACACAAAAAGCGTGGTAAGACTTTTCAGAGACAAAAACAGAAAGTGTTTAAAGAGAAAACAACATAAAGCAGGTGACAAACACAAGCAGGTAACCCACCAATAACAGGGCAGGGGAGAAGCCAGGACTGGAACAGAAACAAAATCACCGGGAGTGAATTTAAAGTCAAGTGCGTGTACAGTACTGTGAACCTTGACTCGCTCAAAGACGGGGATTTGTAATTAAATTGAATTGTAATTTGTATAAACAAGAATAACTGTTTAAAGCTGCTATAATGTAAGTTGGAACAGAAAGTTAGTTTATCTATTAATACCTGATCGAGAACAACATAGAGGTTCTGTAGATTTCACTTCTTATAGGTCACATATTATACGACTTTTTAAACGTCACCATAATGTGTCTGTTCATTTTCCAGCAGAAAAACAATTAAAATACAGTATAACCTCGGATTGCGAGTAACTCGGTTTACGAGTGTTCCGCAAGACGAGCAAAGATTTGTAATAAATTTTGACTTGAAAAACGAGCATGTCTTGGTTTACGAGTGCTGAGTTTTTTGACACCGACACACACACCGACACAAACACACACTTTCTTGCCTTTACACCCCCCCTCCCCGGCTTCACACAGACACACACACTCTGCTCTACACAGAAACTCTACTCTGTCGTGATTCTTTTCAAAGGTAAAGTGCTGGTTCATTTGTTTTGTTTTGTTTTTTTTACTTTACAGCAGTGATTGAATTAGTCTGCGCTCACGTGAGTGTCATTAGAGAGATTTCTTTTTTTCCCGTTAAAACAGTGTTTCCGTTGTGTGTGTGTTTGTTGTGAAACTTAAAAAGCGAGGTGGGGGGGAGGGAGGAGGATTTTTACTGTGTAAGACGAGGCGAGGGAAGGGGCTAATTAGACACACACACACACACACACACACACACACACACACACATACACACGGCGCCTGCGCGCACAAACGGAAACACTTATCTGTTGGGACTTATTTTAACTTTTTTTAAAGGTGAAGGTTAATTTGTTTTATTTTTACTTTATATATTGTATTAATTATTTTTCTGTATTTATTTTTTTGGGCTGTGGAACGAATTATTTGAGTTTTCATTATTTCTTATGGGAGGATTTGATTTGGTTTACGAGGGTTTTGGAATACGAGCCCGCTTTTGGAACAAATTATGCTCGTAATCTAAGGTTCCACTGTACTGCGTTCTAGAATCCTGCGTGATTGAAATTCCTTCTTCTTTCACTCATTTTTCAAACGTCCAGTTTTACCACCTGTAGCTTTAACTGATTATTCCCCAAAAGCCCCCTTTGAGGAAGTGGATTTTCCTAGCCAATCAGAATGCAGCGTTCAGAATCGTGCACATTTGGGACCTTATCATACTGATTCCTGCAACTCATAGATATTTAGTTGTGTTGAAGGTAAACCACAACTAAAAGCCAAAGAAGGCTAGGTTAGACAGATTAGATAAGTTAGCTATTATGTAAAATATGATTTTTGATTATTTAAGCCATGGACAACACAAAAACGGAACACGAACACACAGCAGAGAATGTGTGCATTTGAGCGACGCACCTGAACGTCCCGAAATTACTAAATTGCGAATTTTGCATAATGCATCCCTTTTAAAATCGTCACACTTCTGCAATCAATAATCGGAGGTTGTTGTTTTTTCCAAAGCAGACTCCTTCGACTAGTGTTTATTGTCCAATATTTTATCTTGTAATTAAGCGAGAAACCTCATGTCATGGAACTAATTTGCACATTTTCTTTTCCTCTACAAGTTTAACAGTAATTAATTCCATCTGTTCCCCAATCCAGCGGAGTTTGCACAGCGCGATCGGAATGCGAGTCAGAAGACGAGCGACGCCCTGGAGAGGTGAGCCGGCGAGGAGGCAGCTCCAGCTGAGAGCTTTTAATTAAGCACGCTGAACTCGGTGAAGTTAATGTTAAACGCGCTCCTGTCTTTAATAAGACTTGATCTAATGCGCACAATAATAACCCAGGAGTCAGCCGCGTGCATCTGGTTCGCGGCGAATTTGTTCTTATTTATAAAGTTGCCTCGCAGAGAACGCAGAGCTCCAGAACCGGCGACGGCAAAGTAAATCCCCTGTTTAATCTTCGGGTATTAAGTTATGATCCGTGTTTCGCTTTCAAGGCAGGGTGGCTTGATCTGAAAGAGAGTCTGTAGTCTTAGACAGGGATAAAGACTGAGAGTTCACTCAGAGATTTCAAAACATGCTGATTACTACTTTTGTTTTTTTGTTTCACTGAAAAACAACCCTCACACCACGCGAGTCCGGGTTAAACTCCCGGTTAAGCTCGTCAGATCAGCGCACGCTGAGTCAGTGCACTCACCGAGGACCCTTGGGATTAGTCCTTTCTCACGGCTCCCGAGACGTCTCGATTTTCCCAAGCTAGAGGTCTTTCAGTAAAGCGGCAGCGAGGATCAACCGAATGTCACGGCAATTACTTTCATATCACATCCGCTTGCTTACTACTGACTCTAGCTGCACCACTGAAAGTTTTATTTCTTATTTGTATTTTTTATGTAAAACATCCGCAAGACAAGTTATCACTGCCAGGACATTGTAACAGCTACGAAAAAATCGCTAGTCACTCTTTTTCAGGATAATAAGCGTTAAAAATTCGTACAGTGGCGTAGTGGTTAGCGCTGACGTCTTGCACCTCCAGAGTCCGGATTCGATTCCTGACTCGGGGTCTGTGTGTGCGTGTAGAGTTTGCATGCTCTCCGCGTGCTTGGAGGGTTTCCTCCGGGTACTGCGATTTCCTCTCACAGTCCAAAGACATGCAGACCAGTCGATCTAATCGCCGTTCCCAAATCGCCTATAGTGTGTGAATGCGTGTGTGAGGGGAAAAAACAACTGTGCCTTCAGAAAAATGAATAAAAATCGTTGGATTAGAACGTGTCTACAGGCACACACACACACACACACTTTCTCTAAATGTAGACGGAAGAATCAGCCCTGTAACCTTGCAAGGTGAGCCGCTCCGACGCTATCTTTTAATCCTAATGGCGCACTCTATGGCGCTAGCTGTAATCTAATTTGTCGATCTTGTGTCCTTTAACATCGTCGATTAATGATCGATTTGGCTTCATTATACACAAAGAGAACGAAAGAGTGTCCCGATATCAGACGTGATGGCTCACCTTCTAGACACAAAACACACCGCTACCAAGTGTCACAGCATGTTAGTGATCAAAGAGACACTTGTGAGTCCAAGCATACACTCCAACACACACGCAAGCAAACACAATAGCATTTTCCTTGAGGCATCTCGACGCACCTGCATAAACACACACACACACACACACACACACACACACACACACACACACACACACACACACACACCATAAGACCTACTACTGGACCTCTGATCGGCCAGAACGCCTGCAGCTCAGCTCGCACCTGTGATGTTGACAAATACGGTCACAGAGAAGTTTTTCTCTCGGAAAAGGCGGCGGGACTGAAAGAAGGCCGAGAGATACGGCGTCAAGCCTTTTCATGCCTCACTTAAGCCGGGCCTTATCTTAAACCAACAGCTCCTCGTATGACATCCTCCTCCTTTTTTACCGCTGCTTGTACACAAACTTGGACACACACACACATACGCGCGCACACACACACACACACACACACACACACACACACACACACGCACAAGCATATGAAGTAAACGAAATGCCATCTAAGTGCACTTCAAATGCATTTCCAGACAAGCGAGAAACAAATTAGTCTGGAACATCAAGAGCTCTTGAGGAAAAAACAAAACAAAACGGCAATAACAGCTAGGACTGAATTTAGCTTTTCATTGCTGGGGAAGTCACCAAGTTTGCTATTTTTCATTGCAGGATCTTTAAGTGAAAATATCCAAAGTGATTCAGAAGTGCGTGATTTGTACAAAAGTACAAAAGGGTCACAAGCAGCAACGTTTCAGTCACGCAAGAAGAAAAATGTCCGTTTATCAATTAGCAGCTAATCAGATTTAGCCTTGCTAGCTCGGCAAATGTACAGTACTCTTCATGAGTGCCAATGGGTTTTCTACTAGCAAACTACCCCCCCCAAAAAAAAAATGTCTGAAACCTTGTGTTTCTAAACAAATCAGGTAAACAGCAACTGAATTGAGTTTTTTTTTTTTTTTTTTATAGGGCAATTTTGCCATTTCACGATTTCCAAAAGTCAAGAAACGTATGTAACGAGACATTTTTCAGAAATTACCGTGCACGCTTCATGATCATGAATACACTTTTAAAACTAGCGGACACCAGATTAGGTGGAACATGCGAATAAATGACGAAGAATTCATTCTTTCTGTGATTAAAAAGTGAAAACCTACATAGACACGACTAGGTTTGCAGCCCATCAGACTAACAGACTTGTCAGGAATCCACAAACCGAAGTTTTCATTAAAAAAATAAACATGATTAAGATTAAGTTTTCACAGCCACGGTAGTAAAGAAACATGGTGTCCCAGTACTTGCTGCACAGACGGGGGAAGAAAAGAGAAAAACGTTGAATCCTTAGCGGAATTAAACCAATGCAATATGACGAGGATCAATATTTTCAGCATTTCATTCGGAGGATGCCTGATAAATACCTCTGCTAGCACGCCCCTAGTGGCCAGGATGAGACTGCATCTTGCATCATGTTAGGACTTTTCAGGTGACACAGTCATGATCGTAACTGAAAAAAAAATCGCCCACAAAAAAAAAAAAAAAGTAAACCATTTCTGAAAATAGGTTTAATAATCAGATATTTGGTTTGTCGTAAACTTATAGTAAGTAATTTTATTTAGATTTGATATGAAATGACATGAAATGAAATCTTAACAAATCAAATATTTTTGAATCTACACAAATCCATCCATAATTTCTTAAAATAAGTTTACAACAAAAGAAAATATTATTAAGATTATTTTAGTAAAATGTTAGTAAAATTGAATGTGAAAATTTCCTCTCCTTTTGTCATACAGTATAAATTTGCTTCTTTCAAGAAATACATTCCTAAAACTAGAAAAAATCTGTCAATGTAAGTTTTGCAAAGTCATTTAACTAGAAATAAGTCAAATAAGTAAATTAATCCAATATTTTATTTGTTGTAACCTTGTTTTAAGAAAGTGTAGATACATTTAACTATATTCCATATATTCCATTTCTATGGATAAGACATTTTACATTTTTACAGTGTGGAGATCTATAGTCAGCTAGTAGACTTAATCAATTCATTATTTAATAAAAAAGTATAATTTTTGCACTTTAACCTTACAGTACGTGTATGAGGACGATGAAGTCTTTGAAAAACTGTTGAAAATGAATAAAATGCCTGGGAAAGTAGTTTTAAAATTTTTACTTTCTAATTAAGTAGTCTGGCTTTATTTTAATTATTATTATTTGTTTACTTTTTAAATAATAATTTAAAAAATAATCAAAACCCCAGAAGTTATGGTACAACTATACAGAGAAAGGTTACATGTATTCAGAATCGAGTTACGTGCCTGTTATCAACAGTTATCAAAGATCAACAACTTAAATTATGAAAATGTTTCACAGGCTATATTAATATTATTATTCTTTTTTAATAACTAAATAAAAAATATTTTGTTTAAATTGTTTTCAGAATTACTTATATATATATTACATAATATTATATTAAATATTTTAAACAACATTAATTGTACTTATTTTCGGTGTAATTTTTTTTCTAAGCATTAATAAAAGTTTGCATAAAATTTATTAGTTTGTCGTAGTTTTTTTTTTTTTTGCCTTTTTTTTTGGCTTTGCCAGAAAGCACTATAGGATTTACAGTACAGTGATATCCAGCATGTATTGTCAGAAATAAATAAATAAATAAATAAATAAAGTCTTTAAGACTCTTGGCATGTCCACCAGCTCACCTCCACAAACATTCAATAACATGTCTAATTTAGTTAAAATTTTATTTAAACCTGAAAAACTATCTGGGATAAAAAATGTGGACCGTGGGGGTTCTCTTCCCCTACACTGTAAAAAAGAAATCGTAAATTTTACGGTGAAAAAATGACAGCTGTGGGTGGCAGAAATTTACTGTAAAAAATACGGTAACAACATTTTTGGTTGTACAGGATCGCACTCAATATACTGTACATTTTATGGATTTTAACATTTTTTTTTTTTTTCGAGCCTGGCCGGGAATCGAACCCAGAGCCTGGCGGTACAAGGCAACAGTCCTAACCACTACACTACTGTGCATACTACACGTCCCCACGTCCCCTGCACGACCTGCACTCCAACAACGACAACACTTAGCACAGTAGTGTAGTGGTTAGCACTGTGGCCTTGTACCTCCAGGGTCTGGGTTCGAATCCCGGCCAGGCTAGAAAAAAAAAAAAATTGAAATAAGTGTAATCCTTTACAACCTATAAACTATTTTTTTATGGTAAACTTCAAGCAACCACAACTGCCAGTTTTTTACCATTAAATTTGCTGTTTGTTTTTTTTGTTTAGTTTTTTACAGTGTAGTAATAATAGCATGTATGACGGCATGACAATACTATTCATTCATGTTATAAATGTGTTAGAAATCAGTCTCAAAATGTTCAGTGTCCCGTTCTGTTTAGCACGCTTTCACAATTCAAAATAATGCTCTTAGTTAGCAAAGAAGTAAAGAAAGAAAGAAAATTCTCTTTTGATACTGATGAACATGAAACATACCTGAACAAAGGTTAGGCTTTAAACCTAAGGAGTGTTTTTAAGTGCTCCGGTTCCATCAGTGTTCTTTCTAATAACTGAGACGAACAGAAGATATTCTGTGTGTTTTCGGATACACATGGCAGCTGTATTAGAAGAGACAGCCTGGGTCAATGGGAATGAACTTTACTAAGTAATGAACGTAACCTCAAGCTTGGCATGTGAATAAATCGGCATAATATCTTACCTGGAGTTGCATCAGGCAGCAGAACCCGACAGAGCCAGGAGTTGAAATGCAGCAGGAAGCAAGAAGAAAGGAAGAAAAGAAGAAGTTTAGATTCGGTTTTGTTTTTACTTCTGACCACTCAACCCATTATGCATGCAATTCCATTCCTTTCTTTCTTTCTCTTTTTTTTTTTTTTTTTTTTTTAACTGGAAACAATCTCACGGACAAGAGGGTGGAAAATGAAACAGGTGGAGACGGCGTATGCGCTGTGACAGTGATGCTAATACATAGTTATAAGATCTGCTGGAAAGCCATGAATCATGTCTTATGCGTTTCGAGTCGTTTCTTTTCCGCGCCTCCGACGGGAGATAATCGAATGAGAGCCGTCGCCGAAGGGGCTGCGGGTAGATCGAGTTGCTCGGACTGAAAAAAAAAAAAAAAAATGAAGAAGCTATAATAGAGCGCTAACGTGATAAGACAAAGCGTTCCCTCGGCAACCGGAGAGATAAATCATGCGATCAACGTGACGATCCCTTGCTTCGGAAAGAAGTCCTTTAAAGTACGTGATGTTGGATTCAGCTCCATTAACCTCACCCTTTATTTTGTGCTAAAGCTAGTGGAACGACAAGCGCTTCATTTTAAACATAAAAAAAGCAAGTTGCAGAGAGTGTTAAAGGAAAAGGAACCGACTTTCCTTATACTGTATATAATATTAATATAGATGATTCTCAATGCTGTCCAAATGACTCTTTTCATCATCATTGTACGGTTTACCCAGAATGCTGTTCTACCTGCTGAGAGGCAAGCGCTAGGATTTCATCTCTGTCTAAAAGGAACGATGCAGCGGCGCTTTAATCTTTTAGCTTGTTCAGTTGCACTGATCTTAAACATCACTTTAACTTTGTTATCGCGTCCCCGAGACGAATCTCCGCTGTAACTCGGTGCTGTATAAGTAGATCTTCCTGTCCGGAGTACTAAATTTGATACTAAAATACTAAGACACCAACTCTGAATCAGCCTGCTCGCTAATTTGTCCAAGAAGTAAAACAAATGCAGGACCAAGTAACAAATTAGTGCCAGAACTTCTATCATCATTTTTTGAATACGAACACGTTCTTTCCTCTTTCTTTTTGTACCTTATGACAGTTTGGTGAGGTTTTTGCTTTTCTTGCTAATGAGACTCAGAATCAGAGTCCTTGGGCAAGGTCCTGAAACTTGCCAGACGTGGATATTCTTAAGAACAAAACAAGCGCAGTCACACTCAGGAAGCGTGAATGAGAGCAGACAGGCGGCGGACAAGCAAGTGTGGCCTCCCGAACGGGTAAATAAAAACATCGGTAGACAGGCGAAAGTGGCGCTAAACAGCTTATTTTCCACGATCCGCTCCGCCACCTTTAATATCACTTCATCTGACATGCTATTCATGCCGATTTAGCTTCCAGCGCCTTTTTTCATTCGCTCGCTATCTCTCTCTCTCTCTCTCTCTCTTTCTCTCTCGCTCATACACCAGGAGGAATATATTTCAGTCCTGCAAGAAGATTAAAAGTCATAAAAGGTGATCGTGACCGGATAGGGTTATAGGTTACTCTTAGAAAGTATAAAAGTTAAAAGGGTGTGTGCACCTGACCTTTAATTAACCAGCTAGTGCAAAAGGGTTAGAAAGATTAGAAGAGTTAATCCCAATGTGAGGCTGAGAACCAGGTTATTAAAATCAGAGAACTTTGCACTGAAATTCTGAAATCTGAACACCTATCACTGGGGCGAGGGGAGCTCAGCAGGTGAATGCTCTGGAGTACTGAGCAGAAGGTTGGCAGTTCAAGCCCCAGAACTGTCAAGCAGCCAGGTTTGGGATCTTGAGCAAGGCCCTTAACCCTGTCTGTTCCAGGCGCTAGAATCTTTTAACTCCAGGGGCACCGTATCATGACTGACTCTGCTCTCTGACCCAAGCGTCTAAACTGGGAAAAGAATTTTACTTTGCTGTAATCTATCTGTGAGGAAGTTAGGAAAGGATTATTAATTACAGGAAAGGGGAGGGGCTAAAATGCCAGACAATCAAAAGATATATTGTTTAAATGGTTGGAGGAAAATTAACAGTTTGAAAAATAAAAATAAAGGTTAAAATACAGTACAGAGCAAAAGTTTGTACACCCCTTCTCATTCAGCGAGTTTTCTTTCTTGTGTTCTTTCTTGTGTTCTTTAGCCCAAACGCGTCTCTTCTGCTTGTTGCCTGTCCTTAGCAGTGGTTTCCTAGCAGATATTCTAGCATGAAGGCCTGATTCACACAGTCTCCTCTTAACAGTTGTTCTAGAGATGTGTCTGCTGCTAGAACTCTGTGTGGCATCGACCTGCTCTCTGATCTGAGCTGCTGTTAACCTGCGATTTCTGAGGCCGGTGACTCGGATGAACTTATCCTCCGCAGCAGAGGCGACTCTCGGTCTTCCTTTCCTGGGCCGGTCCGCATTTGAGCCAGTTTCTTTGTAGCGCTTGGTGCTTTTTGTGACTGCACTTGGGGACACTTTCAAAGTTTTCCCAATTTTTCCGACTGACTGACCTTCATTTCTTAAAGTAATGACGGCCGCTCGTTTTTTCTTTACTTGGCTGCTTTTTTCTTGCCATCATACAAATTCAACCTCTTTGAATGTGTCCAAACTTTTGCTCTGTACTGTATGTTAGGCACAATATATACATTACGATTCTAATGTTAGCTAAATTGACAATACATTCACACATTATATTTAACATATCAATGAAGTTCAAAACGTCTCCCATTCTGGATTTATATAACGATTAGTTTTACTGCTGTGGCGTTTTTACGATTAGTTTTACTGCTTCGACTCCACATGCCTGTCTAAGGCCTCAAAGAGTTCTTTAACGCTTTTATAGAACCGTATGACGAGCAGCACGAGAAGGACCATAGTTTGTCCAGAAATAAAAAGTTTGAAAAGAAAAAAAAAGAAAAAAAGACGTGTGGATGTCGATAATAGTAAAGCGGAGCAGCGGAGTAAATTGGCTCCATCGGGAACGGCTCGACTTCCAAGACGGAGACAGTGTCACTGACACATTGCGGCAAAATACAATAAAAATAAACCACAGCTTGTGCACAAACTCCCACTATACATCATTCAAACCCAGCAACCTTCCTGCAATATTGCAGAAGAAAAACAGCACAGCATTATCTTCACAAAAAAAAAAAAAAAAAAGGAAAAAAGAAATAAAATAAAGACTTCCGCACTTATAAATAAAACATCCTCTATTCGGAAAGTGCATATCCATTGCCCGGTGAGACGTTTTATACGTTTTGACATGTCGATAAAAAAATTCATATATCAAGCCAGGCTCGGAGGATGCACGAGGAATCGAACGAGCGTGAAACTCTCGACACTGTCTGCCTGTCAAGAGCCGACTCAATCAAAGCGGCCGGGCGGCAGAGGACTGCATTAAAGCATGCCAAAAGAAATCCATGTATTGATTTGGATCCTAAAATAGCCTCGCGTCACATTCGGTCCCTGAAATGCCACGATTGAGCTCTGAATGTACTCGGCGCAAGGTTTGACTTTTGTTAAAAAAAAAACACTCATCTTTAAATACCTGAATGAAGAGAATGTTCACGACTGTAATCACTCGAAATGATGTAAACAGTCTTGGCACTAAATCCTCCTCAAAATTCTGTAAATTACGTCATGGAATTCATTTATGACTGAGTTTTGACTATTATTTTAAGCGATAGATCTGTCAAAGTGCTAGCTTCAAACCTTGACATGACTAGTCAGCTTGTCTTAGCACAATATCAGTCACTCAGTAACTACATACAGTACATGAAGTAATTACGTTCAAATATGCTTCCTTTTCCTAGCATTAGCATTTTACTGAATCTAAAAACTGGCTAGCGTGACTTCAAGAACCTCCTGTGTTACAGCCGAACAGCTAACGCTAGTTAGTATCGCATTTCTTTTACTTTGTTACTTGTATTTTGTATTTTTAACATACATTTCATCATGACTGAAAAATTGTGACAAATCTGCACATTAAAGTGCTAGAGCTTGAAACCTTAGCAAACACGAACAGAACAGAATCTGATCTTACAATTTATTTAAAGACAACAAAAAAACATACCTCAGGGATCACCCCTGGGTGTGTTAGCTTGATCACCATTAAAACACCTCTGGTTTGCAGTGTTGCAGTTTCTCACTGGTGTTAATTCGTTTTCTGTGACATGCTGTTGTTTCTGAGAATGGAGGGAAACCATTAGGCTTTACAGAAAGAGTCTCCGGCATCAGTAACCTGGACACTGATTTATGGAAAGGGTCTCCAGCGTCAGTAACATGGACACTTATGGAATGAGTCTCCAGTGTCAGTAATATGGACACTTATGGAAAGAGTCTCCAGTGTCAGTAACATGGACACTTATGGAAAGAGTCTCCAGTATCAGTAATATGGACACTTATGGAAAGAGTCTCCAGTGTCAGTAATATGGACACTTATGGAAAGAGTCTCCAGCGTCAGTAACATGGACACTTATGGAAAGAGTCTCCAGTGTCAATAACATTGATACTTATGTAAGGCATCTCCAGCGTCAATAATATGGACACTTATGGAAGGAGACTCCAGCATCAGTAACATGGACACTTATGGAAAGAGTCTCCAGTGTCAATAATATGGACACTTATGGAAAGAGTCTCCAGCGTCAGTAACATGGACACTTATGGAAAGAGTCTCCAGCGTCGTTAATATGGACACTTATGGAAAGAGTCTCCAGTGTCAGTAATATGGACACTTATGGAAAGAGTCTCCAGTGTCAGTAACATGAACACTTATGGAAAGAGTCTCCAGTGTCAGTAACATGGACACTTATGGAAAGAGTCTCCAGCGTCAGTAACATGGACACTTATGGAAAGAGTCTCCAGCGTCGTTAATATGGACACTTATGGAAAGAGTCTCCAGTGTCGTTAATATGGGCACTTATGGAAAGAGTCTCCAGTGTCAATAACATTGATACTTATGTAAGGCATCTCCAGCGTCAATAATATGGACACTTATGGAAGGAGACTCCAGCATCAGTAACATGGACACTTATGGAAGGAGTCTCCAGTGTCAATAACATGGACACTTATGGAAGGAGTCTCCAGTGTCAGTAACATGGACACTTATGGAAGGAGTCTCCAGTATGAGTAATATGGACACTTATGGAAAGAGTCTCCAGTGTCAGTAACATGGACACTTATGGAAAGAGTCTCCAGTATCAGTGATATGGACACTTATGGAAACAGTCTCCAGCGTCGTTAATATGGACACTTATGGAAAGAGTCTCCAGTGTCGTTAATATGGACACTTATGGAAAGAGTCTTCAGTGTCAGTAACATGGCCACTTATGGAAAGAGTCTCCAGTGTCAGTAACATGGACACTTATGGAAAGAGTCTCCAGTATCAGTAATATGGACACTTATGGAAACAGTCTCCAGCGTCGTTAATATGGACACTTATGGAAAGAGTCTCCAGTGTCGTTAATATGGACACTTATGGAAAGAGTCTCCAGTGTCAATAACATTGATACTTATGTAAGGCATCTCCAGCGTCAATAATATGGACACTTATGGAAGGAGACTCCAGCATCAGTAACATGGACACTTATGGAAGGAGTCTCCAGTGTCAATAACATGGACACTTATGGAAGGAGTCTCCAGTGTCAGTAACATGGACACTTATGGAAGGAGTCTCCAGTGTCAGTAACATGGACACTTATGGAAACAGTCGCCAGCGTCAGTAACATGGACACTTATGGAAAGAGTCTCCAGCGTCAGTAACATGGACACTTATGGAAAGAGTCTCCAGCGTCGTTAATATGGACACTTATGGAAAGAGTCTCCAGTGTCAATAACATGGACACTTATGGAAGGAGTCTACAGTGTCAATAACATGGACACTTATGGAAGGAGTCTCCAGTGTCAGTAACATGGACACTTATGGAAGGAGTCTCCAGTGTCAGTAACATGGACACTTATGGAAACAGTCGCCAGCGTCAGTAACATGGACAATTATGGAAGGAGTCTCCAGTGTCAGTAACATGGACACTTATAGAAGGAGTCTCCAGTGTCAGTAACATGGACACTTATGGAAACAGTCACCAGCGTCAGTAACATGGACACTTATGGAAAGAGTCTCCAGTGTCAGTAACATGGATACTTATGGAAAGAGTCTCCAGTGTCAATAACATGGACACTTATGGAAACAGTCGCCAGCGTCAGTAACATGGACACTTATGGAAGGAGTCTCCAGCGTCAGTAACATGGACACTTATGGAAACTGTCGCCAGCGTCAGTAACATGGACACTTATGGAAAGATTCTCCAGCGTCAGTAACATGGACACTTATGGAAAGAGTCTCCAGTGTCAGTAACATGGACACTTATGGAAACAGTCGCCAGCGTCAGTAACATGGACACTTATGGAAAGAGTCTCCAGTGTCAGTAACATGGACACTTATGGAAAGAGTCTCCAGTGTCAATAACATGGACACTTATGGAAACAGTCGCCAGCGTCAGTAACATGGACACTTATGGAAAGAGTCTCCAGTGTCAGTAACATGGACACTTATGGAAGGAGTTTCCAGCGTCAGTAACATGGACACTTATGGAAACAGTCGCCAGCGTCAGTAACATGGACACTTATGGAAACAGTCGCCAGCGTCAGTAACATGGACACTTATGGAAAGATTCTCCAGCGTCAGTAACATGGACACTTATGGAAAGAGTCTCCAGCGTCAGTAACATGGACACTTATGGAAAGAGTCTCCAGTGTCAATAACATGGACACTTATGGAAAGAGTCTCCAGTGTCAATAACATGGACACTTATGGAAAGAGTATCCAGCGTCAATAACATGGACACTTATGGAAAGAGTCTCCAGCGTCAGTAACATGGACACTTATGGAAAGAGTCTCCAGCGTCAATAACATGGACACTTATGGAAAGAGACTCCAGCGTCAATAACATGGACACTTATGGAAAGAGTCTCCAGTGTCAATAACATGGATACTTATGGAAAGAGTCTCCAGTGTCAATAACATGGACACTTATGGAAACAGTCGCCAGCGTCAGTAACATGGACACTTATGGAAAGAGTCTCCAGTGTCAGTAACATGGACACTTATGGAAGGAGTCTCCAGCGTCAGTAACATGGACACTTATGGAAACTGTCGCCAGCGTCAGTAACATGGACACTTATGGAAAGATTCTCCAGCGTCAGTAACATGGACACTTATGGAAAGAGTCTCCAGTGTCAGTAACATGGACACTTATGGAAACAGTCGCCAGCGTCAGTAACATGGACACTTATGGAAAGAGTCTCCAGTGTCAGTAACATGGACACTTATGGAAAGAGTCTCCAGTGTCAATAACATGGACACTTATGGAAACAGTCGCCAGCGTCAGTAACATGGACACTTATGGAAAGAGTCTCCAGTGTCAGTAACATGGACACTTATGGAAGGAGTTTCCAGCGTCAGTAACATGGACACTTATGGAAACAGTCGCCAGCGTCAGTAACATGGACACTTATGGAAACAGTCGCCAGCGTCAGTAACATGGACACTTATGGAAAGATTCTCCAGCGTCAGTAACATGGACACTTATGGAAAGAGTCTCCAGCGTCAGTAACATGGACACTTATGGAAAGAGTCTCCAGTGTCAATAACATGGACACTTATGGAAAGAGTCTCCAGTGTCAATAACATGGACACTTATGGAAAGAGTATCCAGCGTCAATAACATGGACACTTATGGAAAGAGTCTCCAGCGTCAGTAACATGGACACTTATGGAAAGAGTCTCCAGCGTCAATAACATGGACACTTATGGAAAGAGACTCCAGCGTCAATAACATGGACACTTATGGAAAGAGTCTCCAGTGTCAATAACATGGACACTTATGGAAAGAGTATCCAGCGTCAATAACATGGACACTTATGGAAAGAGTCTCCAGTGTCAATAACATGGACACTTATGGAAAGAGTATCCAGCGTCAATAACATGGACACTTATGGAAAGAGTCTCCAGTGTCAATAACATGGACACTTATGGAAAGAGTCTCCAGTGTCAATAACATGGACACTTATGGAAAGAGTCTCCAGTGTCAATAACATGGACACTTATGGAAAGAGTCTCCAGCGTCAGTAACATGGACACTTATGGAAAGAGTCTCCAGTATCAGTAATATGGACACTTATGGAAACAGTCTCCAGCGTCGTTAATATGGACACTTATGGAAACAGTCTCCAGTGTCGTTAATATGGACACTTATGGAAAGAGTCTCCAGTGTCAATAACATTGATACTTATGTAAGGCATCTCCAGCGTCAATAATATGGACACTTATGGAAGGAGACTCCAGCATCAGTAACATGGACACTTATGGAAGGAGTCTCCAGTGTCAATAACATGGACACTTATGGAAGGAGTTTCCAGTGTCAGTAACATGGACACTTATGGAAGGAGTCTCCAGTGTCAGTAACATGGACACTTATGGAAACAGTCGCCAGCGTCAGTAACATGGACACTTATGGAAAGAGTCTCCAGCGTCAGTAACATGGACACTTATGGAAAGAGTCTCCAGCGTCGTTAATATGGACACTTATGGAAAGAGTCTCCAGTGTCAATAACATGGACACTTATGGAAGGAGTCTCCAGTGTCAATAACATGGACACTTATGGAAGGAGTCTCCAGTGTCAGTAACATGGACACTTATGGAAGGAGTCTCCAGTGTCAGTAACATGGACACTTATGGAAACAGTCGCCAGCGTCAGTAACATGGACAATTATGGAAGGAGTCTCCAGTGTCAGTAACATGGACACTTATAGAAGGAGTCTCCAGTGTCAGTAACATGGACACTTATGGAAACAGTCACCAGCGTCAGTAACATGGACACTTATGGAAAGAGTCTCCAGTGTCAGTAACATGGATACTTATGGAAAGAGTCTCCAGTGTCAATAACATGGACACTTATGGAAACAGTCGCCAGCGTCAGTAACATGGACACTTATGGAAAGAGTCTCCAGTGTCAGTAACATGGACACTTATGGAAAGAGTCTCCAGCGTCAGTAACATGGACACTTATGGAAACTGTCGCCAGCGTCAGTAACATGGACACTTATGGAAAGATTCTCCAGCGTCAGTAACATGGACACTTATGGAAAGAGTCTCCAGTGTCAGTAACATGGACACTTATGGAAACAGTCGCCAGCGTCAGTAACATGGACACTTATGGAAAGAGTCTCCAGTGTCAGTAACATGGACACTTATGGAAAGAGTCTCCAGTGTCAATAACATGGACACTTATGGAAACAGTCGCCAGCGTCAGTAACATGGACACTTATGGAAAGAGTCTCCAGTGTCAGTAACATGGACACTTATGGAAGGAGTTTCCAGCGTCAGTAACATGGACACTTATGGAAACAGTCGCCAGCGTCAGTAACATGGACACTTATGGAAAGATTCTCCAGCGTCAGTAAGATGGACACTTATGGAAACAGTCGCCAGCGTCAGTAACATGGACACTTATGGAAAGATTCTCCAGCGTCAGTAAGATGGACACTTATGGAAAGAGTCTCCAGTGTCAATAACATGGACACTTATGGAAAGAGTCTCCAGTGTCAATAACATGGACACTTATGGAAAGAGTCTCCAGTGTCAATAACATGGACACTTATGGAAAGAGTATCCAGCGTCAATAACATGGACACTTATGGAAAGAGTCTCCAGCGTCAGTAACATGGACACTTATGGAAAGAGTCTCCAGCGTCAATAACATGGACACTTATGGAAAGAGACTCCAGCGTCAATAACATGGACACTTATGGAAAGAGTCTCCAGTGTCAATAACATGGACACTTATGGAAAGAGTCTCCAGCGTCAATAACATGGACACTTATGGAAAGAGTCTCCAGCGTCAGTAACATGGACACTTATGGAAAGAGTCTCCAGTGTCAATAACATGGACACTTATGGAAGGAGTATCCAGCGTCAATAACATGGACACTTATGGAAAGAGTCTCCAGTGTCAATAACATGGACACTTATGGAAAGAGTCTCCAGTGTCAATAACATGGACACTTATGGAAAGAGTCTCCAGTGTCAATAACATGGACACTTATGGAAAGAGTCTCCAGCGTCAGTAACATGGACACTTATGGATGAACTTTCCTCAAATTTTCTGTATATCTGGAATCTTCTTTATATTATTTTATCTAGAAAGAAAGAAAGAAAATAGAGGGAAAGATAAGCTAGAGATTGAGTGAGATGGACAGAGATGGACTAGCCTAACAGATGCTCTCGTCTTTTTCTCGTCTTTCTCCTAGCGTGTGCGCAGAGCTCTACTGACTGACAAGGCCCGATGTTTTATTTATCGAAGAGAGGAAAGGCTTGGTTTTGCACTTGCTGTGTGTGTGTGTGTGTGCGTGTGTGTGTGTGTGTGTGTGTGTGTATCCTCTCTCTTAAACTAGCAGTCTGATCTCGGCACTTTATTTCCTCCTTTTCCCTTCTGTTTCTCTCGTTCATTTAATCCATCTTCCTTTTTCTGTCTCTTTCATTACCCTATTCTCTCTCTGTGTCTCTCTCTCCCTAATATTTCCTCCTCCACTGGTGTCCATGTGTTTATTTTCTTCCTCTTCTCCTTTCATGATCCTCAATTTTTTTTGCCTCCCTGTTTCATTCCTTGCCCGTTCAAATTCAATTCCCTTTCCCTCTCTCTCTCTCTCTCTCTCTCTCTTTCGCTCCATAGCTCTTCTGCTCCGCAGGCTCTCCTAATCAGCCGCCTCACACATACTTATATCAAATGAAAGGATTTGCTTATCTTACAAGCCAACCCACACACATCGTGAGAGAGTGTGTGCAAGTGTGTATGTGTTTTTAAGTATATAAGAGAGAGAGAGAGAGAGAGAGAGAGAGAGAGAGAACGTGAAAAGGAAGGACGGATGTAGGCCGAGACCCTGCGGTGTTTCTCTGTCGATGTCAGTTTCTCCCTGAGCTTCCTCCTCTCAGATTAACGTCAGACCCCTGCGGCATGATGGGAATCAGAAGACGCCCACTCCGATGTTCTGCCGCGGATGAAGTGCAGCGAGATCTGCTGTGGGTTTTTTTTTTAACCTCCGGATACGTTCGGCTGTACAGGAAGGACATTTTACTGTTTATAGGACGCAAACAAGCGCTGTGTGTATGTCATGCTCGACAACAAGGAAAAAACTCAATTAATTTTTTCGATTAACAGGTTATTAGAGAGGTTATTTTTTTCAACATATGAAACTATCACTTGAAACAAGTCCTCTCTTACTACGCAGGCGTTTCCTCGACCACCTTTCTGTTTAGTTTTTTTTTTTTTCGTCGTAATTTAACCTGGCTCTGAAACTGGAGACTCCTTACGTACTGTACAGTAAACACTTGAATAAACATCACTTACAGAAAACATTGTGCACGTTTTTGTATGTTTGGTGCTAGAGGAGCATCTGACGATCGGGCTGTTACCATGGAAACAAAAAATGTGTCGAAAAAAATCGATATAAACCTGCGATATCAAACTTGATCAAAGATAAAAACTATAACCAACTCTCACAAATTCAAGATGTGCAAAACTGATAGAGAACTAGCTAGGTTATTTAGTTAGTCAGCTGATGCTGGTTACTATGGTTGCAATGATAACAAGCGCGATCAATCAGCACAACAGTAGGTAACTGACAAAAATAAATAAATAAATAAAAATGACGCACAGATTCATATTTTGGCAGCACGGTGGCGCGGTGGTTAGCGCTGTGGCCTCGGACCTCCAGGGTGGAGAGTTCGAGTCCCCTCTTGCGATTGTGTGCGTGGAGTTTGCATGTTCTCCCAGTGCTTGGTGGGTTTCCTCAGCGTACTCCGGTTTCCTCCCACGATCCAAAGACATGCAAGTTAAGATAATTGGTTTTTCCAAACTGTGAGTAATTGTGTGCGTGATTGTGCCCTGCGATGACTTGGCACCCTGTGCAGAGTGAATCCCACCTAGTGCCCGTGTGCTCTGGGATAGACTCCAGGCCTCCAGTGACCCTGTACAGGATAAGAGCTTTAGAGAATGAGTGAGTGTGAGAGATTTGTATTTTTTATTGACTGACATTCTGGACATCAGCCATTCTCAGATGCAAAAGCTTCGGCCGGCGGCGCGGTCAAGGGGTCAGATTTTAATTGGTTTTTCTCCGCACCTGGTAATCGGCGAGGGAAAACGACCTCCACCCGCCTGACCCATTTACAAAGCGGCACAAATGGATGTTTCCAGGCGGAACCGGCGCCTTTTCCAAGAACAAACTTTGATTTATTTGAACGGTTGGAGATTCGGGTGCACGTTGCATTGAGGTCCACGACGAACTGCGGCGAACTACGCTCGATCACGCCTCCACAATTTTCACGAGCAAGTCATGGACGTCCCTTTTGAAAGACGTTCAAAAGACCTCAACGCCAGGCGTCCCACGCTCGGCTGAATGACGTACCACATGGTTGAAGATTTCTTCTTGCCGTCTCTGTGTTTCTGACCCGCTGACGGATAAGACTCCCGTTTTCAGTGTCGATGTCCTTCCTGTGTCTTTTAGATGTAAAACGTTTCAGTGCATACGTTTTGAGACGTGGATTTAAGGTGACTCGGCTAAATTCAAGCTAAAGCTGGTCGCCTGATGGACCGATCCGATCTGATCTAGATTTAGTCGTCTAATGTTTACTGATTTTGCTGCTGCTTGCTTGTCTAAACACTAAGACCATGATGTTTTTAAGAATGTACCTAGTTTCAATTGCGCTCGCCAGCAAGTCTGTCGTTGTGTTGTGTGTCTTGCAAAATTATTCACCAATTCAATCCCCTTAAAACTTATCAGATTTGTCTATATATAAACTTATATAGATATAAAATTCCACTAACACAGACTGGGTGTTCTGTTTAATTATTATGATTATTTGTGCAATTCATTTTGAAGGTCAGCCTTTGTAAGGAACTGGATGAGTTTATTTAAAATGTTTTCATATTAAGCTCTGCAAAGTTGCACCACCTCATCATCGCAACGTTGATTACTTAGTTTCCAATAATTATTTCCCTAAAATGTTTTATTGCTCTTACGCGCCATACATTTGTTCGCAATCCTGATGTAGTTGTTTTAATGTTTATAGTTACATTTGCAAGCTGTTAGTTCCTGTTTCGTCTCACATTCCAGCAGCTACAAACAGTCGTTCCCTCCGCAGTGCTGAAATCAAATCAACCTACATAACACATTCGGTTAATAATTCACTTCGAAGAATCACAGTTAATGATTTGAGAATGGTTTTATTGTCTGAACACTGACGCATTTTTTTTTTTTTTTTCCCACGAGGTGTGCTTGGTCACATGACTCGAGCTCGTTATTATATTCGACTTTGAGAAAAGCAAGAGACAGGAACCGAGGAGGGACAGATTCTGCAAAGGAGAGAGAGAGATTAAGTGTCAGCAAACACCTTTTTAATCAAACTGGAGCTCATGTACGGCGCATAAATTTGCATAAATTAATCTCCGTCCAAACTTTAACAAGTTTCACGTAAATGCCAAAGGTCGTACGTCTTTTAAAGCAACAAATGTCATGTTTATATGCCTATTGGTGAGGGACGCTCAAGCCTTTGTGATGAAATTTCTGGTGAATGAAGGCGTAAAAGCAATTGACATTTACGGAAGACTTCAAGCGCGGTACGCTGATGAGACTCTTAGCCGCAGTAAAAAAATGTGAATGGTAATGGTGAACGGTTTAAAGTAACCCGTACACCCGTAACCTGATGATCCCAGAGCTCACTGCAGCCATTCCCGCGAACGTTCTTGAAATCAACAGATAACTTGTCATGACTTGCGATGAAGAAGTTTGTGGGAGCTGTACACAACATTATTCATCAACACCACTTGCACGTTACAGGGACGCGACTGTAAGTTATTGCCCCATCCCCCGTACAGTCCTGATCCCGCTTCAAGTCATTTCCACATATTTGGGTCATTTAAGGAGTTCCTGGGAGGCCGGCATTTCAGAAATGAATCAGACAGACAGTCCAGACTTTCTACCTTGATGGTGTCCAGGCCCTAGTCGAACACTGGGAGAAGTGCATTAGTGTATCGGGGATTATACAGAGAAACTAACATAAGTACCCGCTGTTAGCGGTTAAAGAGTTTGTAGAAATAGTTAAAAGGTTAAAGCTAATAATAATCTGCTGATCTTTAATGTAATCCGTAATATTATTATTATTATTATTATTATTATTATTATTATTATTTGAGGTTGAAGTCCACGTCCATGTCTGTGTGTCTCTCTGTACAGCAGAACTCTCTGTCTCACTTATTAATACACAGAAATCACATTCTGTAAGGTCGAGTATCTGACGCCTTGTTTACACTAAGTTGTACTTCTTTGGTGCTCAGACAAATACACTCGCTGTTCGGTAATCGGAGAGAGAATCACAGATGAGAAATGGAAAAAGTAGATCGGATAAAGATGAAGAAGTTTTGTCTTAAAACGACTCCGGCGTGTTAAAATTCACTTATACCACTTGTGAAAGTGAAGCTAATGAAATAATCCCAGTAAAAATATTCAGTTATTAAAGGGAGCATCTGTTATGCTTCAGAATCAAAATTCCCGCTTGGATTTAAATACCCGTTAGCTTTAGATCTAACACTAGAGACGCCTATAACTCTGTACAAATGAGCAGCTACTATAGAAACGCTGATCGCGGCGATGTAAGCGTATCGGTAACGTTACAGCCATAGCTTGTGTCTGAGCTCATACATACAGTATATATAGTGCACTACCTTCTGACCAATCAGATTCCAGGAAACTACACGCTGTGTCTTTAAGCTTAAAGCGGAAGCGTTTGATGATTCAAAACCGCTTTCGAAAGACTAGCTGAGTCGACGATTTTCGGATTCCGTCTGTCTCGGAAACCCTCCTGTAAATACCACGGGGGCAGATGTTTAGATCCGCCTCACACTGGGAGCCAAAAACAAAAAGAATCGATTTGAAGATTTACGGCTTTAAGGGCCGCTGACGAGGAGGGAATCTGATATACTCCAAACCATACTATAAGTATGAAACAGTCAGGGAAAGGTGTGTGTGTGTGTGTGTGTGTGTGTGTGTGTGTGTGTGTGTGTGTGTGTGTGTGTGTGTGTGTTAGTTCTCCAGGCTCTGACATGCAAGTCTGCTGTTATTGATAGCCTCGGTGTTTTGTTGTCTCCGGGGGGCAATGGGTGATAAAGTTCTTTCTAATTGAAATTTCACAGAGGAACACAACAAACACTGGGGGGCTTCATACACACACACACACACACACACACACACATACACACACACACACAGATGTAAGGCAGGTCTCTCAGGAAGGACGTACTGAGCTATAATCGATAGGCACTGCACTGGAAATCATATCATAGGCTGGAGTGTGAGCATGCACACACACACACACACACACACACACACCATTTCCACTTACTCGATCACCCTCTTCATTTCATACATGCACTTTTTTTTTTGCTATCGGCTGTGTTCACATTTGATGCTTTCATTCCGCAAATTTTGTGTTGTGTTGTGAACATGCAGATAACTCCGCCCACAACATGAACAATGCCATTTGATTGGTTAATAGGAAATACCTGACTTTGATATAACACACTCTGACCGAAACACACACACACACACACACACACACACACACAAACTGAGAGTGTGGCTTCATCAAATGTGCAGGTCGAGTACTGCAGTGGATTTGCTACTCTCCAGTGTAACACACACTGAGACACACACACACACACACACACACACACACTTATGAACACTTTCACAAAAAGGACAGCAGGCTGCGAAACTTCAAAAACCAGCCATCATTTCCCCCGTAAAAGCTGCATCAAAATGTGTAGAGGAAGTGCACACACACACACACACACACACACACACACACACACACAGACACACACACACACACACACTTTTTCCTGGATCTCGTGATGATGAATCTCCATCACTGTTTGAAGTGATGCGTGTGTGTGTGTGTGTGTGTGTGTGTGTGTGTAAGAAAGTGAGTGAGAGAGAGAGAGAGAGAGAGAGAGAGAGAGATGCTCTGCATCTCAAAGATCTGAGTCATCACAAAGCTCTGCACATACACACATAATGGACGAACACGTATAACTAGACACACACAAGCAAGTGAACAACGAACAAACCCACAAAAACACACTCACATTCAGACACACAAACATACACACACCTACTTGTGTCCTCTCAGCATGTTTAATTGTGGGAAGAAGATAAGAATGAATCTCATCAGTGGCGCTCAAGCTGTAGAGGTCAGGAGGTCACACTGCTGATGTGTCCCCTCATTAAGCACTTCCTGTGCTACAGGAAGCTGTGATGAGGTCCGATCGATGAGGGGCGTTCGATACCAGCGGGGGTCAAAGTAATGAAAATTTCATGACTAGCTGAGCTCAAGCCGCACTCAGGTATTAGCCTGTTTATTTAGCCTCTGTTTCTGTTGAGTGGGACAGGGTAGATTAGGGGTAGAATGTGGGTAGGGTGGGGGTAGAATGGGGGTGGGGTGGGGGTAGAATGGGGGTGGGGTGGGGGTAGAAAATGGTGGGGTGGGGTAGAATGTGGGTAGGGTGGGGGTAGAATGGATTTGGGGTGGGGGTAGCATGGGGGTGGGGTGGGGGTAGAATATGGTGGGGTGGGGTAGAATATGGGTAGGGTGGGGGTAGAATGGGGGTAGAATGTGGGTGGGGTGGGGGTAGAATATGGTGGGGTGGGGGTAGAATGTGGGTAGGGTGGGGGTAGAATGGGGGTAGAATGTGGGTGGGGTGGGGGTAGAATATGGTGGGGTGGGGTAGAATATGGGTAGGGTGGGGGTAGAATGGGGGTAGAATGTGGGTGGGGTGGGGGTAGAATATGGTGGGGTGGGGGTAGAATGTGGGTAGGGTGGGGGTAGAATGGGGTAGGGTGGGGGTGGGGTAGTAAAGTAGTAGTACTTCTGTAATAGCAGAAAATTTCTCGAATTTGCATCACAATGTTGCAATTATTTTGGGTTTTCTCATATCAACACAGAGTCAAAACTATCCATACAGCTAATATCTGGTTGAACATCCCTAGGCAAAGTTTCATCCTTAGCAGATTTTTTTGGTCGCCATCAACATGCTTCTGGAGCTCTGACATCTCTTCTTGCCAGAATTCAAATTTTTTGAGCATTGATGTCTGTTTGTGTTGGAGCACATCATTTTGCCCATGTTTCAACCAGTTATCTCATGAGTTGAGGTTCTGTTGAAGATGTCTGAGGTTCTCCTGCTTCTTACCAGTTTCACTCACAGCAAAACAGCCCTAGAGTGTGAGGCTACCACCACTACCACCATGCTGAAACTTTGCTACACGGTTCATGAGGCCTTATCTCATTTCTTTAGAAGGCTTTGTCCAAACTTTGGTTGGTGTAGATTTTGGAGCAATTTCTTTGTTGGACGGCAGCCTTTCAGTGCATGGTGATGTAAAACTGTCATGAGTGTAGACAGTGACCCTGGTGCTCTAGCCGCTTCATGTTCACAGCATGTCCATGCTGGGTGGTTCCTGGCTTGTTCCTGACCATCCAAACCAACCAAATACCAGCAGTGACAGTTTGGTTCATCTTCCAGACCTTGTCAAAGTGGCTCCACCTCCCAGGAACGTGTACTCACCTACAGTTGTATGGTCTGATTAGAAATGGCTATGAGAGATGTTCCTGACTTCTGTGTAAATCTTGGATCTGCGCTGAACTCCTTGGACATTCACATTGTACTATGTGTCGGTCGATCCATTGAGTGCTGCTGTCAAACAGAATCTTTTTATGTTGCACGGAGAAGCTACCAGCTGGAGTCCAGTTAGTCATCCTGACTAAGAGGAAGTAGAGAGGCATCGGGCTCAGGCAAACTTCAAGACATTTCGCAAGACTAAATTAATAACCTGAGGGTGGTGTATTTAATTTTGACCCTTAAAAAAAAACTAAAAAGAAATTAAACAGTGTCCTCCAAGTTCTTGGGATTTTCTTCTATTAAACAATTGTTTTTCCTTGGACAAAAAAAAAGACCAGTTCCAAAAAATTACTGACTGTTACTGATGTTCAGGTTCATGATGAGTAAATGGAAACTGCTAACTGCAGTTGTACAAACTTTGAAGGTTCTGCCAATGGTCAGGTTGGTCTGCCAGGTAATTTCTGAGTGCGGTAGCGCTCAAAGTATACCAGGTGACCGGATGCCTTTTAGAGGTTCTCTGGGAGTCTTATAACTAGTACACACCATTAATGACCTTCCTTACAAAGTACTCGCTGGTCCTTAAGGGCAACGCTTGTTTGTGCCTCATTGTTACTCGAGGTCATAATTTAAGAAAACACCAAGTAATAGCAGAACTGCTTTTAAAAAAGTGATAATATCCTGCTCCTCTTCATCTCCGCCGGGTTTCAATCCAAAGAGCACAGTGGGTAATTAGGAGCCCTCTCTGTGGTGCACCAGCTGTAGGCCCAGCAGCACAACCCACTCTTGATAAACACCCCTCCTGTTATTAATAAAGAACTATTTATAAGAAAGCCTGAAAAGGAGAAACATCTGTTTTAATGTTAATATACAAACAAAAGAACCCCTGGGACGGCATTAGCTGATGTTATACCGATACTCCAGACAATTGCAATGGCGATGCTTAAAGAACGTTATTCCTAAACACTTATCTTTCCTAAACAATATCTTTACAGTATCAGCACGGTTCGAACTTTTTCAGTATCTACACCCTACTATCTTCTTAAGGATGTTGTTTTGCTCACATCACTCATCTTGATCATACGATAAAACATTTCTGTCCTCTTGAGAGTGATCTCCTCTGGGGTAGGTCTGGCATGTCAGCTAATGCACAGCAGTAATGCAAAGCCTCACCTTGTTTGTTCTTAATTTAGCTTCAGTTCATACAAAATGCAAACCTCTCTAGCAGAACCATTAAGGGTTTAATGTAGAACATCTTTTGGAAGCTGGGAACCTTTAATTATCCAGTGAACCTGTGAAGAACCATTAAGTAGCAAACTGACTCACATTGGTGAATACCAGTGGCGTTCAAGTCAAAGTGGGACTTTTGATTGTGCAGAATTATAGAGCACAGTGAGTAGAATATGAGAGTAAAAACTCCCTTTATTTCTGTATATAATCGTCTGCTACACTAAGGCACTTATCCCAGTGTTTCACTAGTGCTTGGACATCATCAAGGTAGAAGGTTTTCTCAGTACACTGGAAATGTCTATCAGTCTGCCTGGAAATGTCTTGGACCGAGGTCAGGACTGTACAGCTCAGTTACTGTAATGTGCAAGTGGTGTTGGTGAACGATTGCGTGGACAGTCCATCCAGACAAATGCATCCCTTGCACAAGTTGCGTCGATTTTCAAGGACCAGGCATTCCACTTGCTGAACGTTCACAGGAAAGACTGCAGTAACCTCCGAGCTACCTTGTCCAGGATAGTCATTCAGAGACATACAGATTTCTTTCAAACGTTCAAATGTTTTACTGCAGCTAAGAGTCTCATCACCATCAAGTAGTAAGCTTGCTGCTCCGTAATTGTCAATCATTTTTATATCTTCTTTCACCAGAAATTTCATCACAAGTCACGGTTTGACTTGAATGTCCTTCATACAGCCTTCTTTGTTTTATATTACAGATAAAAAGATATTTTTTTTTGGACATTGCATGTGTAGATGATGACCAGTGCTCCTATGTTAAGAGACAATAGTGATCCTTTGTGAACTTTGTATCAGGACTCTTGCTAAAGTAAGTTTTGGACATTAATGGTCTTAATAGGACTACTATTTTAAGAAAGACATGGATTGCTGCTATGGGAACACATTAAAAGAAATTTGTGGGCTTCGTTAGAATTTTTTTTTTCTGTGTTTGATGAAATGAACATTGAGCTTTACACAAAGTCAAGTTTCAATTCATGGTTTTTCCACATCCCCAATGTTCCATCATTCTTTCACACCAACACAACTCATCACTGATTGATTGAAGTCTTTCTTTCTTTCTTTCTTTCTTTCTCATAAGCTTACTTTCCTCAACCAGATTTGTGTTTAGCCAACGGCCAGGCCTGCACAGTCACTGGCTGATTGGGGTCGCGATTGGGGTCGTTCGCGTAGCCTGAAGTTGCTGAACGCAGTCTATAGATGGGACTCTGGTGGTTCTGCGGTATAAAGGGCTCTGATGGAAGCTGTATTCATCACAGAACAAAACGAGGAAGCGGCTAGGTGGAGGAGCTGAAACGACTGCTGCTTTGTATAGCAAAAGAATAGGTCAGGAGAAAAAAGAAAAAAAAGAAAAGAAAGGCAGCTATGGCTCTGATTGACAGCTCCGAGTGGAAAGAATGAAAACATGTTTTTCCTTGCTATGCTCTTTCTTATACTTCTTCTGAAGTGTTTCGGAGCAATATGATTTAGCTTCAAAGAATGATTTTAAAAAAAAATGACTTCCTGTTTTTGTTATAGCAGGATTTTTATTTGTGACACTGATTAGCATTTACTTAGATTTAGCATCAGCCATCTGCGCTTTATGGTGTACAAGCCGAAGTGTAAGATCCATCTGGAAGAAAATTACCTATGTTGCCAATTACGCAATGATCACTAGCAACAAGCCTCCGAGCTCCGAGCGCTCGCTCTAACACATAATACAGTCTTAAAGTTCAAGACATGTTGGTCAATATCAGGCTACAGAGTCAATGTGCAATTAACTATTGATTTTCTTTTCCAATTTAAACACCACTGAAATCTGAAATGAACTTCCAGTTTTGGGTAACAAACACTCCAGATATAATCAATCTCTCTTTCTGATTTAAAATGCCAACATTTCAGAAGTCGTGGCTATTTCTGTAAGCTGTCGAGCTGCTATAGAAAAATAACAACAATGAGATGGTTTAATGAAGTGGGGATACTGATACTGGTTAGTTTTCCTGTAACCGCACATCTTGATGTGTTCTACTCTTCATATACTACAGCAATTCATCCCTACAAGCCCTTACAGAAAACTTTAGCATTTCATTGATCTGCCACAGAAGCACGAACGAGATATGAACGAGATGTTGCTGTTAAAATCATAACACCAAATTCCAACTGCGTAGGCAGTGGTATTAATTTCATCAATAGCATCAAGCTTGAACACTTTTGAACCTTCAGAGGGAACTTTAAAAGGGCTGATGAACTTCAGAACCCCATTTTGGAAGCTAAAAACCCTTAATTGTCCATTTGAAGCAATTTCATACATGAACCGAGTAATAGTGAGTTCAAACGCCAAGTTATTGCTTAAAATTTAAGAAACTGTCAAATATTTTGCCTTTTTGCTATTTGGTACACTCTTAGATAAAAGCTTTTTTTTTTTGACAAGTTCTACATGGTTCATTTGAAAATTAAGTGTTAAGTTTTCAAATCGGTCTAAATCCAGAGCAGGACATCAAAAAGGTCTATTTTGTTCTTTATTGTACTTTGTCAAGAAGAACCTGTGTTCAGAGCACCTGCTACTCCCAGGGTAGGATTAGCATTTGCTAATATAGTGCTATACAGGGCCGTGGGAGGCCGGGAGCCTTAGCGAGCCAGAGGACACGAGGAAGGGTACACCCTCAACAGGGTGCCAGTCTATCGCAGGGCAGGAGCATGCACACACTCACTCTCTACAACCTATCTGAAAACACCAATTAGCCTAATCTGGACATCTTTGGACTGTTGAAGGAAACACGATTACCTGGAGGAAACCAGTCAAGAACAGGGAGAAGATGCCAACAAGGTGGGACTCGAACTCGAACTCGTCTCTGGAGGCGCGAGTCCACAGAGCTAGCCACTATTCCGCGCTTGCCCCAATTCTACTGAAACCATTTCTGTTAGAGAACCGTTCTGTTTTTAGGATTCTTCTTCTTCCCCTCACAGAGTCCACTAACGCAAATGATCTGAACTGTGTTTGAGCTCAGAGTTCTGCTGGAGATGTTTAAAGTGATCAGATGAAACAAATCCAGATCTAGAACCTCATGAAAGCCATAAAACCTACATTTCCGTTCTAAATTACTTTACTCTTCTAAAGGTCACCTCTGTACTGAGAACTGGTACTTGTACTTCCAATATAGGATTAGTCACATACTGTACAGCAGTCTCATTGTTATACCGTCCATGTTGCAATATCCGTTGCGTATGGATTTTTCTCTAAACCCCCACGGAGGCTTCATTGATGTTGCGACAGAAGCCTTCACAATCAGCACAACAAAGGAGAAGTAAGCAGCATGGACTGGCATCAACAGAAGCACCCTGTATCAATAAAACCATAGAGATCGTCAGAGCCGCACACACAGCGTCTGAAGGACATCTTAGGAGACAAGTTCTCGATACATCTGACCTTATTAAAAATCTCAGTTCTAGCAGAAATCCCTGAACTCCATTTCAGAGTAAATGCAACGAACGGATCAACAAGAAAAGATGGAAAACCATGTATTTCTAAATGTTCAGAGATTTCACGGTGAAAGCTTCAAGGTTTCACCTTGACCAAGGTCGTCTCTACAAATATGTTTCTAAAGGTATGTAACTTTGTATACTAGGAACAAAAATTTTATTAAATGTTTAGTATTCTAGTACTGCGATTTAGATCGTTTTTTACTAATGTGACCATGAAGCGTAGCTTGGGCGTTTGGAACAAATTTGCATCTCCCTTCAGTTTAATGTCTAAAGCTGGTTACATTTATAATTCTTTTTTAAATTCTTTTTTTCAAATTTATACTTCAGCTCTCATTTTTTTATCTGAATGACTACTCCTGGGTGAGGAAGGTTAATTATTTAATGCAGGTCATGCCAAAAAAAAAAAAAGATGAAAAGATGAAAAATCAGTTTACACTAAAAATGGTGACCTTGAAGCTCTTCACATTGCAGTTTATGAAAGTAATGCTACATGACCTTTATTTGTGTCTTGCAATAATAATAAAAATTATGACAAAAACATATTCACTCATTTGAAACCGTTTGTTGAGGCAACAAACTCACTTTCAGCTGCTCCCATCAAGGGGTCACTACAGCGCACCATCCGATCTGCACACAACTTTGGCACAGGTTTTTACACCAGCTGCCCTTACTGACACAACCCGCCCATTTTAACCGGGCTTGGGACTGGCACTGCATGCAGCGGATGGGTAGTACGGGGGTGTGGCAACAACTGACAGCAGGGCTTAAACCCAGATTCTCAAATCTCCAAACCAACAACCAAACGCATTAGCCGCTGAGTCACTACAATTTGTGAGTAAACTAAATTGTGCCTTTTTTCTTCCTACAGTGTCTAAGTTTTTTCGACATTTTATACTGTTACAAGTTACCGACTTGGGCTACGTTCACATTACCATCCACAAGGGACTCGAATCCATTTTTTACCCTAGTGTGAATCAGATATTTTTAAGTGCAGATAAAAAAAAAAAAAGAATAAAGAAGGTTTTTTGCTTTAAACAAACTCTTGGGTCTTTCACGAGCAAGTGGATTTATATTGAAATCACACAACAGTGGTACATGTTGACCACATGATGTCCACAAGCTGCCCCAGAACTAATTAATTTGAATTCTTCTGTCTCATTCAGCATCTTCTGAATTTAACGCCATGTCATTTGCAGATTGTATCATAGCATGATAAAAAGTTCAAGAGAGTGAATACTTATGCAATACCATGTATATATATTTTTTATCTATCTATCTATCTATCTATCTATCTATATATATATATATATATATAGGTTTTCTATATATTTTGGATCTTGTAAGAAGTTCTAAGTGGAAGGCAAGCAAGACCTTATCTTATCTGGAAATGATCATTATCCCAAGCAGTAATAAAGATCATCTACAAGGGGAGAAAAATCCCAATGAATCAGGAAAGCACAACATCAACTTAATGGCTTTTATGTGCAATTAAGTAAAATCCATCTAAAAAATTAAAGTCCTGCATTCTTTCAAGGTCGGTAATGATCATCTCTCAGCCAATGCTTATTTCAGACAGAATGGCTGTTTTGGCTCTATTCCACCCCAATAAGAGGACAATGAATCACTCAGAACCTTCAGAAAAGCTTTAGAGGTGCTTTGGGGGAAAAAAACTAAAATAAAAAAAGACCAGTGTTTTCTCTGTAAGTGTTATTGGGATGGATTCTGCCGTTTCACCCACTCTTCTCATGTTGGCATTTTATTGATCATTTTTTATGCACATTAGGTCTTTGAATTCTTGTCACTCTAAGGTTTAGAGAAACCATTTTTAAGGGCTTATGACTGACACATTGCTGCAAATTATTTAGATCTATTTACAGGATTAACAAAAGGAGATTCACTGAAGTCTGGAGAAACGCTGGACTAGTAGTTCCACCCAGTGTAATTCTGCATCACTATCAAAGTCAATTCCTGAGACCCTATCACTGAACTGCTCTTGGCGGTTTGGTGAAAAAATGGATCTAGCACGGGTTCACAAGGGGAGCAATTGTGGACTTTCTCTGGCTTTCTTCGATCCACCCAAATGTCCATTTTGAACAATTAATTTGTTTATTTTCTCACAACTTCAGTTGTCCATCATTCTTCCGCACCAACACTTCCCTAATATCTGAAAGTCATATCTTTGGCATCGCACAGCGCATAAACTTTATTATAAACAAAACATATAAAAATCATTTTAAAAATGAAGCAGATTCTTTTTGCTCTTTTTTCAAGCATCTCAAATGGGTGCACTTGTCCTGGTAAGATTCTTCCTAACTAGCTAACATATAGAGCAAAACAGGTTGTGATCTCTTACGTGTTTGCTTTCTGTTTCACACAAATATTAAGCTTGTAATGTAGCTTTGGCGCATCCTGTAACCCTATGAACCCTATGTATTGTATTCTGGGCGCTTGCAGTATGCCCGTGCTTAAGTTGTGTTATTAACACTAATAAAGCTACATGCATTATACAGGGTAGCAATGCTGGCAACTACCTAGCCTAGCTACCAAAATAATGAAAGAGGCTAACAATGCTACCTGTTTAATTATTATAAAATCCCATCGCTGTTCATCTCTACTAGATTTGCACATCCATGTTATAAAGAGAATCGACTTCAATACTTTAAAATACTGTTTATCAGTAACAGTAGGAGAAATGTCCAGAAAGATCGGTTTCTTTGTGTAGTACTTGTACTTTTGTACTTAAAGTACATTTTAGAGAGCATACTTAGTACTTCGATTTGAGTAAAAAAAAGTGTTTATTGGTATTTCTACTTGTAGTGGAGTACATCTTAGGCAAGTACTTGTACTTTTCCCTATTGAGTATTGGGTTTCTGCCACCGCTGGCCATCACTAAAGCCTTGGTAACGTACAGCTGACTGGTACTTATCAGGTACACACGTGCAATCTGGTGGAAAATTTTCATCCGTTTTAGTTTGCGAAACCATTTCCCTGGATACACTCACGACCTCTGACTTCAGGCCAGCGGTTAATGCTATAGGCGAGGCTACGTTGGTGCCCAACCTACAGACGCACACACGCGCACTCAATCATGCGCTATGAACAATTTGTAAATGTCAATCAGGTTTCAGTGTCTGTCTTTGGCAGAATTTTAAGAGGGAAAACAACAACAATGCAAACTCCACACACAGACCAAAGGCAAGATTCAAATCCTTAACTCTGAATGTACAAAGCAAGAGTGCTACTGCTAAGCCACCTGCCTACCACTAAACCGTTTACACACAACTTAAAAAAAATAAAAATAATAAAAGCTGAAAACAGCACTAGCAGGAGATCAATCCGGAGGCAAAGGTGTTATTGACTGGAGCGAGACTCTTCATAGATGGGATATACTGAATGTCACATTAAATTGAGCAAACATTCCATATTCCAGGTGTTCAATCGTGTCATATTGATGTGAACACTGGGAATGATTTACATTTAACACAGTAACAACAGGAACAAACCCACGCCAGGTCATGGGCGTAAACTTTCGCACTGTACCATATGTCCTTTAAATGCCACGTCTGGGGGCGCTGACCCATTCGAGAGATCTTCTATTCAGGAAAAGGACGCCTAGCATTTTAGTCACCGTCCTAATACAGCACTTTGAAATATATGACCTCTGCGTCTCGCCCTCTGTGAATTCAACCCGCAGTTCCTCAAAGGACCTCTCAGACCGTTTCAATTTATGGGCCATAAACCTTGCAAGGTTCGGCCCGAGGTGTAAATAGCACCAGCTCAGCACTGATAATATGTACCGAAGCCGAAGGAGTCTGAGGGATTAAAGCAGGGGGCGGGGCATGGCAAGGCCAAATTACCCATCATCAATAAATGGCACGTTTCATTGTTCTGGTGCGGCGGAGGGTTTAATGACTCGCTTCACGGGCACTCACGCAGACAGCACGACTGCACCGCCGCTGTAAAGGGTCTGAACGGGAACATTTCTTTTCTCTGTCATCGGCACGGCGCTCCATTAGCTGACACATCGGCGACGGGCGTCATTACAAAACCATCTGTTACTTAAGAGGCTGGGTTAATATTGTTGATGAAAAATGACAAAATAAAATGATGACCTTTTGTATTCCAAATCCCAGAGGAAACATGGAACGGAATTTTCCTTAACAAATGTCATTAATGGTCAATTGAACAAAACCTCGTCTGTGTGTATTCACTATGCGAAGGGAATTGATTGAGATGCGGTGCACGTCGGTCGTCGTTCACCCGGCCATGTGCAGTCCTACATACACTCCAGTCTCCTTTTCAGCATATATTAGCATTAAAGCTTTTTACGGGTATAAAAAAAAAAACACATTTCTTATTCCTAACAGGTTTGATATCATTATCAACCATTTTTTCTTTTACTGTAAGTTTTTATGACAAAAAAAGTAAGAAAATGGTTTATTTGTTGGAAATAAAACTCTGCGGATATACTGCCCGTCTCAGGCTAGTCTCAGGAAAGTATTAGCTAGCCAGGACTAGCGTACATGCTATATCATTCTTTACAAAAAAAAAAAAAAAAATCTATTCTTGTTGGACAAAGATTTATAAAGATGTTGAGGAAATGCAAATGAGAAGTGTAAATAACACATTATTTCGCACCTAGCTCGGTGAGACCCCGTTACACGAAAGCGTTCGCTCCCGAGACACCTGACATTTCTCTCTGCTATTATAAATAAGCTATTTTAAACTGCAATGAACAGGAACGTTGACCTATACGCTCTGATCGCTCGGTTCAGACCCAAAATGTCAGTCAGCTCTCAAATGATTTGGAATCTGCTAGAAAGTACTGTATTATATACATCATGGCTTTAGTGTTTACGATAAATATGATTAAATGAATAAATAAAGTGCAACCTGGCATCTAATTTTACATTAGGTTTGAATCGATAACTGAATGTAATGTTTAAAAAATGTTTTTGTGGCATCTGACGTTAGGATGTAAAAAAAAAAAAATATATATATATATATATATATATATATATATATATATATATATATAAAATAAGTAATAGTAAAAGAATAATAATAATAATAAAAGAAAAACTTCTGGATGCAGGGGCAAAATAAAATATTAATATTAATGCATTGTATCTAATATGTTATGAACTTCTTAAAGTTTGTAATGATCGATAAGTAAGATCGATGAAAGGAGTCTCCAGTTCCACTAGTTCCAAGGCTCCCTAGAGAGGAGTTTTAAGTTAAACATGTACTTGTGCACTATAGAAAAAAGAGAGGGGAAAAAATATTCGACCTTATAACTGCGATTCATCAATGATGCATTGTTGATTATTTTTCTGGAGCAGTACAACAATTTTTAATTACTTATGTAAAAACGTTTTCATATCAAGAACAATCTGATATTTTAACTATTCAGTTCATGTTGTGCTCTTCTTAACAAAGCCCAAGAGAATCTCAAGCCTTTTTAGTTGAGGAAAAAAAGAAAGAAAGAAAGAAGAAAGAAAGAAAGGAAGGAAGCTTATCGGAAAATACACCCACCACACTGAAGACTACTTTCTTTAAGCCTTAAACAAGTCCACTGCGTTCGGTTTAACCGTTTCCCGACACGGTCCCGCCTTTCTAATCATAGCCAGCCATGCCCTTCATTCTGCTCTGCATTACGGCCGATTAAGCAGGCGGAGGATTAGCGCTCGGTGTGAAGAAAAGCCCGGTCAGCGTAATTGCGCCGAGAGAGAAAGAGAGACCGGTGACGTTTATCTGACCGAGGCCTTCGTTTAAGCCTCGCCCGAATACCAAACAGGCCGTTTGTTTCTGCGCTAGAGATAGCAGGGCCGACGCAAGAGTTATTAAGAGACAACGGAGTGGAAGGCAGAAGCAATTAAAATGTCTCGCGTTGCGGATGGCACGGACACGGACACAAGGTCAATGGGTCAGGTAGGGGTTAAACAACAAGACGGAAAAAATACAGCCGCTTTTTTATGCCGCACGTCTTCGAGGGTTTGATTTAAAACTCAACGCTGTCGCATCTTAGCGACGGTAATTGGTTTTCATGCGGCTATAATAATAGAAATAACAAATCAAAACAAACACTCGCTGCTAAGTTTTGAAAGGTCGGAGCGCCGCGAGCGACGTGGCGCTTCACCGGTGGATTAAGGTCGTTCTGTACGAAAATGAATCTTCATGCAGGTTTGGAGGTTAATGTAAAAAGAAAGAGAGCGAGTGAAAGCAGCCCGACCCCAGGGTTCCTGCCGAGATGAGCAGACGTGCAGCACCTCCGCCTTCCACGAGAAGCTCACCGCTTAGCAGATGAGCTAGCAGAAATGTGCTATAGATAGTAAATCTGCTGCAGGAGCCAGAGTCTGAGGGGCCTGAATCGGGGTTATGTGATGACTTTTTAATTTTTTTTATTTGCAGGTGCAGTAACTACAGTGTACCTGGCATGTTATTTTATGAATAAATATCCCTTTTCCACAATGATTTTACTGTTCTAAAGTTCACACTTTCCTTGTCATCACTCTTTTAAATGTGTTTAATATACAGTACATATTATGAATTTACACTATATAAGCATGCAGTGTGCGGGGTGGGATTTAGCCATGCATTCAGTATCTATTGGAGCGTACCAGTTTAGTAGTTTAGCGCGCGGGGTGGGATTTAGCCGTGGATTTAGCATCTATTGGAGCGTACTGTTTAGTAGTTTAGCGCGCGGGGTGGGATTTAGCCGTGGATTTAGCATCTATTGGAGCGTACTGTTTAGTAGTTTAGCGCGCGGGGTGGGATTTAGCCGTGGATTTAGCATCTATTGGAGCGTACTGTTTAGTAGTTTAGCGCGCGGGGTGGGATTTAGCCGTGGATTTAGCATCTATTGGAGCGTACTGTTTAGTAGTTTAGCGCGCGGGGTGGGATTTAGCCGTGGATTTAGCATCTATTGGAGCGTACTGTTTAGTAGTTTAGAGCGCGGGGTGGGATTTAGCCGTGGATTTAGCATCTATTGGAGCGTACTGTTTAGTAGTTTAGCGCGCGGGGTGGGATTTAGCCGTGGATTTAGCATCTATTGGAGCGTACTGTTTAGTAGTTTAGCGCGCGGGGTGGGATTTAGCCGTGGATTTAGCATCTATTGGAGCGTACTGTTTAGTAGTTTAGCGCGTGGGGTGGGATTTAGCCGTGGATTTAGCATCTATTGGAGCGTACTGTTTAGTAGTTTAGCGCGCGGGGTGGGATTTAGCCGTGGATTTAGCATCTATTGGAGCGTACTGTTTAGTAGTTTAGCGCGCGGGGTGGGATTTAGCCATGGATTTAGCATCTATTGGAGCGTACTGTTTAGTAGTTTAGCGCGCGGGGTGGGATTTAGCCGTGGATTTAGCATCTATTGGAGCGTACTGTTTAGTAGTTTAGAGCGCGGGGTGGGATTTAGCCGTGGATTTAGCATCTATTGGAGCATACTGTTTAGTAGTTTAGCGCGCGGGGTGGGATTTAGCCGTGGATTTAGCATCTATTGGAGCGTACTATTTAGTTGTTTAGCGCGCGGGGTGGGATTTAGCCGTGGATTTAGCATCTATTGGAGCGTACTGTTTAGTAGTTTAGAGCGCGGGGTGGGATTTAGCCGTGGATTTAGCATCTATTGGAGCATACTGTTTAGTAGTTTAGCGCGCGGGGTGGGATTTAGCCGTGGATTTAGCATCTATTGGAGCATACTATTTAGTTGTTTAGCGCGCGGGGTGGGATTTAGCCGTGGACTTTGTGTCTATTAGATTTGTATCTATTACTATTTAGTACAAAAACTGATTTTTTTTTCAAAAATTTATAATAGACGTCATAAACAACATTTCAAATTATTAAAATATTTGAATATCTGAATAATCGGATTAATAAGTTTCTCTCGTTGCCCAGTTTAAAAAACAAACGGGTCTCTACTCCACTGGTACGACTACCACCTGTTCGACCAGCGTATAGAGGTATAAAACCATTCGTCTGTTCTCCAGAGCTTTTCTCCATCACCATTAGCTAATCATGCTAACGTATGAGGCTAGTAAACGCCCGAGTCAATAAAGCCTGTTATCCTTCTGTCACGATAAAACTCTATTGAGTTAGTCAGAGCGCATCCTCTGCCGAGTCTCTGAGGGGACGGAGCATAATTTCATTGGTGTTTGGACATGTTGTGCTCACTCACTGTCTCTCTCTCTCTCTTCTCTCTCTCTCTCTCACTCTCACACACACACACACACACACACACACACACACACACACACCCACACAAACATGAGCATGCTAGGAATATTAACCTAGCACTCAGTGGCTCAGCATCATTAGGCTGTATTGCTGCTTTCCTGTTCCATAAACATTAGGGATCCACACACACACACACACACACACACACACACACACACACACACACACACACACACACACACACGTCCACACCACTATGTGTCCCTTACATTTATGCTTGTCCTGCTGAAATGTTAATCAACATAGTACTTTAAAGTCTGTACAATCCATGAATAAGGACGGATGTCTCGGCCAATCACGGCCCATGTATCATGCAACAACCTGACTGACAGAGGAATGTGATTGGCCGAGGCAGTGGAGCGGTAAGGACGAGTCTGATGGAGCCAGTGACTAACGCTAATGACAGAGTGAGAGAAACAGTGATCCATGGCCCAGACATCATTATCAGATAAAGAGAGAGAGAGCGAGGGATAGTGCATGGAAGACAGGTAGACATGTGAGAAAGACAGAGTAAAAGACAAACACAGTATGAGAGAAACGGACAGAGAGAGAGATGAGAGTGAGAGATGACAAGAGGCAAAGTGAAAGGGACAGACAGAAGGTGAGCGACAGAATGAGAGAGAGACAGAATGTGAGAGAGACAGACAGGATAAGACAGAGACACAAGGAAGGAAAGACAGACAGAATAAGAGAGAGATATAATGAGGGAGAGACAGACAGAATGAAAGAGAGACAGAATGAGAAAGAAACATAATAAGGGAGATACATACAAAAGGAGAGAGACAGAATGTGAGCAAGGCAGACACAATGTGTGACGGACAGACATATTAAGCAAAAGGTAGACATAATGTGAGAGACGTACAGAATGAGACAGACAGAATGAGACAGAGACAGGATGGGAGAGACAGAATGTGAGCAAGAACGAGAATAAGAGACAGAGAGACAGAATGAGAGAGAGAATGTGTGTGTGAGAGAGAAAAGATGAGAGTGATTATGAGAATTAAGAGAAAGATAGAGTGACACGATTTGAGACAGACAGAATGTGAGAGACGGAGAGGCAGAGGAAGAGAGACAAAGGAAGAAAAAAGAGAGACAGAATGTGAGACGGACTGCTAGAGAAAAGAAGAGAGGTGAAATAAGACAGTGTGAGTGAGAGAGACAGAGAGAGAGACAGTTGATTATTTTCCTGTCACAACGCCACATAGAGTGCTTTACTCAACACACACACACACACACACACACACACACACACACACACACACACGCATGCACACACACACACACACACACACAGACTGATTCAGAGCTTCATCCTTAAATCCTCTCACACCTCAGATGTAAGGCACTTTGCATAAGAGCATCTGCTGAATAAATGATTTCATGTCTCTTCAGATCCACACACACACACACACACACACACACACACACACACACACACACACACACACACACACACACACACCCTAACGCTTATGTTCGGATCAGCACTGGGACCTGAATCATGATCTGCATTACCATAAGAAAGTCGCAGTAATACAGGCAATTGATCCAAATGTGACATTTCAATTACAGTAAGTCAGCAGGCTACAGAGCATTACGGCCCCTACACACACACACACACACACACACACACACACACACACACACTGTAGAGGCAGTCTTTTCTTGTTGGCAAGTAGAAAACACAAGGGGACAAATTAAGTTTGGTCAGTGCCTCTGAGTCTGCAACACACACACACGCACACACACACACGCACACACACACACACACACACACACACACACACACACACACACACACACACACATTTAATTTAAAACTTTTACAGTATAGAGCTTTATGTTTGTTTCAGATATTTATTGTGTTTGCAGGGTTCGCTCAATGGCATGAGAAAAAACACAGCAAGGAGAAGAAAGTGTGTGTGTGTGTGTGTGTGTGTGTGTGTGTGTGTGTGTGTGTGTGTGTGTGTGTGTGTGGAACAGAGTCTGCTTTCAAACCAGTTCAGAGTTAAGAGAAACATATGTTACATAATCAAAACCTTTTAACTGTAAAGAGAAACAACACAAACACAAAGAAAAATAATCAGAAACAATGTAACTGCTAAACCAGTTCGTTCCGGTTCTCGCATACTTCACAGCAGCTGTAAAGAGGCATTTCAACTACAGTCTCTCATGTTACTGGAGACACTGACACTGGAGACTCCTTCCCTGAAGGTTAAACAAACGTTTCCTTACAGGTCAATGGTTACTAATGATGGGAAACAAATAAGCAGCTCAGATCAGAGAGCAGGTCAATGCCACACAGAGTTCTAGCAGCAGACACATCTCTAGAACAACTGTTAAGAGGAGACTGTGTGAATCAGGCCTTCATGCTAGAATATCTGCTAGGAAACCTCTGCTAAGGACAGGCAACAAGCAGAAGAGACGCGTTTGGGCTAAAGAACACAAGAAAGAAAACTCGCTGAATGAGAAGGGGTGTCCAAACTTTTGATCTGTACTGTATATGTGAATAATCGTTTCACTGTGCTGTAAGGTACATGTGACAAATAACGTACTGTAACCTTAAAGGGGGTCAAGTCCTTTGCTCAAGGGCTCAACGGTGGCAAACTGGTGTCAGGGGTCACTCAGTGGTTAAGGCATTAGACTATTAATCGAAAGGTCCTAGGTTCAAACCCCCCCACCAAGTTGCCGCTGTTGGGCATTAGAGCAAGGCCCTTAATTGCTTAGATGTATAATGAGATAAAATGTAAGTCGCCCTGAATAAGGGTGTTTGCCAAATGTTATAAATGTAAACTTAGCAGTGCTAGGGCTTGAACGCCTGACTTTCCAATCAGTAACCTTGAGCCACCATGAGCTACAAAAAAAACTCTGAATGTGTGCTGTGGTATCTGGCAGCAAGTCCTGTAAGTTGCCTAATGGAGCCAAGATCAGTGTGAGATCTGGGGAATTTGGAGACAGGGGGCAACTCTTCATTCATTATTTTATGTTATCCATATGGGAAGCTGTAAAGAATGGCAATGTGAACAGGATGTTTCCAAGGCACAGTGAGTGGTGGGGACCACGCATTTGAAAGGGGTTGGCTTTGTCAAGGTTGAGGACCTGGTGTATTAGATCTACAAGATCTACCAGAATATTTAGTGATGCCCCTGACTACATTGATAAGACATAATATTATAACACTGCCAGGTGAACTGAACAACAGGGTACTCGTGACTGGATCATGGACATCCAAGTTTCCATGGGGACAAAAGGCCAGAGCGTCTGGTTTGAGCCCACAAAAAAGCCAATGCTGCACAAAACGTCAATGCTGGCCACAGTAGAAAGGCACCAACACACCCAGTGAACCAACACAGTCCATTGTACATGTGGCCCAGCAGGTCAAGAGACCAAGGCTAACGACCTGGCCTCCGGATTCCTCAGATCCCAACCTGATCAACTGACCACGGGACGTGCTGGACAAACAAATCAGATCCATGGAGGCTACATCCAGCAACCCGCAGCACTCAAAGAATCGCCACAGCGCCCCCTAACCAGAGGCCCTGCTGAGCCACACCTGAGGTGCCAAAGCTGCGTAGGTGGCACAAGTGGAAAATACATAATATTGGGCTTGTTGTAATGTTCTACACGAAAAGGTTAATAAATCATGAAATATGTCCATTTTGCATTGTCGATTAATTAGCATGAACACACGCGTATGCTAGCCTTACATCACATTGTATCTAGCGGTATTATATGTTGGCACCTGATGCTAAATGTACTTTCTATCTGTTTACAGATTTAAAAAAAAAACAAAAAAAAACCTTGATTTGAATATCTATACTGTAAATAAGTAATTATATTACGGTTGTTGTGTTGTTGTTGTTGTTGTTGTTGTTGCTGTGAAGGCAGGAAAGTCCGCACTTGTAATTAAAACAAAGTCAATTTCAGTCCGCCTGCGCTTTATTTATTATAATTACAGAATATCCGTAATGATGTTTATATTCATGCTCGAACATAGCAGTAATATTTATATCAGTTCGGAAGAAGATGCATCGGACGCGATCAGGCATTAGATTAAACGGGATCCTGGTTCACACATGGCGGAGCGTCGTAATTGAACAATTTATTTACGTTAAAGTGTGAGAGCGCGCCGCCGTACGCCGCAGGTTTATGAACGTTAACAATAAAACGCTGTGCGGAGAGAAAAGGGAAAGAGTTTAAAAGAGGAGCTTGAATAAATGTGACATGATGCGAGAGAAAAAATAGTCGTCTTTTGTTTCACACACACACACACACACACACACACACACACACTGAACACACTCCAGTCAATTAGTGCAAAGTGAGGACCAGGGTCGAGGGGTTGCGCCATCACACAGCTCGAGATCGCTTTTCCTCGCCCTCAGTGATATTTGAGACAAATCCAGTATTAAGTGCTTCGCCGCAGCGAGGGGTCTGCTGATCTGTGCTCGGATTCCCAAAAGCACTGTAAGACCTGTGTGTGTGTGTGTGTGTGTGTGTGTGTGTGTGTGTGTGTGTGTGTGATAGAGAGAGACAGAAACAGACATCTTGTGAAGAATATGGGACTCATAGGATTACTCACGTCTTAAGTACACACGGCTTTCTGTTTGACACTCGTGACTTTTAGAGAAATTTGACACTTTGATGTAAGTGTGGAATAAGGTGAAAACAATAACACACACACACACACACACACACACACCCACACACACACACACACACACACAGTATTAGGCATGCATGGACGAACAGACCTACTTGGATATCTGTTCTTGAGAGTTCTTTCTTGAGAGTATGTCAGATTGTTTGAAAAGCTCAACACACACACACATACACAAACATATACACACGTGCATGCACGCACACACACACACACACACACACACACACAGACAGACACACACACACACAGCTGTCTTACTAAGTACAGGACTGGGAATTGTAGCCCAGACGAGGATGAGAAGATCGGAATGCTCTGTCGAGCAAACAGACTGTAAAGATTAACCTTGTTTACCTCTTTCTCTTTCTCTCTCTCTCTATCACACACACACACACACACACACACACACACACACACAACGGCATATGTAAACTTTTTTTTTTTTAAAGTGATTTCATCATCTTTCCTAGCATCTGCTGCCTGGCTTCACCTTCCCTCCTGGCAATAAATAAATAAATAAATTAATTAATTAATTAATCAATTTAATAAATAATTGAATAAATTTTTTTTTTTTTTTAAAACTGTTGATTCATTTTAGTCTCCATTTTCTCCTTCATCTTCATCACTTGATTCGGCGCAAACGACGATGAGGAACGGTTAGGCCTAACCCTAACCCTAACCCTAACCCTAGGCGAGGAGCGGTGAGCGTTACGTTACCTATCAAAAAGAAACGCAAAAAAAGAAAACAAGATGCGACTCAAAAGTAATCGGACGAACGAACATAACCTGAAATATTACGATCACGTTTAATACTCGGATGCGAAAACGTAACAGTCAGTGACTCATGGAGGTGCTTCAAACGACGACTTAAGACATATTTAAGACATTCTTCAGGTCTTGGGCTAATCCACCCTGCCTTAAAAAAAAAACTTCGTTAGGAAACTCGTAACCGAGCGTAAGGATGGAAACTGCAGAGCACGTTCGTAAGATCGTCTGCCAAACGCCTAAATGTAAATAAGATCACCGAATGTCGAGTTTCCTCCCTTCAGTTTCCTCCAGCTGTCTCCAGTCAGTGGAAAGCAGCTGAACTGGGAGGACGTCACTTGACTGGAACATTCTTTCTTGCGTTGCGTCTGCAGTAAAACTTTGGCTCGTCGTGCAGCATGCGCCCGTCCTTTCCTTCTCCATGTTCTTCTCCTCTGGTTCATCTGTTCAATGCAGAACGTTTTGAAGGCGTGTCTTGATTCCAGACGCTGACGATGGTCCCCTTTGCCTCCTTGTTCTTGACTTGGCCAGATGTTGCAAAGCATTACGTCAGCGTCTACTTTATATTGTCGTCGGTGCTCTTCCAGGCCAGTATGTCCTTCCTTTTTTTTTTTTTAAGAATTGTCAATTTATCCACTCCTGAAGCTTCTGCTCTCTCTCTCTCTCTCTCTCTCTCTCTCTCTCTCTGGTAGGTCTGTTTATTTTTTAAACCTAATGATGGCCTCTTTGCATCAGCACCTCTTTTAGATACTAAATGCAAAATCAACACTTGGAATCAACTCCAGATCGTTAATCTCCTTAATTTGTCATGAATTAACTAAGAAAGACGCCACAACTGGCCATGACGCTGTCAGTCATTTACTGTAATTAGTTTTGAGACTGCGGGGGGGGGGTGGGGGGGGGGGGTTGCTGGATATGGCTGGAATTCCTATAGAGTTAATGTAATGCAATATATCGATTTTATTAAAGTCCTCGCCTAGAAAAGTCGACACTTCCATCACGTCTGGACAGCGGCGGCGTCATTTTGGTCGCGTATGGAGGCAAAAAAAAAAAAAAAGCATAATTGCATCGCTGTACCAATACTTATGGACGGGAGTGTAAATCGTGTGAGCTCTCATCTTTCTACCGCAAGAGGGATGCAACTGTGAATGAAGCAATCAGGTTATGAACAAACTAAAGTGATTATGGCATTCCAGGCACCAGTCACGTGATTCTTATCCATATGAATAAAAGACAGGTTTCGTCTGTACGTTGGTAAGAACCTGATCTTTTACAGATATCTTTCTGTTTCATTTCTGTCTGTATATCAGCACCACGCAAAACTGGCTCGACAGAATTTAACGAAACTTGGTCAGTCCTTCAGTTAAACCTGCGCCATGAATGAAATGAAAAAAACGTTGAGAAGTCGTCATGTTTTTAGCCATTTCGTGCTAGAGGACGTCACAGCATCCAGCACGTTTTTGGAGGAGTGTATCTCAGAATAAAGTAGACGATGAAAACTGAACCTTTTAAGATGAATGGACAGATGAGTGTATGTTCATGCTTCCTGGGGGAAGTTTGTCTCATGCGTTCAGTCCGAGGTCTGGGCGCGTCACTGAGGGCCCGGTGTTAAGCTCTGAAATCTAAACGTCGAGTAAAAGCGATGCTATGAACAGTTACTGTATGTACAGATGTCATGAACGGGAAGTGAAACTGTACACAACAAGGCTGTGCACCTGTTTATTTCTGTTGGACATTTTAACGCGCCGCTCTCTGGGGACCGACTCGACACGAGACGATGTTTAACGACTCAAATTACATTTAAATCAAGGAAGGAAAGACTTCAGTGAAAGACTGGCCGGAAGGACGGACCTGAACGGCGCAGCGTGCAGGAGACGTCCCCGCAGTCTGACAGATCTGGACCGCTGTCGCGGGGGAATCTGGGTGAGGATCACGGGGGCGAGTGGAGCGGGTGAATAAAAAAAGAAAAACAAAGACGTGTTTTTATATCGACTGTAAATATGATGTAACGTTTGGACTCATAGTTGGTCAGGTGACGCCCAGTTAATTTAACTTCCCAATTTTCTCCCTAATTTAGTCGCCGCCAATTCCCAGCCGTCATCATGGCTACAACTGCCACGTCAAGGCTACAACTACCGGCCATGGGGTGTGAAGGCTATCAGGCTATCAGGTGACGCGCTCGGAGGACAACGCTATCCGCTCGCGTGAGCTCACAGAGCCGTGATTGATGTGAAAGCGCTGAGCGTCTCCCGTCCCTCCCCTCTGTCCTGACGTGACTCTGGAAAAAGCGTCCTGAGATCCTGGGAGAGGTACTCGGATAAAGTCCGGTACTCGGATACTCGGTTTTAAAAACGGGAGACAGTAAAGAAGCGCCCTTCTCAGAGTAACACTCGAAAAAGAAAATAGGACGAGAAATGGAACCCGGCCGAAACGGCTCGGATTTCTGGAGAATCATGGATGCGAAGGTGCAGAAGGGGAGAGAATCTATCAGCGTGGCACATTTAATGGCACTTCAGCTTGTCTGGGCTTACAGTGGGTCATCTGATAGCTGGCAACACACACACACACACACACACACACACACACACACACACACACACACACACACGCACACACAAACTTCTTGTTAGAATTCTCAGCAGAATAGCACTTGTGCCTGCACTGATTTAAAACCTGATTTTTTTTTTTTCCATGAGGCTTTGCTCACACACACACACACACACACACACACACACACACACACACACACAGTAGGAAGCCTTTGATAATGGTGTACCTCGGCTGATGGATGGTTTAGAGAACCGCAGCGGACCGATAGCTCTTGGGGAAGACAGGTGGACTCAATGAATGATGTGTTTCATGCACACGCCATATCCAAACACACACCTCACACAAAACAAACATATCATTCCAGTGCCACACACACACACACACACACACATACACGCATTGTGCTTCACCATTCTCCAGCAAGGAGAAATGATGTTATCAAACGCCGACACAGTGCTGTTGTGCGCCGCTGACGGCTGACGGAGCGCCTGACAGGTGGATGAAAAACGAGTGGAACGAACGCAGACGTGTCGTCTGCTTCGCCATCCTTCACCTCCGTCCATCTATCACTCTTATAACTCCGCCCGCAAACTTCGTTTCGAGGCTCCGCAACGTGTGGCGATTCGATTTTTCCTAGAACGGCACAACCGGACGTGTTTCATTCCTCTTGTACTACAGGAACTTGGCAAGGATCGCGCGACACTGGAGATTCCGTCACGGCCAAAACGCAGACCTGCTGCTGAGTTTATTATTTATTTTATTTATTTTATACACATAATAATGAAAATGTGTGCGGCCAAAGAAGCTACTTCTCAAGTTTATGCAGCATGGAAGTGACCGATCTCGCTTCCGTAAAAATGTCTAGTTTCGGAGAGATGAGTTTATATGAGCCCCAAGAAGAGCCGTTTTTTTAAGCGTTTTACCGTCTCGCTTCAAACAATAATCATTTAGAATGCAAATTAATATTTCTTTATGAATTTTGATACTAAAACCGGTATACTGTAAGCTTCTAGGACCATCCGGCCTGTAAAAATCTATGCTTAAATTAAAGCATTCCGTGCAAAATTAAGGATTTCCTTCCTAAAAAAAAAATCTGTAGTGTCCGTAACCATGTCACATTCATGTTGCAACATTTAAACATTTTTGTATTTGAAAACTAATACACGTTTTCAGGTTTATGTATTTTCATGTGAAAACTAAATTGGCCAAGTTTCATCTGAATGACCGTTAAGACCGTTACAAGATTTGACACTACAGACATAAAAGGGCATGAAACTGTACAGGTATTTGGCAATTGTGTTTCTTTTTATCTGATACAAATATAAATGTGTAGCATATTTACAAAAGAATGGAGATAAGAAGCATGAAGTATTATGAAAAATGGTGTTTATGATCCTATCTGAAAATTGACTTTTTGTCCTCGGTGAGACAGTTTCAGCACTGACACCATGCGCTAAATACTGTAAATACTGTATGAGGTTTGGTTTTTGTTTTTGTTAAATGCATACATTGACAAGTTGCTGCTTTGTAAACGGTATAAAATTATTTTTTCTTAAAAAAAAAAAAAAATCAGAATCCAGCATTGTTTCATGTTTCAAATATTTTTCTCCTTTCATTACTCATTCTCTGTGTTTTTACCTTCATCCCTTTCTCTCTTCTCTTTTCTCTCTCTCTCTCTCTCTTTGTCTCTCTCTGTCTCTCTCTTTGTCTCTCTCTGTCTCTCTCTCTTTGTCTCTCTCTTTTTCTCTCTTTTTATCTCTCTCTCTGTCTCTCTTTTCTCTCTGTCTCTCTCTTTGTCTCTCTTTTCTCTCTCTCTCTCTCTCTCTTTGTCTCTCTCTGTCTCTCTCTTTGTCTCTCTTTTTATCTCTCTCTCTTTTCTATCTGTCTCTCTCTTTGTCTCTCTTTGTCTCTCTCTGTCTCTCTCTTTGTCTCTCTTTGTCTCTCTTTTTATCTCTCTCTCTTTTCTCTCTGTCTCTCTTTTCTCTCTCTCTCTTTGTCTCTCTCTGTCTCTCTCTTTGTCTCTCTTTTCTCTCTGTCTCTCTCTTTGTCTCTCTTTTCTCTCTCTCTCTCTCTCTTTGTCTCTCTCTGTCTCTCTCTTTGTCTCTCTCTGTCTCTCTCTCTTTGTCTCTCTCTTTTTCTCTCTTTTTATCTCTCTCTCCTTTCTCTCTGTCTCTCTCTTTGTCTCTCTTCTCTCTCTCTCTCTCTCTTTGTCTCTCTCTGTCTCTCTCTTTGTCTCTCTTTTTATCTCTCTCTCTTTTCTCTCTGTCTCTCTCTTTGTCTCTCTTTGTCTCTCTCTGTCTCTCTCTTTGTCTCTCTTGGTCTCTCTCTTTGTCTCTCTTTGTCTCTCTTTTTATCTCTCTCTCTCTTTTCTCTCTGTCTCTCTCTTTGTCTCTCTTTGTCTCTCTCTCTCTCTCTCTTTGTCTCTCTCTGTCTCTCTCTTTGTCTCTCTCTGTCTCTCTTTGTCTCTCTCTCTCTCTTTGTCTCTCTGTCTCTCATGAGTTAAAATCCACAGTGTTGTTTTCAGGTTTCCTCCGCCGAGGTCCTCTTGCATCACACGTCTTGACGCACTTGGCTTTGGGATTAACGCCATCCTCGTTTCATCACACGGCCGTGAACGTAAACTTCAGCAGCAGTGCGTCATCGTCATCCCACATCACCATATGGCCACCGAATCGCTCATCAACTGCATTGATTTAAATTTTACCGCATTGATTTTGCTGCAGGTATTATTTTGACCTGATCAATGTATTTGCAGTTATTATTATATTTATTCTGGATTATCTGTATATATTATCTGTGCTTATTATTTCTCTCTCTATATATAATGAGTGTTCAAGTCAAACCTGGACTTTTGATTGTGCAGAGTAACAGAACACATTGCTGAGAGTTAAAACTCCCTTTATTTCTCTATATAAGAGCGGCCTTGAACCTGCACTGTGGCCTTGAACCTGCAGGGTCTGGGTTCGATTCCCACCTTTGCATGTTTGCATGTTTTCACCGTCCTTGATGGGTTTCCTCCGGGTACTCCGGTTTCCATTCCCAAATTGCTGTAGTGTGTGTGTGTGTATGTATGTGTGTGTATGTGTGTGTGTGTGCCCTTTATCAGCCTCAGTATTGTATGATTATTGCTGGTGTTTTCTCTGTTAGTTTTGTATAAATGTTGTATTTTTCCTGAGAATTTTGTCCGTACCTTTTTCATTTCTTTTTTTTTTATCTTGTCCATGGATATTTGCTTTATTCTTAACTATTTACTGAGCTCTGTATTTTTTCTACCTTACTATTCTATGATTTTCACCTGGATATTATGTTTAAATGTTTTTTTGTTTTTCATATTTCAAATATTTTGTCCAAATATTTTGCTTCTACATAAACAATTTTGTTGTTTTACTTTTTGTTTAAATATTATGCAACTGCTTTATTTGTGCTCAAACAATTTTGTTTACATTTTTTTATTTTTGGTTAAGTATCTAGACTAAATTATTTGCTTTTGCCAGAATATTTTGTCTGCATGCAGTTTTTTCACCTGTGTATTTTGTCTAACTGCTTTACTTTCTCAAAAGTTGGTGTTTCTCCTGAGTATTTTGTCCATGTTTACTTTTGCCTGAGTTTGTTATTTGTATTTGTAACTTTTTTGCTTGAGTTTTTTAGTTTCTAATGATTTTTGCCTGAGCTTTTCGTCTGTACGTGTCATGTTGTGTAAGTATCCCTGGGCATCGGCGGTTCAGTAGTGGGCTTCTCTCTCTGTGTGTAAGGGTTCGATACTTAGCCACTGGGGTTTGAGGCGACTCTTAGATTCAGATCCAACTGAGGATAAAATAACGGTAGGGTCGAATCGGGAAGAGAATCTGTTCTAAACCCCGATCAGTTCAAACGTACGGATCGTAAACCACAACACATCTTATCCGTAAGTGCAGTTTTGTGTCTGTACTATTTTTTCCGTATTTCTTTTACTATTTTATAAACATTTTGCGACTTCTTTCTGAATATTAAATTTTTTCATGAATCTTTTCACATGTATTTATTACGTTCTTCCTTTGCCCATCTTCTGTTTCATTTTTTCCCCTCTGTAATTTTGTCCTCATGTATTACTTTTCCACTGTATTTTTATCCTGTCAGTCTGTTGTGATTCCACTGCGGAGCTCTGCGGAATATTTTAACCTTTCTGCAAACATCACATCATGAATGTTTAACAGAGTTGCCCTACACTAGACACAAACTGCCAAGAAAAAAAAAAAAAAAAAAACACAGACAGGTATTGAAAAGTTATTTTCATCGCTTTGGCATTAACGTGGTATAATGATGGAGACTTCGTAAGAGACGTACATGTTAGAAGTTCTGAATGATTAAGGTTAAGGTGAGTGAGTGGTTTCGCTTTCCTTAAACGATTTCTTAGTGAATTTGGGATCTTGTTCATGAGCTTGTGCTTCAGACTGAAACTGAATGAAATCCAGGTCACAGTGACGGGGTGTTCCACGGGGTCCTCTTCCAAAATGTCAATCTGTTTCCTGGAAACCTCACATTTTCCTCCGGTGGTGGTTTTTCCTTTCCTGATTTTTTGATGATACTCGAACACTGTGCTGTTGTTAGATTGATCGCATAATATGATAAAAAAAAAAAAATATATATATATATATATATATATATATATATATATATATATATATATATACACAATATTTTAAATTACTGGAGAATCTTGACTGTAATTATTTCCTTTTATTTTAGTATTATTTTTCTTAGCAGTATTTTGTGTGTACAATCACAAACCCTTCAGGTTTATTTTATATTACATCATATTTCACCATATATTTTGCCTGATTGTGTTTTTATGCATATTGTCCATATTAATCTGTAACAGTATATTTATTACCAGTTTATAAATATATTTATTACCAGTTTATAAAGTATTTTGTCTAACAATATTTTTACTTGGGTGTTTTTTTTTTCTCCATATTTGTTATTTTTACAACCAATAACGAGGATCTTTTGTAATATATAAATATAAACCTGGGTTATTCTCTATATTTATTTATTTTTGTGTATTAATTTTATTTATATAAAATATTTATTTTTATACATTGATTTTAATTATTATACTCCCTGTCTGTTTTTCCTGTATTCATTATTTTCCCCAAAAATATTTCGTCTATAGTTTTTATAATTTTATATCTTTAATATCTTAAACATACGCTGTATTTGTAACATTCAATGGAGCATTTTGTCTGTCTTCATTATTTACTCCTAAATGTTTTGTTTGTTTGTTTGTTTTTGCTTTCCTGATTTTTTTCTAAAGGCAGCTTATTGATGATACTCGAACACTCTGCTGTTGTTAGATTGATCTACTTTTTTTTTTTTTTTACTACTTTAATTAACTACTTACACAATATTTTAAATTACTGGAGAAGCTTAAACCTGGGTTATTCTCTATACAAGTTTTTTTTTCTGTATTAATTTTATAATTAATTTAAATTTTTAGTAAAAGAAATATTTTTTTATATATTGATTGAAATTATTAAACTTGTCTGTATTTATTATTTTCCCCCCAAATGTTTCGTCTATAGTTATTTTTTTATATCTTTAATATCTATACGCTGTACTTATAACATTCAATGGAGCATTTTGTCTGTCTTCATTATTTACTCCTAATTTTTATTTTTATTTTTTGCTTTTGTTTACAATTTCACAAGTATTTTGTTATTTTTGTCTTTGCTAAAGTATTTTCTGTATATGATCCAAAAAGTTTATTTTACATTATTTTTTCTCGTATACTTTGTCCGCAGTTATCATGTTCCTTTAGTGTTTTATCTTTGTTCTTTTTCACCTGAGATTCATTATTCTGAATGAACTATTAATTCATTTACTTTTAACATTTAATTAATTAAACTGCTGGAGGAAAAATGTTGTGCCTGTACTGTACAATGTCGCTTAAGTGTTTTGTCTCTGTAATAGTATCAGTCTGTAGTCTGATGTTTTACATCACAGCGACACCGCAGTACAGTTTGATACTGTTTGTTATATATTATGCAAAAAAAAAAAAAAAAAATGGAATAACATACGCTGTGTTTGTCAAATACTGTGACAAACATGAGTCAACAACAACACACACACACACACACACACACATATACTGTACATCTGGAGTGTCACAAACTGTTCAGGGTGATCACACCCATCCACCTACACACACACACACACACACACACACACACACACTCATTTATGGATTGTTTTAATTTGCACATTGTGGCCTTCTACAATATATCAGCGATGAAAAGGCTGATTAGCAAATGATTCATCGTTCAGCCCGACAACCGACTTCAGCAAAAAATTATAGATCTCTCTCTCTCTCTCTCTCTCACACACATAGACACACACACATATGGACACACCACCCACGACAGTAAAAAAAAAAAAAAAAGGTTAAGTTGATGATTCAGTGCTTGATATTTTTAGTCCACCGAATGTAAAAGTCAGAGACGACTTCAGTCGAGTCACAAACTTAACAAGCGTTTTAACGTGCGAGAAACAAATACACACACGCGCCGAGTGAATCTTTACGCTTTTACTATCTTAAAAACGGCAGGATTTACAAACACACCTGAACATGAAAACCAAACACGCTAATCTCGATAGCAACCTGACAGCACTACCGTTAGCTCATTTTCTTTAATGCAAATGAATCCAAATATGACCCAGTTTGACCCTAATGGCTTCCCATAATCGCGGCCCGGTTACTCGGCTGTGTGTTTAACGCGGATAATAAGATGACCGAAGAAACATCAACTGTTTTTACAAGAATACATGAAATGTATTGCGACGTGCGAGTGGAGGCTCAGGCGGCTAAAGCTCTATCCGGGTTTGAGCCACGCCATCAGTGGGTTGCCACGCCCCATTCTACCCACCCACTGCATGTAGCGCCACTCCCATCCGAGAGATTTTAATTTAACATTTGATGAACGTTAAGGTTTGAGATATTGTAAAACCGCATCGTGCATTTCTTTATTCCAACATTGCACGTGATAATACACGTAAGTCTATTTTTAGCATTTTATAATTGTGATTAATGACAGACTATGACTTTAATTTACATTTTGAATTGTAAATGCCGATTGACATGCGCTGCTCATTTTGCTAGACGGCTTGAACAGGTCACGGCAGGATTTCACCGTATACTCAGATAAACACCTGCAAACCTGTAGAAATATCATTGTTCAGACTATTTTTTAAACTAGCGCTTCGTCTCTGACATGACATGACTGGTTGAGAATAACAGCCCCGCCCCAAAATAAACAAGTAATAAAAAAGTGAATGGAATAAAGAGACTTAACTGATATTTCATGTAAGAGCTAAACATTCGCACATCACACTGTTGACTTCAACTGGGATCAAAGCAAATATGCAAATTATTATTTAATTATGTATGGGAAACATATTACATCATCAGACTCAGATCATCACGCTACATGAGGTTTGGTTTTGGGTGATGTTTTGCATAAATAAAAATATTTAATATGAATTTAACAAGTTAAAATAAAATAGATTAACAAAAAAAAAAACAAAAAAAAAAAGAAAAAACAATCAATTGCTTATTATTATATTTACATTAATATTAATGTTGCATTGATTTCGGCCTGAATCAAGTTCTTATTAAAACCCACCTGCAAGTCTCACAGGTTGATTACACAGATTTTGCTTATTTGGAGATTTTAATTCATTCATTCATTAATTGATTCTTTATAGCGTTTATCCTATACAGAGTGGTGAGCGGCGTGGAGCCACACCCAGGAGACTTCCCCTGTCTCGCCTGCCATGCGGACGGCCCGGGTTCGATTCCCAGTCAGTGCCCAAAACCCAGCCACTGGATGCAAAGCCGGTCCCAAGCCCAGATAAAAATGGGACGGTTGCGTCCGGCGTAAAACCTGTTCCAGGCTTGTATATGGTGAACCCTTGCTGGGAGCAGCTGAAAGACCAACAACAACATCAACAACTATCCAAATCTGCAGGTCTTTGGACTGCGGGAAGAAACCAGAGTACGCCAAGGAAACCCACCAAGGACGTGGAGAACGTGCAAACTCCACGCACATAGAGGTGGGACTCGAACCCCCGACCCTGTGCAAGGTGACGGTGCAAACCGATATGCCAAACTTTTAGAGATTTGTGAGATTTTTATTTTTTTTTAATTAATAATCAGAGTAATTAAAAAAAAAAAAACAATTCTGGGAAGGAAAGTAAGGGATAGAAAATGTGGACTCATGCATTTCTGTATTTATTTGTTTATTTAATGAAAAGCGTTTAAATCATTTTATTTAACAATAATAACATGCAGTATTTAAGCATCTAATTAAAAAAAAAAACAATACAGCTGTGCATTAGTACTAGTAATCTAGTAGTTGTGAGAATAACTTAAACAACAACAATAATAATAATAATAATAATAATAATAATAATAATAATAATATGTTAAAACGTTCTCTACATTAAAACCTGGTTCAGTTATTCATGCTTGGTTCGTTTCAGCTAGTTATTAAAATGATCTGCATGTTGAGTTACATCTCAGGGGTTGCCAGATTTAGCTTCTCTAGTGCTCTGCGGAATGTAATAAAATGGCAATAAACTCATTAAGCCGTTACATTAATTCATTTGTTTGCTTCTTTCTTCGTTGCTGTCAGTTAATTATTTAATCTGAAACTCCGCTTCATCATCACACCACCACATTGTTGCTTTTTTTTTTTTTTTTTTTTTTCAGCACGACCCTAAAGGCTCAACAGCCTCATGATCATCGGAACAGCATTATAAGAAATAAAACACAACTCTGGACCAGAGAATAAACTCTCATTTCAGATAGTTCATCCATCCAGCTGTGTGTGGTTTCAGGATTAATTATAATGAATTTTTTTTTTTTTTTTTTGGTCATTTCCAGTGTAGAAAGCTTCTTGATTTCAATTAAAGTCTAGCATGGGAACAAACCCCCCCCCCCCCCCCCCCCCCCCACCCCACCCCGTCCACCCCCCTAACCTGGGAGTTTCATGCTAATGGGAACACAGAGTATAGCAACTCCACGACCTTGTCATGTTATTAGCATTGGCTAATTGGGATCTCATTTCCTTTCCCCAATATGGCAGTGAACAGAGCTGATGCAAATCCTGCGCAGAAAATCAGCTTGAATGTTGAAATCTGTCTCTGCGTGACCCGTTGCATTGGGGGGGGGGGGGGGGGGGGGGGGGTTGGGGGGGAGAGAAAAGACAATTAATGCTAGGCTTTTAAACATCGCTCATTTTTCCAATCGTCCTGCTCCTGGAGAAGAAGATGAGGCCGAGGAAACTGGCACGGTCACGCAGGATACGTGCCAAGACGGGACAAAAAAAACCCCCCCAAAAAACCTAACACAATGCAGATTTCTGCTAATTAAGACAAATTAAACGAGCATGACAAGAGAGGCAGTTTTTCATTCGAATGCTTTTAGGAACTTTCCAGAAAGCCTGATCAATTTATCAAGTTTCCATCAACCCCTGGTCTGCTGAATATTTATGGCACCTTTTACTATGAATAATATTCAGCACGTCTCTGCAGCTCATCACTCCACTGGAGGCCTTTCTACATAAACAGCGCTGCTTCCCCGTGTTCCTTTGCTCTCTTTATTCAGTAGAAAATTCCTCTAAAAGCCTGAGCGAATGTAATGTTAAAATGATGCCTGCGACATCAGACATGAGGTCTGCGTGGCCGTGCGCTTTTCTGAGCATCACGTACGAGTGTTTCGAGGCAGCAGGTGGCGCTATTAAAATTTCATGACCATTTCTGGGGCCTTCTAGGAGATCGCCCGCTGGATGGTATACAGGCTGTACGGAATGTTGCGAGGTTTTGGGAGGACATCAATAAATGACGGGGTGTAAGGATAAAAGTTTGAGAAACAAGAAATACACCAGGCACAGGTGGAATGTAGGATCGGGAAATAACCGGGAAAGAAAAAAAAAAATGGATACTAAGACTAATGGATACTAAATTGGATACCACATGGCCGACTTTAGAAAACTTGATCGAACACGCACATACAGTAGGTACAAGTTTCAAAACCATGAACACTAGCAAGGCAAGATGCACATACTGTACATTTGGTCTTATAGTGTACTAGTGTTAGCAGCGGCCGTTGGCGGATAAAGAGTTTGGAGAAACAGTGAAAAGGTTCAAGAAAGCCATAAATACGCATATATTTATATATACTGTACATGTGAGTATATTCACGGTGTATTTATGGCATCATAATAACAGTTAACTCATCTCACAGGCATCCCATAATATTAAAAGGAACTATAAAGGGAGGACACGTTGTTTTATTTTTAATTGTTCAACAAATGAATCTTACATAAATGGCTGTATAGCGTTTCAGTATAGTGGTCTTTTCGTCCAGGCTTTGATCCGTTCAGTTAGTTTTTTCTCTTTACATTTAAAAAAAATAAATAAATGTGCCTAAAATCCCACAAATTAGGCAAGTCACATTCCTCCCAAATGAGTCTGAACTCGGCTGATAATACCCGCTTTCCTTCTCTCAAAGGAAATGAAGCGTGTTCTAGCTGTCCTCCGAAAGAAAAATAAAACTATTTCTGGAAGTCCTCAGTACACAGTGTATGCAGAGACACAATTCTCAATTATACCGACAATTTATTCCTAACGAGTCTAGAGCGAGTGCGCGGTGCGAGTTTAACCGCATAAAACGGCGACGGTTCGTTTGCTAAACCAGCGCACGAGTCAGGATCTGTGGCGATGTGATGCAAGAGAAGTCCATGCCAGCAAAAAGTCTGCGTTATCACTGATATGTTCATTAGTGAGGGTTATAAATATCAAAGGGCACGAGAGAGATAGAGAGACAGACAGACAGACAGACAGAGAGAGAGAGAGAGAGAGAGAGAGAGGACATAAAGACTGGACTTTGGTGCGATGGAAAAAGGTCATGTGACCTGAGTCTATTCCATAGCGATGGGCGTGTCGGGGTAAGAAGGGAAGCGCATGAAGCGATGCTCCCATCATGCATAGCGTCCACTGTACGAGCGTCTGGAGACGGTGTCATGATCTGGGGGTGAATGCCTGATGGCACGGACATATTCCAGGACACCGTGCTCTCATTAACACTGTACACTTGTTAAGAATGCAAGAACCTTTCAACACTGTGCTGCTCATTAATGCTGCTCAGGTTCATTAACACTCTGCAGACATAATAACACTGTACACAATCGTTAACATTGTACACTCATCAACACTGTACCAACTCATTACACTGTACACTCTAATTGACACTATATACACTCCTCGACACTACAGACTCGCTGAGACTGTACGCTTGTTTAAACTCTACACATTCACTAACACTGCAGACTCGCTAACACTGTAGAGTCTCATTTAGACTGTACAGGCTCACAGCTTAGAGACAGAGAGCAGACGGTACAAGAGACAGTAGAAATCTGTAATCACTGCAGCGCCGGAGAGATTGGAGCTCAACAGCATTCCCCTCTTTCCTGCCCTCAATACACAACCATCAGACCAGATTTCCTCAACACACACCATTACCCTTACAGACCTAGAGGAAGTGAAGACATATTGCACATATCGTCCACGACGAGCACCAGAGTTCGACAAATTATCAGCAAAATACAGCACGTACATTACTGCCAAAGCCTGAGCCAGAGGGACGGAGTAGAGCCAAAGGATAATGGCATGTGTGTGTGTCTGTGTGTGTGTGTGTTAATGTATATACACACTTATGAAGTACTAGTAATGTATATATATATATATATATATATATATATATATATATAAAACATACTATGTATGTAAGTATACAATTCTTATAGCGATGTGTAAAATTTTCTTTTCTCTTTGTTTTGCCTTTTATGTAAAAAGAGGCTGCGCCAGTGGCTTTAGGGGTGGGAGGGTTAAATTTATTGTTAGTGGGTTAGGGTGATGATTAGTGTTGTCATCAAAGCTAAAATCACAGATGGTGAGTGTTAGGGTATAGTTAAGATTAATGTCTGTAAAGTTAATGGGTTATGGGTGGGTTATGGTTATGGTTAGTGAGGGTAAGGTTATGGTTATGGTTAGTGAGGGTAAGGTTATGGTAATAGTTATTCCTAAAGGTTAGTGAGTGGAGGTTATAGTTATTGTTAGTAAAGGTAAAGTCTAGTGAGTTTAATGTTATGGTTAGTAAGTGTAAGGTTATAGTTAGTGTGGTTATAATTATTAAAGCTTAATTTACTAAGATCAGGTTTAGTAAGAGTAAGTTTATGATTAGTAGATTAAGAGTTAGGGTTAGTTCTGAGGATATACAGTAGCTGTTCAGGTTGCTAATGTGTAGTTTAAGGCTTGGGTTAATGGGGATAAAGGCTGCGGTTAGGGTTACCCCAGGGTTAGTAATGTTGTAGTTATTGGCATTGCGTTAGTGTGGTTAAGGTTTCGGTTAGTGAAGTTAAACTGAGGTTAGGTCTAATATTGAGGTTATTGAGGTTAGGGCTAAGGTGAGTGGGCCTATGGTTTATGAAGTTAAAGTTATGGTAGGTATGTACATGTGTTATTTCCATGATACTTGATGATTCCATTCATTACAGCAGTAATGTAGGCAATTTCTGAGAAGGTCATTAACTGGACACTAAATCCATTCAAAGCAGATCAGAGGCACTGATCTATTTCACACACACACACACACACACACACACACACACACACACACACACACACACACACACACACACACAAAACCCAATAAAGTAAATGGAGCCCTGGGCCATGGCAGCTTAATTCAATACAGCTACCATGTAGGTCAGCATAATCTCTGTTGGGATGGCAGCATGAATAGGTCACAACACACACACACACACACACACACACACACACACACACACACACACACACACACACACACAGGAATTTAATATGTGATAAAGGTAAACTTTACAGTGGTTATAAACACACACACACACACACACACACACACACACACACACACACACACACACACACACACAGGCCTTGGTATCAGAAACTGTAAGCACAGGTTTGATAGTACAGAATTAAAACACTCATTTGTGGAGTGCTACCATGTTGTCCACTTAACCTGCTGCATTTCACACACACATACGCGCACACACACACACACAGTTGTATACACACTACAACAGTGGCTTCTCCTGTTGGCTTGTCGAGAGTCGTCGTGGTAACTCGAGTGCCATTAACAGCAGACATGAAAGTCTGTATAAAGACTAACGTTTTTTCTACTCGTGTGATTTCGAACATAAGAACATTTTGCAGAATTTTTAAGATTTCTGAAAAGAGTTTGCAGGCTGATTTCTGGAAGAGCTTCAGACTGATCGAGCGAATTTCATTCTGTATTTGTATCTGATACATAAATCATATGCACTTGGATTTGGTTTCAGGCAGTGTTTAGGTCTGGTTTGAGGTTCTGCATCATCCCGTCTGTGTGTCTGGTCCTGATTTAAATCTGTGTTTGGATTTGCTTTCAACTTGGGATTATATTTTAAAGCAGTTATTGAATTTATTTCCTGGATGTAGAGTGCGTTTGTGGTGGATAGCAAATGGAATTATTTTCTGATTTCTGTTTTAAATGTAATTTAAGTTTGCCTTTGCATCTGTTTCTCCACAAATATTTAGGTTTGATTTTATGTTCATGTCGGATTATAAGATGACTTTGGATCCGATTTAAATCTGTTTTTTGGTCTGATTTTAGCGTGTGGAGGTGTGATTTTTATTTAAGTTTCGGTGTGCAGTCATTTCAATCTGGTTCAGATTTTATTTTTTGTAGGTTACGTTGTGTTTGGGTCTAAATTCAGTCTGTGTTAGAGTCTGGTTTTAGGTTGTGTTTTGGTCCTTTAAGTCCTGTTTGTGTCTGACTTAAATTTTTGTTTGGGCTGTCTGTCAGTGTTTGGCTTTGACGTCAGTCAGTGTTTGGGTCTGACGTCTGTCAGTGTTTGGGTCTGATGTCTGTCTGTGTTTGGGTCTGATGTCAGTCAGTGTTTGGGTCTGACGTGAGTCTTTGTTTGGGTCTGACGTCTGTCAGTTTTTGGGTCTGACGTTTGTCAGTGTTTGGGTCTGACGTCTTTCGGTGTTTGGGTCTGATGTCAGTCTGTGTTTGGGTCTGATGTCTGTCAGTGTTTTGGTCTGATGTCTGTCAGTGTTTGGGTATGACGTCAGTCTGTGTTTGGGTTTGATGCCCGTCGATGTTTGGTTCTGATGCCTGTCGGTGTTTGGTTCTGATGCCTGTCTGTGTTTGGGTCTGATGTCTGTCGGTGTTTGGGTCTGATGTCAGTCTGTGTTTGGGTCTGACGTTCTTTCGTTGTTAGGGTCTGATGTCTGTCGGTGTTTGGGTCTGACGTCAGTCTGTGTTTGGGTCTGATGTCTGTCTGTGTTTGGGTCTGATGTCTGTCGGTGTTTGGGTCTGATGTCTGTCGGTGTTTGGGTCTGATGTCTGTCGGTGTTTGGGTCTGATGTCAGTCTGTGTTTGGGTCTGATGTCTGTCAATGTTTGGGTATGACGTCAGTCTGTGTTTGGGTCTGACGTCTGTCGGTGTTTGGGTCTGACGTCAGTCTGTGTTTGGGTCTGACGTCTGTCAGTGTTTGGGTCTGACGTCAGTCTGTGTTTGGGTCTGACGTTTGTCGGTGTTTGGGTCTGACGTCTTTCGGTGTTTGGGTCTGATGTCAGTCTGTGTTTGGGTCTGATGTCTGTCAGTGTTTTGGTCTGATGTCTGTCAGTGTTTGGGTATGACGTCAGTCTGTGTTTGGGTCTGACGTCTGTCAGTTTTTGGGTCTGACGTCTTTCAGTGTTTGGGTCTGATGCCTGTCGGTGTTTGGTTCTGATGCCTGTCGGTGTTTGGTTCTGATGTCTGTCTGTGTTTGGGTCTGATGTCTGTCGGTGTTTGGGTCTGATGTCAGTCTGTGTTTGGGTCTGATGTTCTTTCGTTGTTAGGGTCTGATGTCTGTCGGTGTTTGGGTCTGACGTCAGTCTGTGTTTGGGTCTGATGTCTGTCGGTGTTTGGGTCTGATGTCTGTTGGTGTTTGGGTCTGATGTCAGTCTGTGTTTGGGTCTGATGTCTGTCAATGTTTGGGTATGACGTCAGTCTGTGTTTGGGTCTGACGTCTGTCGGTGTTTGGGTCTGACGTCTGTCGGTGTTCGGGTCTGATGTCTGTCGGTGTTTGGGTCTGACGTCTGTCGGTGTTTGGGTCTGACGTCAGTCTGTGTTTGGGTCTGATGTCAGTCTGTGTTTGGGTCTGACGTTCTTTCAGTGTTTGGGTCTGATGTCTGTCAGTGTTTGGGTCTGACGTCTGTCAGTGTTTGGGTCTGATGTCTGTCAGTGTTTGGGTCTGACGTCAGTCTGTGTTTGGGTCTGATGTCAGTCTGTGTTTGGGTCTGACATTCTTTCAGTGTTTGGGTCTGATGTCTGTCGGTGTTTGGGTCTGATGTCTGTCAGTGTTTGGGTCTGATGTCAGTCTGTGTTTGGGTCTGACGTTCTTTCAGTGTTTGGGTCTGATGTCTGTCAGTGTTTGGGTCTGACGTCAGTCTGTGTTTGGGTCTGATGTCAGTCTGTGTTTGGGTCTGATGTTTGTCAGTGTTTGGGTCTGATGCCAGTCAGTGTTTGGGTCTGATGTCAGTCAGTGTTTGGGTCTGACGTTCTTTCAGTGTTTGGGTCTGATGTCTGTCAGTGTTTGGGTCTGACGTCAGTCTGTGTTTGGGTCTGATGTCAGTCTGTGTTTGGGTCTGATGTTTGTCAGTGTTTGGGTCTGATGTCAGTCAGTGTTTGGGTCTGATGTCAGTCAGTGTTTGGGTCTGACGTTCTTTCAGTGTTTGGGTCTGATGTCTGTCAGTGTTTGGGTCTGACGTCTGTCAGTGTTTGGGTCTGATGTCTGTCAGTGTTTGGGTCTGATGTCTGTCAGTGTTTGGGTCTGATGTCAGTCTGTGTTTGGGTCTGACATTTTTTCAGTGTTTGGGTCTGATGTCTGTCGGTGTTTGGGTCTGATGTCTGTCGGTGTTTGGGTCTGATGTCTGTCAGTGTTTGGGTCTGATGTCAGTCTGTGTTTGGGTCTGACGTTCTTTCAGTGTTTGGGTCTGATGTCTGTCAGTGTTTGGGTCTGACGTCAGTCTGTGTTTGGGTCTGATGTCAGTCTGTGTTTGGGTCTGATGTCTGTCAGTGTTTGGGTCTGATGTCAGTCAGTGTTTGGGTCTGATGTCAGTCAGTGTTTGGGTCTGACGTTCTTTCAGTGTTTGGGTCTGATGTCAGTCAGTGTTTGAGTCTGATGTCTGTCGGTGTTTGGGTCTGATGTCTGTCGATGTTTGGGTCTGATGTCTGTCGGTGTTTAGGTCTGATGTCTGTCGGTGTTTAGGTCTGATGTCAGTCTGTGTTTGGTTGTGTTGGGGTCTGATTTTGGGGTAGATTTGACTCCGGGGTAGAGCACAGGCTTTTTTTTGTCTTTAGACACAAATTTCGGTAAATTTACCAGATTATTTTTAGATAATTTCAGGGATTATCATCCTGATCACATCTTCAAAGCTTCAATAGTTATTTTTAAAAGTTAGATTTGATCTTAAATCACGTCCCTTCTTTTCTTACTCCTGCTCCTTCTTCCTCTTGCCTCCTCTGCCCTTTCTTTCACCTCCCTTTTTCTTTATTTCCCTCTCCTCCTTGCTCTGTCATACATTCAGAGCTGTCTAATAGCATTATGTTGCTCCCGCTTTTCAGTAAATCAGATTTGGGCCTGGCGGCGCTCATCTCCGCACTCCTGCTTCTCACAGTCGCATATGAGACATGGCGCAAGTCTTATTGGGATTGATCCGATCCAATCCATGGCCGCATTCAATCAGACGCCCCAGGCTGTGCATTTCCGTCCCCTCCTCCCTTCGGCCGTCCATGTCCCAGACTTTTGACCTAGTTGTGCAGACAAACAGCTCGATTCCATCCCAGGCGCCAATTCATTTTGGGGACAATCAGCTCGGCTGACAACTAGGGATGAAAAACACATCGGATGCACGATGGCTGTCCAACCCGAAATCATGGCATCTGCTTTCAACTTACAACTGAGATTAAAGTTAAGTTCTTTTCTTAGGACAACTGCTAGAATCAATAAAAAGATTCAAAAAAGTATGATGACGACTAACCATCACAACCCAATGCACCACGTTTACCCTAATTTCGCTCATTATCTATGGTTTTACCTCATAACATTTCTAGCCTCTTTACCGCATCATTCTGCCCTAAGGGCGAAATAATCGTCTCCATACTGCAAAGCCTTGTTAGAGCGGGACAGCTCGGTAAGGGAGGGCTCCGAACAGGCAGATCCGGATTATGCTGGATGACAGCAGTGATAAATAAAACCATGATGGATTAGTGGTTTGAGGCTGAGATCAGACTCCTACACCGACTTCACTGGGACGTTAAATCCTCCTAGCAATAAGCTCCACCGTAGCCATGGGAAGGAAACACTGAATCATGAGACGTCATGATTGCACTGTCCCACAAAAAAGTAAAATACTAACATGAAAATATTTTAAGACAAAATTAATGCAGGAGTTTGATTGGATTTTAGTGCCATTTATGACACAGTACTGTTGAAAGAACTTTACTCGATTACATTACTGTTTCTGTGGAAATAACGTATATATAGGTAAATCATTAGAGGTTTTTACTGGTCTTAGTTTCTCAGTATCGTGACTATCTGTACGTTGTTTTTGATTTCAGGTTGTGACTGGATTTGACTTTTTGATCTAATTCCAGTATGTGTAGATCTGATTTAAAGCTGCTTATGTCTGATTTCATTCCGTTTGTGTCTTATTTAAAATAATTTTTAAATCTGAATTAAATGTATCTGGATCTGATTTCAGGCTGCATTTGGGTGTGATTTCAATGTGATTGGATATGATTTGATTCTGTGTTTGCGCCTGATATCTGTTTGGGTCTGATTTCAGGCCTCATTTGGGTCTGATTTCAGTCCGTGTTTGTGTCTGATTTCAGTCCATGTTTGGGTCTGATTTCAGTCCGTGTTTGTGTCTGATTTCAGACTGTTTGGGTCTGATTTCAGTCTGTTTGTATCTGATTTCAGTCCGTGTTTGGGTCTGATTTTAATCTGTTTGGGTCTGATTTCAGGCCTCATTTGGGTCTGATTTCAGTCCGTGTTTGTGTCTGATTTCAGACTGTTTGGCTCTGATTTCAGTCTGTTTGTGTCTGATTTCAGTCCGTGTTTGGGTCTGATTTCAGTCCGTGTTTGGGTCTGATTTCAGTCCGTGTTTGGGTCTGATTTCAGTCCGTGTTTGAGTCTGATTTCAGACTGTTTGTGTCTGATTTCAGTCTGTGTCTGATTTCAGTCCGTGTTTGTGTCTGATTTCAGTCCGTGTTTGGGTCTGATTTCAGACTGTTTGGGTCTGATTTTAATCTGTTTGGGTCTGATTTCAGTCTGTTTGTATCTCATTTCAGTCCGTGTTTGGGTCTGATTTTAATCTGTTTGGGTCTGATTTCAGGCCTCATTTGGGTCTGATTTCAGTCCGTGTTTGTGTCTGATTTCAGACTGTTTGGCTCTGATTTCAGTCTGTTTGTGTCTGATTTCAGTCCGTGTTTGTGTCTGATTTCAGTCCGTGTTTGGGTCTGATTTCAGTCCGTGTTTGGGTCTGATTTCAGTCCGTGTTTGAGTCTGATTTCAGACTGTTTGTGTCTGATTTCAGTCTGTGTCTGATTTCAGTCCGTGTTTGTGTCTGATTTCAGTCCGTGTTTGTGTCTGATTTCAGTCCGTGTTTGTGTCTGATTTCAGTCCGTGTTTGAGTCTGATTTCAGACTGTTTGTGTCTGATTTCAGTCTGTTTGGGTCTGATTTCAGTTTGTGTTTGGGTCTGATTTCAGACTGTTTGGCTCTGATTTCAGTCTGTTTGGGTCTGATTTCAGTCCGTGTTTGTGTCTGATTTCAGTCCGTGTTTGGGTCTGATTTCAGTCCGTGTTTGCGTCTGATTTCAGTCCGTGTTTGAGTCTGATTTCAGACTGTTTGTGTCTGATTTCAGTCTGTGTCTGATTTCAGTCCGTGTTTGTGTCTGATTTCAGTCCGTGTTTGGGTCTGATTTCAGTCCGTGTTTGAGTCTGATTTCAGACTGTTTGTGTCTGATTTCAGTCTGTTTGTGTCTGATTTCAGTCCGTGTTTGAGTCTGATTTCAGACTGTTTGGCTCTGATTTCAGTCTGTTTGGGTCTGATTTCAGTCCGTGTTTGTGTCTGATTTCAGTCCGTGTTTGGGTCTGATTTCAGTCCGTGTTTGAGTCTGATTTCAGACTGTTTGGCTCTGATTTCAGTCTGTTTGGGTCTGATTTCAGTCCGTGTTTGTGTCTGATTTCAGTCCGTGTTTGGGTCTGATTTCAGTCCGTGTTTGGGTCTGATTTCACACCACATTTGGCCCTAATTTTTTTTATTTATTTATTTTTTAATATAAATTTACAGGTTACAATACAGCATGTGTGAAAATAACTGGCAAGACTTCCCACAGTTCAACTGTTGAAGGTGAGCGTTTTATTCATTCCTGAAATGAGTTGATAATGAGAAACAGGTGGAAGCGATGATGAGGGTAAGCGCTGCTCAGGGCTGAGAGGAACACTGGGATGTGACCAGGGTGGCCAACCGTCCCAGAAACTACGGAATCATCCAGAATATTTTGAAACTAACTGATGTTAGATTACTAACACAGGGTGAGACGCAGTCAGTCAAATGGAAGGAAAATAAAAACCCTCCTTTCCCTCAGCCTGTTTGTCATAGTCTCTACCTAAACGCAGAACCTCCCCTTGGCCAGGACTCGCGACCAATGCACTGAGCGTGTAGCAAAGGCATAGTTCAGATTAATGATTCAATTTCATATCCAGTTTTTAATGCCATAACATTAGCAAAGTTAAGGCAAGTCTTTTTTATGGGACACTGAACTGGAGTTCTCCCAGGGCGCCATACGCACGAGAGTCACTGCCCGAGGGAGTCAGATGAGGCGCTGCAGCACCAGAGCAAAAATTACAGCAGAAATTAAAACACAGAACAGAACGTAACGCTGTGCAGTCGGGCAGATCATTCTGCAATAACCCACAGACACGCTGTGATCATTTTTACTGTTTAATTTAATGTAAACCAACTGAGTAGCAAATAATATTACGAATTTCACACGGCTTATACAAGATGAGAAAATAATATATAATATATATGTTCGAGTCAAACTTGTGATGACATTTCTCCAGAAAGACCTACAAGCGAACCGACTGGGGTAAACCTTCTGCCGTCCAGCATTAATAAACAAAGACATAAAATCCCACCTCTGGATATACAGTGCCGGCGGTTTTTAGCCGAAGCTGAACAGGATTCTCGTTTAGCGATGAACCGCTACAAGATTACTTGTCACATTAGTGTTTTGCATAAAACTTTAATGCAAATAAGCATTCGCGGCGGATAATTCCAGGCGCAGAAATGTTTCTTCCTTCACTTAATGAGGAAATCAAACACGCAAGTAATTGGACCCTTAAATCTGTTTAGAGGTTAAGCAAGAACTCTTGTTTTACCAAGTTCCACTAACGACATTAGCGCAGACACCCAGAATGTCCTGGGCATCTCTCCAACATAAACAGAGATTAATTTCCGCCTCGAGAATCTAAACAACACGCCTCTCCAAAAAGATAAGCAAACAAGTAAAGAAATAAATTCTGTCACCATGAATAATGCCAGAAGCTTTCCTCGCTTCGCCCTATCTCTCCCTTACTATCTCTATTTCTTTATCTTTCTCTGTGTATCTATTACAAATGCTCGCTCTTCTTCCTCTCTTCGGTTTCTCCTTCCCCTCTTCTAGTTCGTAAAAAATTTCCCATAATGCATTGGCTTGAACGGGCGGCGAGGCCTGCTGACGGTACTACGGCTTTAACCTGCGTCTGTAAAATATTACGAGTCTATAAAGAAGGGATTAATCGCCTGTCTGTCATACTGATTACACACACAGTTAATACATGAAATACTCTGTTACTCCCGCAGCATTCAACCCCCTCCAAAAAGAAAAAAAAAATGAAGAATACAAAAAATCCAACCGCCACCGATCTGGAAATGAGCTGCTTTTTGAAGGATCAGTAAAAGTACCGCGTTGAGAACGAGTCTGAAGTTAATCGGAAAGACGACGGGTCGTTAACTTCCAGATAATCATGCCATCAGCAGGAGAACCGCGTCACATCATAATCCTCTAATTCTGCTGCCTTCTCCGGGCCCGAGCACTTTAACGGCACAACTTGAACCTAAGTGATATTAAACAGTTCTGCTTCTTGATTCCAGGTTGGTACCATCACGTGGACACCTTTTGTACCTTTTATAGTCTTTGAAATGAAAATGGTACACGCATTCGTGCCACCGAGTGGCGCAGTGGTTAAGCGCTCGCCCTATCATCCGGAGATCGCGAGGTCGATTCCCGGGTGATGCCGGGAGGTCTAGAGAGAGCTGATTGGCCGAGCTCTCTCAGAGGGGCTTAGTGAGAGGTACTTAGTGCTCCCACATTAATCACGGCTCTACGCGAGCGGAAGGACTGGATAGCGCCGTCCTCCGAGTGTGTTGCTCCGCCCACAACGGTGCGTGAGCGAGCAGTGCTAAAAGATGCGGTCGGCTGACGTCACGTGGTTCGGAGGAAACACGTGATAGTTTTCGGCCCTCCCGGCTGAGTGGTAGTAGTAGCCTTAATGTGGAGCCCCCTAGTGACGGGGAGGTATTGGATAAGACTAAATTAGGGAGAAAATCGGGGAAAAATCCCCCCCCCCCCAAAAAAAAGTTTATATACGTTCTCCAAATTGTGCCTGCTAAAGTAAAAAAAAAAAAAAAAAAAACTTTTTAAAACTTTTAAAATGCAAGTGAGCGAATGCCACACAACTCTTTTTCAAAGTGCGTTTTTTTTCAAGGCCAAAACATAGTATTGGTGTTTCAGTGTTTATAATATTTTTTATGTTATACATTTAATACATAAAATGTGCGTGGCTAAGAGAGGCTACTTGTAAAGTTTATGCAACATGGAAGTGACCGATCGCGCTTCCATAAAAATTTCAAGTTTCAGCCGTTTTGGAGACGTGAGTTTAGATGAGCCCCAAAAATGGCCATTTTTCAGTGTTCTACGGTCTCTCTTCAAACAATAATCATTTAAAATTCTAATTATTCACATTTCTGTACAAGTATTGATACTAAAATTGGTGTAGAAGCATATGACCTGTAAAAATTGTTGCTTACATAGTTTTTTTTTGGTAATAATTTTAAAAAGAAAAAAAATCTGTAGTGTCCGTAACCATCAATGTAATTCATGTTCCGATATCATATTTTCAATTACATATTTACTCAATTACTTAAATGAGGCATGCATTGGGGGATACGTATTATAAAAATGGTGTTAGAGGATCCTACCGAAAAATTCACTTTTTCACCTACGTGAGACACGAATACCAGGAAATTGGAATTCCCTAAGAAGTTGAGTCAAGCAGAAGGAGGGGGTATGCAAATTACTCTGCCCCGCCCCCTACTCTTTTCCCCTTACTTTTTATCTTTCCCGGAATGAATGATGTCATAGTTATCCTGAATGAACAATTGATTGCTAGACATTTTACCCTGACGAATGTAACTGAAAGGTCCTGCTGCTGATGGTTCGTTTCTGTTACGGCTGCAGTCAAAGGAACAAGTCACCCTATACACCTTGTGTACTCATGTTTCTTCTGGGGTTCATGAATGTGTCAGGTTAATGCTTATTCAGATTTCCCATGATGCCATTCTTCCAGATTATACTTATACGCTTTATCAGTATCAAAAAACAAAGAGCAATGCGGAGGTGCTTTAAGAGATCACCATCCTTAAATGTTCATGCCGCTCATCTCGTACGTTGCTAATTAGCCGAGTCTCCGCTGTCCACCTAGCATCATATAGATGGGACTTTGAGTCCAGGGTGCGCCCTGGACTTCTCATTAATTTGATATCGGACATCAAAATAGAAAATAATGAGTGAGAAAAGAAGCTCTTGGTGTTTCGCTTTTTAGAAGCTTCCAGTGAAACTGCTCGCTCGCTTTCTCTCTCTCTCTCTCTCTCTCTTTCTCGCTCTCTCAGCTCTCAGCTCTGTAATAATGATCACCTTGCAAAATTACTCTTCTCTTAAACTGCATTTAGCCTCCAGAGAGTTCAGCCTGTCTCAGCTTTTCATTAGCGTGACTACAGAGCCGGAGCTATGTGTGTAAGATGGCCATGACCGAGTGAACACCATTTTGCAGCGTGTGAGTGTGTGTGTGTGTGTGTGTGTGCGTGTGTGTGTGTGAGTGCGGAGGCTTTTTAACCACATATGTTTCATCACGCTGCAATACCATTCGGGTTTGTGAACGCTCCTGCACCTCGGTGCACTTTACCCTTATTTTTGAAATTACCATTTTAATTGGAATGCGCCTACGAAGATATTAGATATATTTCTCAAGCTGTACGGCACAAACATAGATTGTAACGCATCGTGGAAAGATGATGGGGGATGCACCGAGATGAAATTAATCGAGAAACTGATAAACGGCTTACAAGGACGTTCGAGGACGGGACAGGTAAAAGTTTATCATCTTTGGAGAGTTATATTCATCATGGTGTATGATCAGCGCTTGCGATCTCCTTGGTTAGGGTTCCCATTCCGCACGATTAAGGGTTGAGAACTGCGATATCATCCTCCCTCTGTGGGATTTGGACGGATTTTGTCTTGCAACCCAGACATCTATTATTTTCTTTTAGTTGTTTGCATCACCAAACATTTAGTTCAAGACGATTACTGTGAGACCAAGGACATGATCTCAAGACCTTCTTCATCCCAGCAACAATAGGTTTAAATGTTCTTGTACAGTTCGAGTATACAGAAACGAAAGAATCTGATGAATGAAGGTGTAAGTGTGATTAAACTTTACAGAAGACTTCAGGGTCAGTGCACTGATGAGACTCTTAGAACACTTGAACGGTGCAAACATTTTAAAGAAGTGCGTACATCTGTGGGTGACGATCCCGGCCGAGGTGGCTCGGAGCTCGCTGCAATCGTTCCCGTGAACACTCAGAAAACTGATGGATAACTTGCGTAAGAGGGGCACTTGTTTGCGGGAACTGTAAAGCAGCAGAGAAAACTTTCTAGCTTGATGGTATCCATTAGTGTAGCAGGGGGTTATATAGAGAAATAAAGGGAGTTTTTACTCTCATAACTGTGTCACGTTAATCAGCACAATCAAAAGTCCCACTTCAAGCTAAATGGGCTCCTCCATGTTATGTTGCCCCTGGACAGGAGAAGGGACAAGAGCTCGACTTGAAGACCAAACAGTGACAGATTGGCAGAGCTGGAGGTTGAACTCGTGACCTTCTTGATTAGTAACCTTGCGCTTTTTACAAACAAGCCAAAGCTTCCCCATAAAGCTGTCGTTCTGTGGCCAGTAGTTGGGACATCGGATTCGGCGACTAAGATAGATCTCTTCCTGAGCATCTCTGAATGCTGAAACAGCTTAATTAGCAAAAGTGCGCAGCTTGACAGCAGGAGGGAGGCATGTTCACTTCAGAGTGATTGATTGTGATGAGCATTTCATCTGAAACCTAGCAGATTGAGATTCGAGCTACGGGCCAACATGGCCGGCGTTCAGAACCAACATTTGGGACTGCGTTTTTAGCAGGTGTTCCGGTGTAAAAGCAACAAACCAGAGCGGAAATAGAACAGGAATCCGCCTACGACTAGTACTTACTTGGATTAGGTACAGTACGTAAATAGTTATTATTTCTAAATAATTTCTGAATGAGCTAGAAGGTGAAGTTTCGATCCATTTATAGGTACGATTACAAGGTCCAACTTGAGAGCGGGACATGTTCTCCCTTCTTATCTCCATCTGAGAGTTTCTGGCTGCTAGAAGGTCTAAACATTTACTCTTGCGTGATGGCGTTAGTTCTTCTGACTTGGTCTTGTATCCCCTACACAAGCAGACAGGTGGCTGCAACAACAACAATCAACTTCAACCCAACAGATCCAGAAAGACGGGCCACCTTGTGACTTTCAACAGACCCTGGGTGTCAGTAAAGTTTACTGGAAAAGTCCCTTCGGGTTTGAGCGCCGCTAAACCTTTCAGAATCCTCCGCGGTCGCAGGTGGTAGAGGCTGTGCCAAGTCGAGAGTGGGATGAGAGAGGGTGACAATAACACTCAATTAGAGAACCGCAGGGGTGTAGTCAGACTGAGAGGTAGTGGTAGAGGAGCAAGAAAGGGGAGGGAATAAAGGGAACAGAAGGCGAAAGCTATTTCAGAGATATCTTGGGATTTATAGCACGGAGGCTATCCGTCGTGACTGATTTTGTTGGTTTGGTCACCATATTGCAACTGTAAATACTCCTTTCTAAGTCTATTCATTATCTTCCACTCAGAGCTCTGAGAAACGAGTAGATTAATGGCGGGAAATAAGGAAATTGCTGACAATGCAGAATGGTGTAGAGACTCTGGTAGGTTGATCCAATCTGGTTCCTTATTCAACGATTCTTTTTTAAATGAATGATACAGTTAGTGAGGAATTAAGCATGATTAGCAACTAGCACAATGCTAACATAATACTTTCATTTGGTTATTGGCGAATATGTTAGTTCTTCCCTCTCGCTTACATTATATCCTATACAGTAAGTCCTTCCCTCCCTAGGAATTCCTGACACTGGAGACTCCTTCCATGAATGCTAAACAAAGCTGAGTGATGATTTTTATTCCATTTATATAAAACATGCACTTTACAAATCCCTGTGAATGAGCCAAACTATATTATATTTGAACCCATAAACCTGTGTTTAGCAGCGGTACTAATGTCAGACCTGCTGTTATTGATAAAACACTCACCAGTATAATAACATATCTCCAAAACACCTCATCTGACCGAACCGCTCAATCAGTACACCACACTGGACCATTTAAACCATTTTGCACATTCAGACTTATGGACATTTGTCTCTTTGCATTCATTCTGGACATTCATGGACATTTACATAGTTCTGTTTCATTTCCTTGATCAATTGCATATATAGTACAGACCAAAAGTTTGGACACCCCTTCTCATTCAGCGGGTTTTCTTTCTTGTGTTCTTTAGCCCAAACGCGTCTCTTCTGCTTGTTGCCTGTCCTTAGCAGTGGTTTCCTAGCAGATATTCTAGCATGAAGGCCTGATTCACACAGTCTCCTCTTAACAGTTGTTCTAGAGATGTGTCTGCTGCTAGAACTCTGTGTGGCATCGACCTGCTCTCCGATCTGAGCTGCTGTTAACCTGCGATTTCTGAGGCCGGTGACTCGGATGAACTTATCCTCCGCAGCAGAGGCGACTCTCGGTCTTCCTTTCCTGGGCCGGTCCGCATGTCAGCCGGTTTCTTTGTAGCGTTTGATGGTTTTTGTGACTGCACTTGGGGACACTTTCAAAGTTTTCCCAATTTTTCCGACTGACTGACCTTCATTTCTTAAAGTAACGATGGCCGCTCGTTTTTCTTCACTTAGCTGCTTTTTTCTTGCCATAATACAAATTCAACCTCTTTGAATGAGAAGGGGTGTCCAAACTTTTGGTCTGTACTGTAAGACCAATAGATATGCCACTTTCTGGCATATTTGCTAATTTCTATTTAAATTTCCACTTCATTTCCACATAAATAATAACAAAATACATTTTTCTATATGTGTACAGCTAGGTTTTCTTATATTTTTCTTATATTGTATATTTTGTATTCTATAGATATATTACCCTTTCTTCACTAAATTTATGTATATGACTGTGTATGTGACAAATAAAATTAGAATTTGAATTAAATGGACCACTTGAAAACAAATAGTCAGAGGTGTGGAAACCAGATCCGAAGCTCAGGGCTAGGTTGAGCCACCTGCTTAGCGATTGCATCCAATCATGTCAGGATGAGCAACAGCAGTTCTTCATTAGCGGCACGAGTGCGTTGCTAACACAGCTTGATGGATAACGCTACGGATCTGATGCTGCCACTGGGGGATTATACCCCCGATACGCGGACACGCTAGAGGGAGTCTACTGTGGCTTTTGAACTGCCACAGTCTATTAGACACACTTACACTTCAGAACACACTCCGAATATAACTGGAACAGAGGAGTTGGGCTTATACATAAATGATTAAGGAAACAGACTTTCCAGACTTTTCATGGAAATGTTGTCTTTCGCAGAATATACACAGATTAGCCAAAACATGATCTTTAGTATTGTGTAGGGTCCACTTGTGACACCAGGGTGGTTCTGGATCCTTGGGGTGTGGCTCTGCAGGGGGCTGCTGTGGTGTTTGGCACCAGGACGTGTCCGTGGATCCCTGTGGGATGTGGTCGGGGTCTCCGTGGGCTTGCTTGTCCAGCGCATTCCATCCTTGGGGGTTTGGACGCTGGGTTGGTGGCCTTGGGTTCATTGACTGCTGGTCCACTGTGGTGCACTGGGTGTCCTCTCATCACCAGCATTGACTTTTTTTCCCCATCAAGTTGTGCTCCATTGGCTTTTCTGCGGGATCAGACTGGACATACTGGCCTTGGGTCCCCTGGCATGGGTGAGCCTTGTGTGCCCATGATCCTGTCCCCTGGTGTATAACCGAAAATCGGCGACAGCATGTTAATACTTTTTTTGCTGATCAGTGTACACAATATATTGCTTACTTTTACAGCTGGGTTTCCTAACTAATCGAGTCATTTCTGGAAATCAGCTTGAAATTTTTCTTTTTAAATGCTGTGCAATGCAACTCGCATCTCGACTGTGAAAGGACTGCAGAAGATCCATTTAGGCCTCTGTTGAGCCAGAACATTACGTAAATTCTGAGAATCTGGAGTTTACAGGAGACTGATCCAGCCTTAAATGCTTCAAGCGTTCTCTCTCTCTCTCTCTCTCTTTATTGAATTTATACACAATTACAGTTTACAACGACAAAAAAAAAAAAAAAAAACGAGTTACTGAAAAAGAAAAGAAAAAATCAAAAGGTGTCTAAATTCATTTCCACTCGTGTCCTTTGACTTGGTCTGTGCCCACGAGAGGTCATGAAATGATGATTTTGAGCCTGCATGCAACATCAGCGAGAAAGGCTTTGTATTAGAACGGATTACTCATCCATATGTACAGACAGCGCTGGCACGACGTGACCTTAGGCGAAGTACAATGTGTATTTTCCACTCTGTCTGCTTTATAAATCTTCTTGCTAATACAGTTGGTTCGCTCATGATTTGAGTTTCCATCCACTTGAGCTGTTTTATTTATAGGTCAGAAAACCATCAAAGGCAAAACGGAGCACGGAGAACACCGAAGATGCTCACGAAATTACTAGACAATTATATGAACACCTAGTCTTAGGTTTGTTTTCCCTTTATACTGCTCAGCTCAAATGTCCAGAACACGTGGCATCGGTGCGGCGCTACGGCTCTGTGCTTTGGTGCAATTCAGCTTGGCAGCTTGTTATTAAAACAAACAAACAAACATGGCATGTTCGATTCCCTTCCCTCAGGTGAGACAAATCTCTGGCATGTTCTTGGACCAGGGGTGTGATTTATTTTCTAAAGAGCCGCACAGAAATCCAGAACCCAACAGGTTTCCATTCAAACGATCCAAACGCAGCATATGTGAAAGCATCACTACTAACGCAGGCCTGACCTGATATTGGGTCGAATGAAAGAGCCAGAGATTAGAGATAATCTCAGCACCAGATGCGAGAATGAAAGAACATTGTGCAGGCGCACACACACACACACACACACACACATACAGTACGAATAACCCCTCCTTTTCTCCTTTCGCTGCGTTTCCCCAATAGCCCGCACTAATCCTCCCAAAACACTTCTCTAAAAATTAAAGTGCTCCTAATCGCATCATTTTCATTAGCGGCATTTTGTGTCCGTGTCTAATTGAGCTGTATGGAGCTGAACCGCGTGTCATTTGCGGCGCCGTCGCGCTCACAAATCCGATCGATTTCCTCACGAAAGCGATGCTTTCGCAGCTCGGCAGAGCGCGATAACGACGGCTGTGTTCTTATCTGCTTTTCTCCCGCTGATCAGGGATGATAGCGAGCGTGTCGGCGCTCAGTCACGAGCGTGGCGCAGTTCGCGGGTTGCGATTTATTCTTTAAAATTACATTTTCAAATGAATATAAAAGCAAACAATAACTCCTATCTGACCAGCACCGGTAATTAATGAATTATCCATGAATTAACCCTAACTAAGAGCCTAAACCACAATCACACGGTTTACCTGGGACGTGGCTAAAAAGCAGGAGTGAGAAACTGCTCAATCAAGTTCGGTCTTATGCCTTTTCATGGCCAAGACGAACAGTGGCACAATTGCTATCATTATGGCGCAGTTTAAAATGTCAACACCGTAGGCCTGGTTTATGAAAAAGCTGGCTGTTATGATTAAAACCAGAAGCTTATGAAACAGCCCAGGTACTGCTGGGAATAAAAGATTGACACCATAATCCAATTCTGCGTTGTTAATATATCTTTAGACAATTACCCTTGTTCGGCAGTCACAATCGCAATAATAACCGCACAAATTGCGCCGTTTGACAGGGTGTATAGAGCAATAATTTGTTGCCTAGATGTGACAGCAATGCAACGTGTGCACAAGGTGCCGAGTGAATGAGCGCTTTGAAATCCTCTTTGCCGTAGTCGGTCACAGCTGACAGGATAACCACAGGGCTTTATAATCCACTTAACCCTGCTGGAACCAAGCAAAAAGCCTCAGCTCTGCTTCCACGAGTCATCCCCGGCACTAATATCTGGTCAGTCTTTAATGATTAAAGATGCAAAATCTGACGGTTCTCCAGCCACACCAACACTGTTCTGATTAGACCAATTAAGCTCCAGGTTGGAACTAAGCAACGATCCCGAGGAGGACGTTTGAAGAAGTTTGGGATCAGCTGATTAATGAAATTAGACACGAACCAGAATTTAATTCTTACTGAAGATGGATTCTCTAGGATTAGAAGATGACTAGAACTCCGATCTCCAGGAGCAGAACTGAAGCTAGGAGTCCAGGAGTGAAAAGAAATTTAGATTTAAATGGAGGTCCGATCTCCAACCAGATTTCAGATCTTTGTTAATTAGCTAAATGCTGATCTCCAGGAGAAGAAACGTGGAATGCAGAAAGTCAAATCTGTTTCCACCCCACCTTAACCTACAGTAGTAAATTCCACCCACACCATGAATTACTGTTTACAAAGATTTTGAGCACCTTGGGGGGGGATCTGAGATGACCTCCTCCAGTACCCCTGGAGATCTGAGATGACCTCCTCTCGAACTGCTACAGTATCACTCTGAGATTACTTCCTCTACTCTTCCTGGACATTTGAATATGGCTTCTCTAGTTCTTTGGAGATCTGAGGTTAGCTCCTCTAGTACTCCTGGAGACTTGAGAGTAGCTCCATCCAGCTACTAGACCTAGATCTGTACATCTGCAGATCGAGATTTAGCTCTTGAAGTGCTCCCGTTGATCTAAGTAGAGCTCATCTAGTTCTTCTGGAGATCTAAGTTCTCCTCCTCTAATACCGCCAGAGATCTAAGTTTAGCTCCACTCCTACTCACAGACGTTTGATGACACCAGTAATGAACGCATAACGTACACCTGATCAAAAAAGATGGAAGCACTATTTTTTATGACTTTGATAAAGGTGTTATTATGTATTAATATTCATACTATATCCAGCTGTTTGGGAGGATTTTAACAGCTTTCCAGCACAATGCACTGGAACGCTGGAAATGCAGCCAGTATAATAATGCTAATTTCAGGCACTTGAAAACGTGTTGAGAGAAGATGAATTTATAGAACTGGTGTTAAATGAATGTTTTCTAATTTGTATCCCAGAGGGATCACCCACTCCAGCATGCCAGACGAAACTTGCTAATTAACAAGTGAGATGAATCAGGTGTGTCATGGCGGGGAAAAAAACTAAACACTTCGGTTCCCTACACTGCATTCTGAGAAAAACAAAGTGGCTTCTTAGTTGGATAGTTACGGGTTCATATCTACCTGAATGAGTCCTTTGAACGAATTTCTGCTAAGAAAACATTTATGTGTAGGAATCTACAATATATGGAACTTTTAAGGCAGGGAACTTCAGTTTTATCAGCAAAAGATGGGTGTAGCTGCAGGCTTCAGGTTTTAGCAGGGGAATTAGATCCTGCTTGGTTTCTCCCAGGCGTTCTTAACCATGTTCCCAGAGGAGCCCATGCCTCCGCATTTTCGGGTTTTCCCAGATTCTAGCATACCTGATTCAACTAACTGAACTGAAGTCAAAATGATATAGCTGGGGGGAAAATGTGCAGGACAATGGGTTCTCCAGGACCAGGGTTGGGAACCACTGCCCCAGATTTTAAAACCCTTAAAGGAAACAACCTCTATACTGTAGATGGCTCGGAATTGAACAAATCATAGAACCAAAGCCAGTCATGGAAGGTACATGAACATCAGTGTGTAAATAACTAGAGGAACCTCATTACTGGTAATAACATTGACCAAACATTTTCCTATAGCTGGTGATCAAAGGTGAAATGTTCTTGCCTTCCTTCCAGAAATGCCTTTCTGATAAGCTACACGTATGACCCCTTTTTAGGGTTTCACCGTAGGGATACCTGAAGGACCCATGACGTTTCTAGATTAAACCCCTATGCCTCGGAGTATAATACAGTAGGTGTCAGGCTGCCTGTGAGAAGTTTGGAACCTGGAGGAGTGGCTTCTACAACAGGACCTGATCTTATACCATCTAGTTTGGCTACAAATACGCCATGTACAAACTCAAATGTTAGACCCAAGTACAATGAAGTAAAATCTGTCCTTATCGGAGATCGACCACATAGAGAAGGCAGGATATGCAGGTTTTCCATTTGTTGAATCTATGCACGTTGTCGATTCGTAGTTTCAAAACACACAGGTGTGGTTGAAGTCAAATATTTGATTTGGCCATCTTGAAACGTATATTGTATAACGTATAGTGTATATTTTGTATTTTGTATCATTTTATTATTTTATTTTATACTTTCTTAGTTACATTTGTTCTTTCTTAGTTAAATTTACTTATATGTTTCTCAAATTTACGTTTGTTTTAATATTTATTTCCTATATAGGTATTCTTTCTTCGATAAGTAACTTTTCTTTTCTTTTGTTTTTTGTATTATTCCTATTAATAGTCTTGTTCTAAGGTCAGGGCAGTTGCCTAAGCATTTCACTGCATATCGTACTGTGTATGACTGTGTATATATGTCTGTGCAAAGTTAAAAAACAAAACAAAACAAAGTCACTGTTTTAGTACCAAATACTTAAAATATATATAAAACCCAGGAGTCGACATTATCGATTTATTTATTTATTTTTTTCCCATCTGAAAACTCGTCTGTCATGTAATATGTCGCTTTCTTTACAGGCATGCAAATATTCTTCTGTATATTAAATGTTATTTATTCATTTGTATCTTTGTAGGGAATGGTCTTGTACATCCTGTAATAATGCAGATATAAACTTATATAACAAAATTTGTACTACAGATAATATAGCGCCTAAGACTTTTGCACAGTACTGTATATCTTCCCACACTTGGGGCTTTGGGTCTCCACTCAGCTGCTATTGCTTGGCCCTTGAGCAGCACCTTTAACCCTCTCTCATCCAGGAGTGCCATATTGGCACTTATTTCATTGTTTATCCGCTGAGAAAAGATGAAAAAAAAAAAAAAAAGAAAAAGAATATATGAACTTTAGTAAGAATGATGTTTCCCAGCTTGATTGTTTTGTAAGCCGAGAGGCGAAAAGGCTCATTTTGAACTTTGACCATAGAAGGCAGTAGGTGAAATTTGCAGCACAAAACTGATTAATACTTCATCTGCCTGATTCTTCAACACAATTGAGAAGGATTTAATCCTAAACATTGTTTCACAGCATAGAAGACTATAGACTATACAAGCTGGTTACTCCAGATGTGTAAGAAAAATGTGCATTTTTTCCACAATAAACCTGCAATGCTTGCACAGTTATTTTTAGATGTAGCAGGGAAATCCTTTGATCAAAACTGATCAAAACAAGCCTGATTGTTGCCTTTTTCTTAATATATCACGGGATTCCTTATTTAAATATTGTAAAAAAAAAAAAAATAGGCTTCTGTTGCGCCCCTTGTAAACAAACTTGCACTGACCACATCTCAGGAACTGAAACCTGATCCAGTAATACACGTGGTATTAATAAAGTACTCAAATCACCCAAAACGAAACTTAATACCTGATTGAATGTGACAGGTCACATATGCGATTCTTTTTTTTTGCACCCAGTGTTCATCACAAGTTTGAGGATTCGTTTGCATGAGTCTGTCTGCATTCAGTCTTTGCACTCAGTTTTGTTGGATGTATACTCCCAGGAAGAATTGCAAAGAATTTGACCCCTTTATAGTCTCTTACTTTTTTTTTTTTTTTTTTAGTAAGTTGTGTTCTTGACTATGGCCCAAAATGGGTTAAACAGAGAATATTAAATATTTTACGAAGACCAGGTCAGAATCGTGATCTCAAACCCACAGAAATGCAACACCACCATCTGAATCATGACACAAGAACGTACATGATCTGTAAGTTCTATATAGACCGAGGAACATTTTTTTTTTTCGAGTACTGTGTGTAGATAAGGGTTTTCAGAAATCTGTTTGTAACTTCGTCCAGCCTTCTAGCGCATTGACAACTTTTCTTCTGAGAGCGTCTGAGATGAATTTAGCTTGATCCTTTATTCGAACAGAATTCTGGTGTGAAGGGTCAAAGAGCAGGACAGAGTAGGACTATAACTGCTAGGCTGACTGTACATGGGTCCCATATTTCGCTTTTTAGCCTTTGGTTAGTTTATGGTTATAAATACAGCACGACACGTATCTTTTAAAAGACCATTGGTTCTGGCTGTTGACAGCATCTCGTCCACCAGAAAAAGACAACCGTTATGCTTCATTGCTGTATTATAGTACAACCTTACTGAAGATGTTGGTAGACGGCCCATTTTACGGCGACGTGTTCCAAATCCTGGTTCAATCATTGACTCCTGGTGAATCCAACAGCCATGGAGATGTGACAGAACGTGTTTCATCACACCTGGTATGCATGACCAATCGGATATGCTTTGCTCCGTCGTGGAGCCAAACTGCGGGGACTCCAGATGTCAGGGTGGAACTTGAGACAGCTGTGATCGAGACCACCGACCCGCAGCTGCGGCTCTCTGACAGTGCCAGTCTTTGAATGCGATCCTTCGACACACAATATGCAAATAGGCTCGAGAAGCTGCTGTGACTTTGCATACTTTCGGCATCTTCTTCCAGGAGTAGTAACAGAATGAAGGAGGAATGTGAAGGCTAAGAGAAGGTTGTTGAATCTCCGGACATAAGAAGGACAGGTGAGCATTTCGGAAAAAGCATGAAAGATAATATAATGGCAGGGAACGCTCAGACAGATCACAAACAGACGGGACGAGTTCACACCTCCAAAACCTAGAGTGCAACTTTGCGAGGACTTGTCACCCAGAGTAATGTACGCTTGAATCGTCTCGTGTTTGCTATCGGGGCTTTGATGTGGAAGAAAACCGATCTTTGAGCGCAGACCTTCTTAACACTCCCTGAGCAAAGAGGAAACTGGGGCAACCCACTTCTTGACCCACATCCAGGCTAAATTTCCCTCTTTAATCAAAGAACAGACAAGGGTACAAGCCAGAAGCGTGTGCACACACACACACACACACACACACACACACACACACATGCACACAAAGGAAAGCCAGAACAGAACAGATCCATCAGCAGGATGTTATAATTACACCGACACGGCAGTGGCTCCCGATTACCCGGCCGCAATTACAGCACCTGCCTTCGACTTGCAAGCCATGATTAAACTGAAAATAGGTCCTTAATCCAACGTGAATCCAGTTTTTCTTTTTTTTTCTGAATGCATGCTTCAAAAATATTGATTTGATGAATAACTACCCTACTATTTGGGGAGGAATGAGAGGACCAGACGAGCACTGCCGAGAGGGGGAGAAAAAACGTATAGGAAATGTGTGGTCATGACGGTGGAAATGTGTGCGAGAGAGCAAGAAGGAGAGCGAGAGAGAGAGAGAGAGGGGGGGGGGGGAGGGAGGGAGGGAGGTTTCAGCCTGCCAATATCAATTCCGTTCAATCAACTTGAAGCCACCCAAATGAAGGCTAAGACCACCTGATCCCTGGCCACCAAGGTTCCATGTGCAAAACTGCTCTGGCGAGGTTTTAGCTCACCTGCTTTTATCTGGATTTTACAACCTGAACGAAACACTCGTATAAACATCAAAGACAATCATGATTTTACGTTCAGCTGTGGTGCAAAAGCAGATGTATTGATAGCTGGATGTATTCAGGAAGCACTTATTTGACGTACCATGCCGTATCATTAAAGTTATCAGCATTAAAACCACCCAGGTTTTGGGTTCCCCTTGTGCTACCGTAGTGGATCTGGCTTCTGGGGGTGTGGCTCAGCAGAGCCTCTGGGGGTGTGGCTCTGCAGAGCCTCTGGGGGTGTGCTATGGTGTCTGGCAATAGGATGTTGGCAGTGTATACTTTGGGTCCTGTGGGCTGTGGTGTGGCACCCCATGGATTAGACTTGGTTTTCTGGTGCATCCCATGGTTGCTTGAACACATTGGTATCTGGGGGGTTTTGATAGCTGGGTCGCTATCTTTCTGCTCTTAGTACTGGGTGTTCTGGTGCCTTTTTAGCAGGATATATAAATGGCTATATAGGATTATAGCTGGTTGTCAGTATGTCACAGCTGCTTGGTTGATTTGGTTGAATTTGCACACCACACTACTCTTATATAGTCTTATACTGTACATAAAGGCAGCATGGGGCATCAATGCATCTTTTAAGATAGGAGATTAACTAGAGACAAGAGATGAATGTAAGATGAAAGGGGAAGATGAAAGGCATCCCAGAGTGTCAGCTAATATCAGAGAGCTCAAAACACCTATGCAACTGGCAATCATTCAAGATTCATAAGTCCATCGGCTTATGTGTATTTTTTGAATATCAGCGTAAAAGGTTCCAGGCTCCGAGTGGCGCAGTGGTAAAGTGCTTGCACTATCTTCCGGACATTGCGAGTTCGATTCCCGGGTGATGCTGTAACCTCTCGCAGCCGGAGGCCTACAGTAGAGGGAGCTGATCCTACAGCCAATCAGGGGCACCTGTGAGCTCACGCAAGTGGAAGGAGCGGATAGCGCCGTAACAGAAACCGTAATGTACTTTACAAGTTCCATTCAAGCTACTGAAGCACAATAAATACTACAAACAGAGGACATTTGCTTTTCTTCATGGGACAAGTTGAGAAACTTACATTCTCTCCTTATAATTGTATAAACTTAATTTATCTTTTTACAATTACATTTATTATTTTGTGTTGCAAGGATGTAGAATATCGCAGTGGCTGCTGAACTAGCTAACCGAGCTAGCTACTTTTTGTAGCGCAAACCGACTAGCCTCAGATTAACACATCCGCATGCGATAGCGATTTCACTATGCGCTAAAACTTGGCAGGAAATCAGAATCTTTCCTCCCTGCTGAAAGATCTGAACGGTGTTGTTATCTCTCTCTAAGTATCCCGAAAAATCAAAGGCAAAACATTCCACGAACTTGAAGCAAACACGAGTTTTGTTCCTGCGCTCCGCTTGTCGATGAATCCTTTTCACTCGGCGGCTTTTCCCGCGAGACATCGCTCTCATCTCCACTTTATCTCTCTTCCAGCACGCCGTCTTTCTCGCCACATACCTCTTGTCTACTTCACTTTTTTTCTCTCATCTCTTCCGTCTTTGTCTCCTTCTTTCCCCGTCTATCTTCCTGTCTTTTTTCTTTCTACATTCTTCTCCTGCATCCTCTGCCTTTTACTTTTGTCTTCCTTCCTTCCTTCCTTCCTTTCCATTCTATTCCTCATCATTTCATTCTTCCACCTTTCACTTATCTTCTTTCCTAATTTCATCTTCACTCTGCACTTGCTCTCTTTGTTCTTATTTTTCCCCCCTAATATATCCGTCCCTACCTCCGTTTTCATTGTCTCTTCTCACATATTTTTCTATCCACCACCTCGCTCTCTCTCCAATTTCCTTTGCAGATGCTAATTGTCATGCTAATCACTGCTAATAACTAATTAGCCTATGCTTTGGGCTAGTCTTCCTGCACTCTCTGCCCTTCCCTAATTTCATTCTCCATGTCATCATCTCTCCAATTTCCTTTTACTCTGTCTCTTACTTTATCCCTCTCTCCTCATCCCCTCATCACACACCAACCCTTCCTCTGGTTTCATCCAACATCTCATTTTCTCTGCATATTCCACCCTTCCTTTCTTCTTCTTGTAATCTTCTCATTTCTCCCTCTCTCTCTCACTCCATTTTTCCTCCAATCCCTCTAGCTCAGCTCCTCTTTTCAAAGTGAATCTATTCATTCGCGGCCTCTCTTTCCCCTGAGACATCACGCTCATCCCGGCTCTTCTTCCCTCCTCACGGTCCCTTGCATGCTACGAGCGCCTGACGTGCACCATTACCCCCTTACGTCATGTTAATCTAAAATGGGATTAATGCTTAATTACAGCTACCCACACTCCACTTACCCACAATGCACCAGCCGATCCTCCCAGAACTGGCACGAAAATCACCAGCGATATAACAGACTGAGTAATATCAGATAAGTGGGGAAGGCAGGTGTTAAACGTTACGGATTATGTTTTATGCCTACTTGTACGAGTACTATGTTCAAGTTTGAAGTTTATATTTATACATTATACTTTAGACATTACTACATTGGAAGGAATACTATGAAGCTACACTTGAATAAATGTCTGACCAGACCACTGATACTGCTACAGTACGATATGATTTCGATTCTTAGGGCAACAATTTTGCTATTTGATCATAACATATGACCGAATCTGCTGCAACTTTGTTTCAATTAACGAACAGTTTCACAGCAAAACGAGATAAATGCCATTATCAGACTTTTACTCATTTTGGCAAATTATTATTCTCTTAAACACAAGGTTGTCCATAACAAAAACGTTTTGAAATTTAAAAACCAACAGCACATGATCTTATTTTTGAAGCTTTAAGGAGTTCCTGGGAGGCCAGTGTTTGTGTCGTGAAGCAGGCAGTCCGATCACAGCCCCGGCATACTGAAAAAACTTTCTACCTTGATGGTGTCCAAGCACTAGTGAAACACTAGGATAAGTGTGTTGGTGTAGCGGGGGTTTATATGGAGAAATAAAGGGAGGTTTTTAACGCTTATAACTTTGTTCTGTTATTCTGCACAATCAGAAGTCCTGCTTTGACTTAAACACACCATTTTTAAGTGTAGAATATTAAATTTAGAATTAATGTTTTTTTTTTTGTTTTGTTTTTGTTTCAGCAAATTTTTTTCTGTTCGACTTCATTAACAATTTGATTTAAGAAGTCATTTTAAAATTTTGCATATTTCTGAAAATAAAAACAACTTTCTTGTCGGCGTTTTTCGTTTCTGGATATTTAAATAACAATCATGGATCAAAAATGAATTTCATTCATTTTTTTGTTATTGACTCAAATATAAAATGTCCCAAATGCCCCCTTACCCCTTACCCCCCCCCCCCCCCCCCCCCCAAAATGTATTTTGGTTCCTAGTAAAATCTACACAGTCTGCACGAATGAGATACAAATGTATGTGTAATACAGTGCGATAAATCTACACTGTAAACCCGATTAAGTTGGCAAAACTTAAGTAATGTAATGATGTTTCCAATTTTAAGTAAACAAGAACTATCAATTTTTGAGTTTGTTGAACTTGTTGCAAATCAAATATATTGTTGCAGACAATCCAGCCTGGGAATCGAACCCAGGCCCTTCACACGGCAGGTGAAAGACCTACAGTACCACTGAGCCACCAGCGCTCTATAGGTTTTAAGGTGACAGTTACTGCTACTTAAGTACGATTACTTAAAATATCAAATTTGTTCAGCTAAGTTGTGTCATTTCTACAAACGCATAAATGGCAAAAAGTTCTGAATACTCAAAAAGGTCTATTAATTTGAACTAACTGCAATTATTTAAGTTAACAGTACTGAATGTGTTTAATTACTTTGAGCATTAGGGTTTACAGTGTATGAGTTTGACTATATAATAATAATAGTAATAATAATAATAATAAAAACAATGCTAAGGGTGTGTTGTGGCTGTTGTTCAGTAAATATTCTTGCCTTTAAAAATCTAAAACTTTCATGTTTTTCCTCCACTGCTCGCCCGGGCACCCCTGAGCCTGGTCATTAGCATCCGACAGCCTTCGCCAACGCTACGGTTTGCAGCTGGAAGAGAATAAAAATGTGAAAATCGGATCCTCCAGGACGGTACAGAGAACCTGCGCTCAAGGTCGGAGTGCGTTCTGAAAAAGGAAACCTTCTTCACGCAACGCTAATGCTAATTAACTAAATAGCCTGGCTAGATGATAGTGTTAAAAAAAATGCCATATCAGGCACATGTTAGTTTTTAATTGTCTTTTTTTTTTTTCTTTTGAAGCAAAAGCGACTCTGATAGAGGTGTAATAAAGGAGCAGAGAGACGGGCGCGCTTATTTTTCTGCTTTTGAAATGCGTTGTGTGAGAAATGAAATTGATTTGAAAGTCTTGCCTGTGCTTGCGGCAGGCTGTGAGAGGATTACCATGCTGTGGTGTTAAAGCAGTGTGTGTGTGTGTGTGTGTGTGTGTGTGTGTGTGTGTGTGTGTGTTTGTGTCTCTGTACAGACTTTGAATCAGGTCACTTGCTAGCCCAGCCCTGAAGCGATGGATAAGACTGGAAATGCTAACAGCCTGGCTAGCTCGATTTTCTCTCTCTCTCGCTTTCTCACACACACACACACACACACACACACACACACACACACACACACACACACACACACACACACTCTCACACACACTCATAAATACCCACAGATGGCTCAGAGTGCTGGAAGGACAAGCGTCCTCTGTAGCTGAGTGCGACACCGCGGCTGAATGCTAAATCTACTGCATTGAGGATCCAGTCAGAAATCGTTCAGATTTTAAGCAACTGTTGCAACACACACAAAACTTCTGATAAAAAAAACTGATAGCTGCCTTTATTTAAAAAACGAATACTTATTTAAAAGAAATAGCAATTAATTAAACACAATAGGTGCGTTCCAAACGGCCTGAAGTACCCTGCGAAGTGCACTACACAGGGTGTTCAGCCATGTTAAGTCTGATTCCAAATCGCAGGGAGAGAAAATGTTCAGTTCAAAGGGAACGTCGAGCGGTGTAGGGAACGAGTGAACATCAGGTCGTCACTTCAATGAAAAATTTCCCATCAGTCATTGCGTCTCGCTGGAGCGTGAAAAAAAATGGAGCTTGAAAGAGTTTTTATATATTTATTAACATTATTATCGAGGATGACGTCATATTAAAAAGATAGAAAAAATTGACATTTTAATTTCATTTAATCAGGAAATCCTTAGTATTATATAGGCTAGTAATCTGTAAAAAAGAAATTTGAATAAATTTTTTATTAATCAATCATTTATTTACAAGTTATACACGTTTCAATGGTATATGTTTTAGAACGGTATCTTTGTTTGTTTTTCAATAAATATTCAGTATTTAATGTCAGGAGTGTGAACTTTCCCCAGGTATCTGGGGTGGTTATGTTACCATGGTAACGCACGGAGGAAGAGACGTCTGCACTGGTGACTTCGCGAGGAAGTTCCGAATGGTGGAGTTTTTTCGTCAGGCTAAGTTCCCTTCACCGACATTCCCCATGAAGTGCACTTCGGAATGGAACGCAGCCAGTGTGCGCAAGTCAGTGTGCATGATTTCTGGAAACAGGGAGCACGGAACGTTTCTCACATTCAGTGTCAGGTTACGCACAACCTCAACAGATGCTCATTTACATGAATAAAATGAGTTCTCCGTTTCCAGCGCCACCTAGTGTACAAATGTCCTGTAAAGCGTAATGTTAACCACTTAAACAACAGTAATTAGTCATGACGCAGAACAACAAAAACAACAACAACAACAACAACAACAACCCATAGCAAAAACTAGCCTGTCCTTCAAGGAACTGGTTGAAGAAAGACAACTTAGCGGATCTGTACTTTAAAAAAATGAACATCAGTTTAGAAATTTCTAGTAATTTCCAAATAGTAAAAGGCTTTGAAAGCAAACTCCAGACTTCAATAGCTGAGTTCACATGGAAGCTAATATTCCGCGAATAATTTTAGTTTGGGACAGTGGCTAATTGATTGTACAGATTTATTATTTTAACAGGAATGAATGGAATCTGGCAACCCTGGATAGACTGTAAAGAAGTTACCAGGTGCGTTTTCCACATCCCCTAATATTCTACCCATTATCTGAATAAAAGTGCATCATGTGACCTCTTCAGTCGGAAAAACCTGCAATAATCCATTCAGTAGATAAATATTAAACTAGTAAAGTAAGCACGTGATCTGATTGTTTCTCTCTTGTTGGAATACTTCCTACTCATATTTGGCCCACATTGAGGGTAACATTAGGCGATGTGATAAGATAAGTCCCGGAGATCGCTGGTTCGATGCTGTAGAGGTATAGCGGTGGTTTAGAGGAAACATATGATAGTCTTCGGCCCTCTCGACTGAATGGCGCCCCCTAGTGACGGGAATAAGACTAAATTAGGGAGAACCCCCAACACCCCCCCCCGCCCCTTTTATTTTCATCCACTTGGTCTGACCTCTGATTGGCTCAGATTTCACGTGCAGTAAAGCACCGAACCAATCATGGACGAGTATGAATTATTGTAGCCAATCATAACGCAGAAGATGGAATTTGGTGAAAAGATACAGGAACCTGACTTCAGACTTCTTCTGTTATATTTCTATTATATTTCGCACGCATCAAAAAACGTAACAATATGATCTAAACCGAACGCACTGAATCTTATCGGATTAGAGTCCGTGTAAACGGTTACATTGAATATTTAATTCGAATGATTAGAAATTGAGATCGGATTTAGAAAAAAAAAATGTTGTTTGTTTAGAAATGCACCTACTGTAGTGTGGAGCTTCTCAAAGGCGTTATTCAATTTATTTGATATAAAATTAAATAATAATAATAATAATAATAAAAAGAATTCATTCTTTCGTTCCCCTTCTATACAGCAGGGGTAGCTCAGTAGTTAAGGTGCTGGATTACTGATTGGTCCCAGGTTCAAGCACCAGCACCACCGATTTGCCACCCTCAACTGCTCAGATGTGAAATGAGATAAGATGCAAGTCGAGACAGGAATCGAACCCTCGCCCCTGGAGGTGCAAGGTGACATCGCTAACCACTATGCATAAACCACTTTAATGATAACAATAATAATCATGATATGTTTCTAAACATCCAGGTGCATGGCTGAGTGTAGCTTTTGCGTAACGATCTTGCCCTGACGACCTTGCCCTGACCTCAGAATCAGGTTTAAATTGAAAAGCATTGTGGGGAATTAGAGGAAGCTGCATCATTAAAAAAAAAAAAAAAAAAAAAACCCTGAATTAAAGTGCTTTCCTCCCAGACGGACTCATTTTTGGAATCAGGCCTCGCTTATTACTTTCCTCGTTCTCAGGTCCATTTTATTATCTTTTTTATTTATTTATTTTTTTTTACACAATACGTTTTTTTTTGTGCGCTTTTATTTATTAATTTATTTTTAAACGGAAAGTGATAGTCGTACCATATGGTGACTTTCGTCGTCGGTATCAAGACGCAGTCAAGGCCGCGTCGTAAATTAGATAAAGTGCGCACGATCTCGGCATCCCATCAACGCTCGCATCAACAGAGGCATATGGGTGAACTTTCTATCCTGCTCCACTCTACAGCTAATAAATCTCTTTTATAATCGGATGCAGCTTTAACCTCTAGCGCTGGCTAATGTACATTAAGATCACGGTGTTAAAAAAAAAAAAAAAAAAAAAGTTACAAACTTTTTTTCCCCTATCTGTTTAGGCAAGCGTTTTTTTTTTTTTTGGTTGCTTCCTCATTTTAGGGATCCTCCAAAAAGTCTGTACTGACATAGTAATACGCCGACTAGAATAAACACCGATCCCGGAGTGATTTAGGTGTAACGAACAAGCTAATAGAGGCTTCCCTGTGTTACGTGGATCTATTGGGCCCGGTGCATTACAACAAGTCCGTGGCATGTAAAATTAATCGCGTCGCACCAAAACTTCAGCCCGCAACATTTGCCGCAGCACAAAGCAAATTAATCATCGCCGCCTCGCCAGGCAGCAGCAGGAGGCCGCCTGTTTAGAATACAGCGTGCAGCAGGGGGGCAATAACATTTGCACAAAATTAGGGGAAATAAACTTGGGCATGTACTGAAACGGAGTAAAGAAGCACATTATGTTTGATCTCCGTCGCTCTTCCACTCGTCGTCCAGAGAGGAAAAAGGAAAAGATGTGATGAAACAGATGAGATGAGATGAGATGTGACGTGAGAAGAGTTAATGTTAATTTAAAAAAAATAAATAAATAAAAAATGAACGAGCCAAGCAAAGTCGCAGGGTTCGGATCTTTATTTAAAGTACACCAGTCACAGCGGGTTGCTTTAAGTAAAGAGACAAAAAACAAAGAGCATCAGAAGCCAACCCGAGCAAGTCTCGAAACACATGACGCAATTTCAGAGACATTTTCCCATTTTCCCACCAGAGAGGAAAAAATAAAAGTTAAACGAGTGATTCCACGATTGCGGCTTTGTTTCAGTCCTTAAAAAAAAAGGATCTGAATCTGTCTCAGGTGACAAGATCTCGTTTTCTCCTTGTCCTTCTTAAACAGTCGTGTAGTAAACTTGTTCGAAATGTCAAACTGAATACAAAACAATTTTCGCAAAAAGTTATTTTCTTTCAAATCATGACTGCAAATCAGACCCGGGAATTTCAAAATTCCTGTTGATGCAACATTTAAACATTTAATAATGTCTACACAACTAAAGAATTGTGACGAAATGGTGAAAGAGCGCCCCCTATCCACGATATGCGCTAATCATTCGGATAATGCAGCTCAGCCACTGCATCATAGTCAAATAAAAAGTCATGTTTATTTATACAGTGCCTTTAACAACGGTCATCGTCACAAAGCACAACGCTGGAGGGAAAATCTTTAGATCATTTATTTTTTTTTATTTTCATGTGGCTAACTAGCATTTAAACTAATGACAAAGACGTTTTTAATCGTTTACGTAAAATGCAAAGTTTCAATTCATTAACCTAAATAATTTACCTGAAGTCGATCACTTGTGTAACGGAGCTGCATTCAGTAACTCGATAATCAGGTCTAAAAGAAAGTAAACCAAGGAATTATCCATCTTGCCAGGAAATGAACAAAGTACAAACACTGGAGTTTTTTCCAAAAGTCCAGAACGATCAGGATTAAGTGAGGACCAGAAGGTACGATTTTCAAGCGACTTCAGATGGACCTGAATCTTGCAGGAATAAGATGTGGAATGGATTCACACACTATGGAACAAATAACTGTATGATTGTGTAATCATAGCGAGCTGGGATGCAGAAAACCCTATTTTTTTACTCTTTTATTTACACGAACCCCGGCTGTCGGTTCTGTGTTGGGTGACAGAATCATTCCCAGCACTCGGGAGACCCTTTGTTTTGCATTAATTGGACGTTCTGCTCAGCTAGAAACACTGGGGCCGTACAGAGTCGCTCTGTTCATTAACAGCTTGAGCGGTCCAGTGGATTTCATTCAGACGGGACGCTAAATTGTTTCCGTCCAATCAGAGCATGGACACGCCTCGTGTAAAATTCCTAATGGGAAGCCGGTCACTCGTACTCCTACAGCGGTTCTGCGTGGTTCTGATCGTACAGCGAACCCAGAGCGACTCTGATTAATCCACATGCAGGAAGCTCTGACTGCTGACAGTCTCGAGACGTTCAGGCTGCGCTGTACTGTTAGGGACCGGTAATGAATATGTCCGCTTTAACAGCGACAACATGCAAATGAGCTTTATGCAAATGAGTTGTTTTCCTGCCGTGGGCGAGTTCTGAGAGCTTACTGACCAACAGGTGCTGCAATACCTCGCGACGCCTGGATTTTGATTATTGTGCATTGTGACACCGCCTATCTCATAATAATAATAATAATAATAATAATAATAATAATAATAATAACAATCATAAATAAATAAATAATAATAATAATAAATAAATAAATTAATAAATAATAATAATAACATATAGCATTTTTCATATAAATATATTGTAAAATAGAAGAAAAAAAAATAAATGGAAATATATAAATGTAAAAAAATAATCATTAAAAAACTCTATATAAAAATGTATGCTAATAATAATAATAATATGTATGTCTATTAAAAATGATAGAAATAAAAAAGTACTCCAACAACAGTAATAATAATAATAATAATAATAATAATAATTGTTCATATGGAACTTTTTTAAAGCATTTCAACTTTACGTTTAATTCTTAAATTAAAATTTTTTACTTTAATTCCAAATAAATGAATGAATAAACAACAACAAAAACCTAATAGGAAAAATAAACAAATAAAAGTTAATGGAAAATAGCAAGAAAGTTCGGCAAAAATAAAAGAAGAAAACATTTTTTTTCCTTAATTCAGTGATAAATGGTTCCAGATGTTTGAGAAAAGTGGAACATGTGGAATACAGTGCAGGAACAGCGGGACGGATAACCGCGCTGGAACATGATTTGTGATGTTAATTGCGTGGCTGCGTTTTTCTCCACGTTATCGTTGGTGTGTTGCGGCTCTACGGCGTCCTGTGAGCGATGCGTTACATTACACGCGGCGTTAGCGCTCGTGAGCACGGGTTGTAATGTGCTCTCGGTTTAGTCGTATAACTGCTATATGATATCTCAAAACTACTGTCTGAAACAAAACACACACACACACACACACACACACACACACACACTCACACACACACACACACAAACATAAAACCCTAGCAGAATTAAATGGAGAGGAAAATTCAATCTGTACCTGTATTTAATTTAACGTAATGATGTAGAGCTTAATTTTATTTGAGCTCTGTAGGGAATGAAACAAAATGAACAAGGTCGGAGTTCGAATCCAATTTCAACCTGAAAATATCAATATCGCCACAGTCTATTCAACACACACACACACACACACACACACACGCACAAAACAAAGGACGAAAGTAAAAACAGTCTTGCACTGTTTACTCACATCCTATCACAGCGACATTTTCTCCTGCAGCAATCACAATCATAACAAGAACATTTAAACATTTTCACACACATTTCTAAACCCATTTTTAGATTCATGCAATTCTGCAAAATAGCTTTTGACCCGACTGTTACAAAGTCCTGACACTGGAGACTCCTTCCATAACTGTTAATTAAACATCTTCGTACATCACCAGATGTTTTTTGTTGTATTTTTTTGTTTTAGATGTTTTTTATTTAACTCGTCCAGCAAACAAATAATTCCCACAGATGTCGTTCTTGTCCATCACGCTACGCTGAAGTTGCCCTGAACCCGGCCTCTGGCGTTATCCCGACTCTGTGGTTCCTGCCAGAGAGCTTTGAACACAAAACCAATAATGCTGTGGCTGAAACCCGCGGATTAACCTTTGCTTTCTGGTGGACCGCTTGTGAGCCGGAGCCCCGAGAGTTCACACGGAGACGCGGTGGCTCGTTCTTGACGAGCATCGATTTGAGGACGAGACCTCAGCGTAACCCTGTGTGGAAAGACATGTGGGGGTGGGGTCGCTTTCCTAGACCTCAGATTTGTATGATATGTTGTTGATGTGTAGAGGAAAATCACCAGCACAAAAACACTCCCGCACACACGTTTACATCGCCTTCCTGTCAAAAACAACAACATAAGGTGAAAAAAGTGCACAGAATGAGCTGACCCGGGGCGGAAAAGTTGATGTGTCGTTAATGTTTTAATCAACCGATGCCATTTTTCTCATGCGTTCCCCTTCTCTCTCTCTCTCTCTCTCTCTCTCTCCGTCTCTCTCCGTCTCTGTGTGCGCTGCCAGCGGCACCACCGTGAGTTAGAAAGCAATTAAAACTATCGAAGTGTGGGAGGAAAAGCCCTATAAAGCCCCTTGAAGCTGACGCTGAAGTCTCTGCTCTGATTGGACAGACGGTCGCGAGGCCGCAGAATCCTCACGTCCTAAAATTTGAGCACGATGCCTGAGATACCGCACGAACAAAAACTGCGTCTCCTCTGAAAAACAAGATAAACAGAATAAAGTGTCCTAAATCGGCCAGGACTCACTAGACTTGGAAATACAGACTGGAGCTGTTGACGTCGAGGTTCTGATTGGTGGCAGCTCATTGCGCGGTGAAGCATGGTGGTGGGAGCATCATGTTCACAATCAGCCCTCTTGCTTGATTCTCTAGTGCTTAAACTTCACCGTAATGGATTCTCTTCTGCAGAGCTTTGCTTTGGTTTCATCATATGCGTTCTGTTCAGTTACTGTATGTTCTTGAACACAGTCTGGGTCGCCAGGAGCAGATCTTGTTCTTACATTATTGTACATTCTATATTATATATTACATCTATTCAACTTTTTATATGGCTTCTGATCAAAGTAAATACATGTGCAAGCTCCACGCATGCACACAGACTTCTGACTTCAGACGTTCTGGTTTAGGGAGCTCCAGAATGGCGTAACAGAAACGCCCTCGCGCCCTATCATCCGGAGATCGCGAGTTCTGTTCCCGCGTGATGCTACAGCCATCTGTAGCTTGGAGTCTAGAGAGCAGATTGGGCTCTGCACTCTCTTGGGGGCGGGGGGGTGGCATTCTCACCCTCTCGCTAGCCAATCACAGGCATCTGTGAGCTCACACAAATGAACGGCGCTTTCTGAGTGTGTTACTCCGTCCCAAGCAGTGCATGCATGAGCAGTCTCGGAGGAAGCACCTGAAAGTCTTTACCCGAACTTGTTGGTAGCTGCCACTTATTTTATGGGAAAGTTTGTGCGATTTGGCGATGATTAAATAAGGGGAGAAATAGAAATAAAGGAAAAGGTTTTGTTACTGCACATAAAATCCCAAACAGGTCCATTTCAAAAACGTGGTAAAGTTCAGGGAGTGAATAGTTATGCAAAACACACATAATGCACATTCAATTGTTGACGGATAAAAGGTTTCGTTCATCAAATTGCTTTATTATTCGCTCAACACCGTGGTGGTAGGTTAGGAGCAATTCTTCTATTCCTCATAAAGACCGACACAATACATCACGTCTAAGGCAAATGCTGCGAACATGAACATGACAGAACGCTTTCTCAGCACAATGAGGTGAAAACAAAACGTCTTATGTAAAAAAATAATCATTAAAAAACTCTATATAAAAATGTATGCTAATAATAATAATAATAATAATAATAATATGTATGTCTATTAAAAATGATAGAAATAAAAAAGTACTCCAACAACAGTAATAATAATAATAATTATTATTATTATTATAATAATAATAATAATTGTTCATATGGAACTTTTTTAAAGCATTTCAACTTTACGTTTAATTCCAAATAAATGAATGAATAAACAACAACAAAAACCTAATAGGAAAAATAAACAAATAAAAGTTAAAAAATGAAAATAGCAAGAAAGTTCGGCAAAAATAAAAGAAGAAAACATTCTTTTCCCTATATGTAATGTATTCCGCCGCTCCTGGATTTTGTTCGGGGCAGTTATTTGCTATTTGCGACGCTATATTGCTGGGTGATAAATATATGCTGCCGTTTTGGATAATTGATCTTTTCATGGTCTGAAAATTGAAGAGACTTCAATTGATCAGACGTGATGGAAAACGGAAGACAAACAGTTAACTCCTGCTCTGCTTCATCACGACTCCGGCATTGTTCAGATTGTTTGAGGGGAAATGAAACGCAGAGACATGTGTCCGCTCAATTCAACTCAAGCAGATCACTGATTTAGAACCCGTTACTGAAAATGTGAAACAAACTAAAATCGTCTGAAACAAAACGCTTACATTCCACTCTATAACTGTGTAACGCGTACAGCACACCTTCCTCGGATATCGCTAGTGTTAAATCTTAAACTTTTAATCATGTTTTGTTTTATTACTCCGCAATAAATCATACCTTAGGAAGTGAAAATATCATGAATGCAGTTAAATGTATCTGTGCTTTCTTAAAATAACATGACAACGAACCAAATATAAGATTATTTAGCTTATTTCTAATCAAATGTTGCTAAAATATTAAGCAAAAGACACCCTTCTTGTTCTATTGGCAGATCATTTAGCTAGTTTTAGAAATTCATGTCTTGAAAGAATAAAAATTCCTACATTCTAAAATTTCACTTACAATTTTAGTAACATATGACAAAAAATAAGTTGAATAATCGTATTTGGTTTGTTGTAGATTTATTTTGAGAAATTATAGATATTGCTAGATTCAAGAATATTTTGCTTGCTTTTTTCAGTGCAAAGGAAGCAATTAAATTGTAATTAGACACAGCAGACATAAAACTAAAATTTTATTATTTTTAAAAACATTTTTTAAATATATATATATATATATATATATATTTTAATGACGTTCATCCACGTCGAGGATGAACTATTTATGATTCTTTTTTAATGTCGTCCTTGATTATTTGATTTGTTTACAGAAATATAACGCTGCTGTTTTATTCATGTCTGTTTGCAGACCTACAAAATCAAGATGCAACTCATCTTTACACCTCGTTTTATGACTTTTCATTCCCAACATCAGCTCTAAAATATCTAAAAATGTTGTTTTTGTTTTTTTCCAGTAATGAATTTTATGAAATGTGTAGCAGAGCAGTACCCTTATTCATTACGATTTTCATTCCAAGACAAATAAGTAATCACACTAACCATGCCAATTTTGTTAAAAAAACAAAAACAGGTACAGATTCCAGCTTGGCCACATCAATCAGTTTCAGTATGACTCAGTCCAGAGCATCTCAAGTTCTGTTTTCTACACATCAAGGGCTCCTATTATGCAAGATTCACTTTTTAATCATGTTTACACGTTCGAACTGGTCTCTGGTGTAGATATACAAGAAATATTTCTTGATTTGTGTCCTTTTTTTAAACTTTAAATTAAAGTTTGACCTAGCATAAGACGATCCCCATGATGTTCTCCGGAGGGTTGCATTTGGAAGAGGAGTGAAATAAAGGGAATTTGAAGTTTTGCATTATTTGTGGGAGTATTTCAGCTGGGCATTAACACACACTTTAGCAGAGCTCTGAGACCTGCGTGTTACATCGTTAAAAAAGTGCAAATATGGGACCTTTAACTTCAATACATTTTTTTTTTTTTCTGCTAACACTAGCTCCGGGCTGAGCAAGTCTTGAATATTGACATACCAGGTCTTGTAAATTATAAAACATCTGAGCCAGCCATTTTTTACTGTCTGTCTCATAACGTGTTCCCAAAACAAAGAGTTTGACTAGTTGTTGTGAATGTTACTACTCGCCTTCTATAATGACCTCGCTCCTTTTCCGGCATTTGGAACATAAACATGTTTTCTGGCATTAGATTAAAAAAATAATAAAAAATGTAAAAAAACTTTTTGAAAGTTCAAACTCGTGATTTTTTAAGCCTTAAACAAAGGATTGTGATACAGCATACGGACGAATAGTTCTCCCAAAACCTACTACAATGTTGTCATTTTAATATATGAGGGTCGTTAAATGGGGACTTTTAATGAAAAGTCCCCATTAGGTAAATTAAAGCATAAAAGCAATCCAGCACAGTACGGTGGTGAGACTCTACAGACTTTACAGCTGCAGTAAAAGATTTGAACGGTACAAGCGCTTTAAAGAAGGCCATGAATGAGTCCACTGCAGTCGTTCCTGTGAACATTCAGCGAGTGGAACGCCTGATCCTCAAAAACGTTAAATATACAGTATATCTTGTCAGTAACTTGCGGAAGAGACGCATCTGTCTGTGTGAACTGTACACACAATCATCCACCAACACCACTTGTAGGTTATAGGAACTCGGCCGGGTGTTACTGCCACGCCCCGCGTACAGTCCTGGCCTCGCTCCGAGACATTTCCACATGTTTGTTCCAATAACGGAGTTTGTGGGAGCCGGCGTTTCAGACGTTCATGGATCATGGTTCTGGCGTCCTGAAAAAAACTTTCTACCTTGATGGTAATCCAAGCACTAGTGAAATTCTGTGATGCGGATAATCCGTTCCACCAATTCAAAAATATTACCGTTATTACCAATTTCCAACACTATAATTATATTTTCAAAATAAAAACAATCAAACCATTTTTAAAAATAGTAACGTAAAAAGTAAAATATGAAATAAATAGACATTAAACCTCACTTAACCTTAATTTACAGTATGATTCCTCTCGGCACCGGATGCTGAAAGCGGCTCCCTTTTCTTCTTACTGCCGTCCTTGATAACATCCCTGGGATCCATAGTGCTGTGTCTGCACTAAATCGCTTTCCTACTTTTGCTTAGCTTTCCACTGTCGCGGGCACATTTTGAACAGCTCCCGGGCGTACGAGCGCGTGATGTAGATGCAAGTCGGCGTTCGGTTCGGCTCGGTCGCTCGTACGCCAAAAATACTTCGCATCCCGAGGCGATACCTTACTTCTTAAGGTAAGCATTCTTAAGGCGGGGCTTTTTATGTGCTGAGGTACCGCTGTATTGTCAAACAGAATGTGATGACTTTAATGTTGTTGTTTTTTTGTTTTTTTTTACTTTCAGGACATTACAGTACGTCGTTACTTTAAGGTGTTATGATTATTTCATGATATAGCAGTATGTGATTCTTTTGAAGTCTCATTATTTTTAGTATAAAAGTTTATCTTGATCGTTTTTTTGCAGCATTACTTTCTTTCAAGATAGTATTTCTATAAGTTATCTCTAGAAAACAGCGTCATATTTCAAAATATCGTGATGTTGTCATTTTGACGCATCACACCCCCCCCCCCCCCCCCCCATTATGTCATTATTCTAATTTAATGTCACTAATGTTCACTAATGGATTTATGACTTAATATTAGAATTATTGTACATAAGGTCTTTAAATGTCAAATATTCAGGGCTTTTTTTTGGACTTCATTTCAAGTTAAGATCTTGATCTATATTTATGTTTGACATATTGTCTTGTCATTTTAACTTCATCCAGACTCATTTATAGAATATTATCTTGTCGTTCTTATTGCGTATGTGGCTTGTCAGATAGACATTGAACCAGTTGTTGTTTTAGTGGAATTCAGTAAACTGCTAATTGGCTTCAATATGTTAGGATGTTAGGCAGAAACGATAAAACTCAGTTAATAATAATAATAATAATAATAATAATAATAATAATGATCTAAAATTGTGAATTTCTAAATATTTTTTTGGACTCTTGATTACTTTTTGTCGCATTACTCTCGGATACAAGCAGCGTGTGCAGGACACTGGTGTTCACCGAACAGATTTTTTGTTTCTTGTGCACGCCCTACGCATACTTCTGTGCGTCCTCTAGCGCTGTTTATAAAAGCGCCGCAGACACAGGCAGGAGACAGACGGCGTGAGATTTCCACCGTAGCCCGAGGCAGATGGAATAGGGTGTAGCTGACTCCTCCAGGCCACCGTACACAACAAACCGGCCTCACACAGACTCTCATCCCTCATTTTAATCATCGCCGATGCTTCTCATGAATACAGAAATGCGCCCCGAGGCTGTGCGAGGCCTCCAAATCGAGTTTAACAAAACCTCAAAAGGTCTGGAGAATTACAATTCGCTACGTGAAGGAATGTCGAAACCTTTCAGAGAGAGAGAGAGAGAGAGAGAGAGAGAGAGAGAGAGAGGATACAGAATCACCTCGAACCTGCCTCTCAAACCAACTCAACAGGTTTCATTAGCATCACAATGGCAAAGGCTAATCCTCCACAAGTAGTGTGCCTGAGAACTTTGATTTACAGACTAGCGATTAGCGCTCGCTTGCTTTTTGAATGCCAATGCCCAGCAACTGTAGCATTAGCCAAACAGAAATGACGGAGCTATACAGTATGTTTATGGCGCAGTGAATAAATTATATCAGGAACATTTTAATCACCTGGACATTTGAGTTTCAGTGCTTTAAGGTCATCACAGGATCAGCTAACTTGCTGAATCATGCTAACTTGAACACTAAGTTTGTTGTTGATAAGAAGTGAACGTACCTATGTTCCCAGGGCCCATGTTCCCTAGTCTGTGTCTTTCTTTTCTTTTTCTTTTTTTGGTAAACATATGTTCACCATTTTATTCTGTTCAAGACAAATGGAACGCATTTCAAGATAAAATTTTTTTTTCCTGAATATTAGCCAGGTTATTTTTATGGGAAAAAAGGCCTTTCAACAAATCATACAAAAGTATTTCATTCAACAAATTAAACATCTTCCATTATGTGCGGACCAGGGGAACATAGGACCCTGGGGAACTGGGGAAAATGGGGATCTGGGAACACAGGACCATGGGAACGTAGGATGCCATATCTGGGGAACATGGGGATCTGGGATCATAGGACCATTTTTCATGCTTCCATTATGTACCATATTAATCCTGGGAACACAGAACCCTAGAACTGGGGAACTTAGGAATCTCTCTAAATATACGACCCTAGAACTGGAGCATAGGACCATGGGTTCTATCTAAATAGAAAATATAGATCTAGACCGGGTTAAAACCTTAAACATATTGAAACATGTGAACCTATTTTCTTTCACACACATTTCTTTTACACCCATAAACTGTATTTTAAACTACAAAATAAAGAATAGTGAAGTCATTTTAATATTAATATATATATATATATATATATATATATATATATATATATATATATATATTTTTTTTTTTTCATTTTAATATTATTATTCTTTACGAACAATCAGAGTGAAGCATGATGGCGGGAGCATCAGATCCAGGGTCATTGTCTGCCTCACAGACACATTTTTAATGACACCCCATCAAAAAGATGTTTATTACATTTATTGTTAAATATAATAACTATGATATTAGCAGGCTGTGATTTCCAGAGCAAAGAAAAATAAATCATGGATGCCTTGGATATGCTTCAGAGATCCATCAGAGTCTCTAAACTCCACTTTGAGACACACACAAGCCTCACACCAAGCTCCTTAGATATCGTTTGTAGCTGAAATGTAAACGCCACTAGTCGTCTAATTACAACCTGAACCAGAAAAAAGGATGAAAAAGATGAATGAAAGCAGCAATCCAGTCAAGTGGCTGTTTCAGATAAAAAGGTGAAAAGGCATCTCACAGATGACGAACAGATGAGAGACGCGAACGAGGCAACTGACAGAAAGATGGAGAATTGTGGTTAGAACCTGCACGTGCTAACGAGGACATTGGGAAATTATTTAACGAGACACTTACATGCCTTTGCATATAATAATGGCTTAAAACACAACCTCACTCACGCAGCGTTGCTACGTGTGCAAAAGTTAGCACACCCACCTCTAAGTTTTATTCCGGTGTACTGAACTTGATGTTGAATCATGATGCTGAACGCTTTCTAATATTATTTTACAGTTTTTTTTTTTTCAGTTTACCTGCGACTTCTTGATTTCATCTTCCAAAAACACCACATTTCACAATCTCTCCGGTCTGAAGTCTTTTTTTTTGTATTATTTCTCTAGAAGTTTGTGTTCATTTATTATTCTTTTTTTAATAATATAAATTTCATAACTTGCAACTTGAGTAAGATTGCAAATAGAGCTTTTTAATCAACTTCATTATCAACTGCGTACAGAGCATTAAAAAACAACAACAAAAAAAAAAAACCATATACTTCTTTGCATAATTTTCTAATTTGCCAACCGGTGACCTGATTTCATGTTAAGTAACAACAAAGTAGAGCTCTTATTATTATTAAATCACATGCTTAATCACATGCTTATCAATTTTAGACCTGACATTTTTTGTTGAATTAAAAATATACACTGTATACAAGAAAAAAAAAAAAAAAGCAGCCATGCTTTAAGTAACTAATAAGAAATTATGCATGAAACGACATGAGTTTTTAGTTTAAGGTAAAACTGATAACGGGGAACTTTTATTACTGTAAAAACACCAGGTGGTTACTGTAAAACCAGGTATTCCATATCCAGACATTTTTATTAATCCCAGGGGGAAATTACTTTGCCTTGTTACACCTGCTCAGTGTTTTAAAATAGAAAAGAAAAACTATTACAAGTGATGACTGTGTTAAACATTAATGATGGAAGGACATACAGTATAGCGTATGATGTGTCGAGTGCATGTACAGGATAGAAAAAAAAAGAGTTTGGGTTGAAATATTGGTGAAGCAAGACAAGCGATCAATAAGAAACATTTGGGAAAATTTTTTAATATGTAAATAAATCAATTCGATCTGATGAGTCAGCTTCGTCTGATTTCGTTCCAAGTCTGATGTGACGAACCTCCGGCGGATGTTGAACAGTAATGTCAAATTTCTGTACGTTTCTCAGAGTTAGAGCGGACAGTACAAACACAGAGGTTGATATCAGACCCTGAAGGAGCCGGAAGCTCTTGGTGGATGAGGACTGCCTGAGACCAAGCTACAGAGCATGTGGTTTATTTTCCTTCGACAACCCAAAAGAATCCAACACGGCCACGCCGATCACCTCAACCGCTCTGGACCGGTTTGCTTCCCAGCACTAACGAAGATACATCTTGAAACTCTGACTGACAAGTTGTGCCAGAAATGGACTTCTTCTCCTTCATGTTGTCCTGAAGGAGCTGAACAAACCAGGGTGAGAAAAACCATCATATTCCTCAGACGGAGCGATGATTTGTGACCTGGCTATAATGGATAAGAATCACCTCACTGTCAGGGTTTGTGTCAGGAACGAAGCACCAGGGGCTCGTCGCATGTTTAAGGCTCTTCGCTCCTGTTTTCCTTCTTTAATGGTCGTTATCAGCTCGATCCGATTGACGCGTTAGCAAGCACAAACTGTTGCCCTTTGCGTGTATTAACTCAAGATGCATTAGGGATGGTTAGGGTTCAGGGTTGGAGTTTATCCATGAAACTGCTTGTTGTAAATCAGTTAACATTCTCATGTTTTGCCCTGGGTTAAACAGTCACCATGATGTAACCATGTCCTGGTGACATTAAAACTCAGACAGACAGCTACAGGTAAGACAGCTCACCAGTCTAGGGTAATAGTGTCTAAAAATGTTATTCTGCTAAATTAAGATTAAGCGTTTAGGATTTATAGATATTTGGTAAGAGCACGAATCTTTGGTTCTTAAATAAATAAATAAATAAATAAATAAAATCTCAGACATGCTCGGTATAGTTTTAATTATATGTAGTAGAGGAACATTTTGCTTATTTATCAGAGTGAAAAACACTTTCAGGGTATTGATATGAATTGTTCAAAATAAACTTCTGTTAACCAGTGAATTGGTGTTGCTCTTAAAGTATTTTGTTAGTCATACTTTATTCATAGAAATGAGGCTTCATGTAGTTTAACACATGTAAATTTACATACTTGATACAACCAAAAAAAAAAAAAAACATTTGCTTGTCAGAACTTATTTATTTATTTAATAAATAAAATTTCTCAAGAGAAAAATGTTTGTAGCAAAAGTTTGCTAGAAATCTGTTCTAAAAAAAAAAAAAAATTAAATACAGATTTAAGGGCGTCCGAGTGGCGCAGTGGTGAAGCGCTCGCCCTATCATCCGGAGATCGCGAGCTCGATTCCCGGGTCATGCTGTAACCTCTCGCAGATGGAGGTCTAGAGAGAGCTGCTTGGCCGAGCTCTCTCAGAGGGGCAGGGTGAAAGGTACTTAGTGCTCCCACAGCCAATCAGGGGCGTCTATGAGCTCACGCAAGCGGAAGGAGCAGATAGCGCTGTCCTCCGAGTGTGTTACACCGCTGCCAACGCTGCGTGAGACACGTGATAGTCTTCGGCCCTCCCGGCTGAGTGGTAGTAGTAGCCTTAATGCGGGAGCCCCCTAGTGACGGGGAGGAATTGGACACGACCAAATTTGGGAGAAAATCGGGGGAGAAATCCAAAAAAATTATAAAAAAATATAGATTTCAAATGTAATGCTAATCAAACAAGTAGGAACAACATTTGTAAGTTTGCTGTCACTGTAACATTTTTTTGATGGGTTTAAAAACAGAGATTTTAACTCCTGAATTTAAGGGAAACGGTTTGAAGGATGCAATCCGGTTTAAGACGTTTACACTTTAGCGGGTGCTGTGATGTGATGTGATGTGATGTGACGTGACGTGATAGTGAAGTGGTTGTTAAGCCTTGTTGCATTGTTATGCTTCAGATAATATGATGGTGCAAAAAAGAAACATGTTGCTGTTGGGTTTTAAAATGGTTTAAGAGAGGTGTTGTATTATTTTTTTTAATGATTCAAAAAATTCATCATTTTTGCCTTTAGTGTTTCACCCTAGTTCTTGAACTTTCCACTACAAATGTTAGCTTTATGTAAATGATCATTAGATTCCAGTTAACTTCACCATTGGCTCTGCTTCACTGAACCCTGGAGGTTCCCGGATCCTGCTTTTGGATTTAGGGGGCCAGAAAAAAGAAAAGGCAACATGCTGTCCAGTACAACATTCGGACATTAGGATGGCAGATGGCATTATCATGCTCTTCTGATTTTTCATATTTATTTGCGAGCTGTTTTTTTTCCCCCCCCTCTCAGCAGGAGTACAGCTGATGAAGAGCATGCAGATTAAGAAGACGAGATGCCAAGGTGTCTAATATGGACGTAATATGTATCTTTCCAGCAAGTGGGATTTCTTTTCTATTTTTATTATTAGAGTGCATGAGGGGGAAAAAAAAAAAAAAACATAAAATATTTTTTCAACACAGTCTCCAGTATTAGATTGCATGATGGGAATGAGGCTTCGAATAGTTTTTTAACTAAACAGAAGATGACTGTAGGTTGAAACTCATGAGTATGTTTGTAACACAGGATCCGAAACAGAAGTGACACCGAGCATCAAAAAAGGGCACATAGTCGCAAAAAGCGCAAAAGTTGCGCGCACACACACACACACCAACACACACACACACACACACAGTCTCTTACCTGATGATGGCTGTGTCTCCCTGGCGCACGGTGATGTTGTCCGTCGCGCGCTGCACGTCCACGCTCCGCGCGGGAAAGCCTGCGGGCAGAAGAACACACAGCAGTCGGAACAGGGTCGCGTGCAAGCGGCACCAGCAGCACGCGCTCCTCCGCGAGAACATCACGCGTGCGGTTTAGATCCCAGAGAAAGACAAGAGGAGGAGGAGGAGGAGGAGGAGGGGAAAAGTGCTCAGAATAAAGGTGATGAAAAGCTCTGCACTCGTCCTGAAATTAAGATTTAGAAAATAATAAACGTCGGAACGTAACTTTGGGGTTTTTCGTTTCGTTTTTTTGTTTTTGTTTTTTTTAAACAAATAAAGAAAGAAACAGAGGAGAGACGCAGAGATTCCGGTCCGTGATGCTGATGCGCCGCTCGCCGCGCGAGGAGGCACAGCCTGAGTGAGTCCTGAGCGCGCGCGCTCGCTCGCTCGCTCGCTCTCTCTCTCTCGCGCTCTCTCTCTCTCTCTCTCAGCGGTCTGGGCGCGCGCTCCCGCCGCCCCGCTATACATCGCTGCTGCCGTTCCCTCGCGCTCCCGCCGCTGATGATGCTGCTGCGCGCGATGCTAACACCCCCCCCCCCCCCCCCCCCCCCCCATCACACGCGCGCACACACACACTGCGCGGTTATTGGCACGCTTTCCAGGTCGTCAAGGCAACGGGGTACTCGGGTTCGCGCCTTGGCAAAGCCCGCCTTCATGTAAATGATCATAAACAACAACAACAACAACAACAAAAAACCACGCCTTGATGCGAACACGCTAAGAAGTATCGCAGTAAAGGAGGAACCTTAGACATGGGAAATACTTCACGAATCATCACTCCCTAATCATCAGCTTCTACTCTATTTAAATCATGAACGAAACCCATTAACTAATAAATGCTCAAAGCAGGAAAAAACTCGCCTTTATGTAAAACAGTAATCAAAAGCAAACATTTTAAGCCGATGAATAAAACGCTGATGAATAAAAACAGTTAGTTATGCGAATAAGCAAATAAAACCCCACCTTTATGCAAATAATTAAAACAACAACAACAACAACAACAACAACAACCACGTCCTGACGCAAACTCAATTTGAAGTATTGCGGTAAAAGAGAATCCTTATATTCTTGGTATATATTGGGTAAAATACTTATCAGTTAGCAGTGCATAATGATTAGCTTCCCAGTAATGTATTGAAATAATTAACTGAACCCATTAATCAATAATAATGCTCAGTGCATTAACACAAAAGCTAAAATAAAAATTATAAAATGATTTAACAAAAGCACACCTTTATGCAAAACAGTATTGAAAATGAAAACATTTACCTAAACTTTACCTAAACCTGTACCTAAACAAAAGCTGTATGAGTAAAAACATTTTATGCAAATGATCAAGAAAAATCCTTCCATTATGCAAATGAGCACGAACAACAACAATAACAACCACACTTTGATGTGAACGTGCTAAGCAGTATTGCAGTAAAAGAGACACCTATATATATATATATATATATATATATATATATTGAGACACCTATATATATATAGACACATATATATATATATATATATAGAGAGAGAGAGACACCCATATATATATATATATATATATATATATATATATATATATATATATATGTATATATATATATACTGTGTGTATATATATATACTGTGTGTATATATATATATATACACACAGTATATACAGTATATACTTAATTAATTATCACTACCTAATTATCAGCTTCCTAGTACGGCATTTAAACGTTAACCTAGTAATGAATAATAATACTCAATGCATAAAACTCACCTTTATGTAAATGAGTGACAGACGCACACATTTATGTGATAAAAGATATACAAACTATCATAAACAACAATAATAAATATGCAAATGATCATAAACAACAATAACAACCACACCTTGATGCAAATGCACTACAAAGTATTGCAGTGAAAGGGAAAACGTAATATGGTAAATAATTAATTAACTAGCAATACCAAATCACCAGCTTCCTAGAACTGTACTAAACTTAAGCCGTTAATGAATAATGATTATTGCAGGAAAAACACGCCTTTATTTAAATGAGTGACAAAAGCACGCCTTTATGCAAAACAGTCATAAAAAGCCGACCTCCTCAGTTGATGAATAAAAATAGTCCCTAATGCGAATGGGCAAAGAAAACCCGCCTTTATTCAAATGATTAAAAACAACAACAAGCACCCCCACGCCTCGATTTGAGCATGTTAAGAAGCATTGCAGTAAAGGACAAACCTTGTTTATAGAGGGTAAATACTTAATTCATTAGCAGTCCCTAATTATCAGCTTCTTAGTATTTCTTTGCAGATCTTTATGCAAATTAAGAAACAAATAAATAAATAGTGGAAAAAGCACACTTTATTTGCTAATAATGAATTGTATTTCCTAAACATTTATTCAATACTTTAAGTACTTCAGTAAAATATATAAACAGATATTTTGCATACAAATTGAAGTCTTTGGTCTGTAATTTGTTCCTGTAACACTGAACATTAATTATTAATAAACTCATTACAAGCTAAGACCTGAACATCAGGACAGATGTCAGATATTTCCGTCAGAGTGTCGACGTTTTTATGTCGAGTTCATGTAAAGTTTATATTTTAATAATTCAAGAGATCCGGTTAAACATTTCGTGTAAATTTCTAGGTCATATTTTTTTTTGTTCCTGGAAACAAGTTGTATGGTAACCATGACAACAATCAGGGGCGCTATAATAGTTCGGTCACGCAAACAGTACTTTTTATGAGTCAAGGTTACGTTTTATTGCGTGTAATTCTCAGCATTGCAACACACTATCGAAGTACTTAATTTTTTTGCAAAACTAAAAAGCAAAAGGAACATTCTGGCAACATCCTTGACTAGCAACAAGAATACGCTAATAAAAGTATGTTCTTATAAAAAAATGTAAAAAAAAAAAAAAAAACCTTTGGAAGCAACAAAAAGCAAAAAAAAAAAAAAAAAAAGCCTGATTCTCAATTAAAAGGCTTCAAAAATGCTTGTTTATGTAGCTCCGCCTCCTGACTCGGAACAGCAAAGTCTTTGCCTTGCTTTTCTTTGTAGCGTTAGCGTCAGTGTTTACACCTGCTACGATGTATGAACTAATTAGGATTACGGACGTTCCAGGCTTTTTTATTTCCTACTTTGATCCTGCTTATCATTTACTTTTGCATTTTATGATGAATAACGTTGAAAGCAGTGCTGGTTTGTGATTGCGGAGTTGCATTGTACGTCGTTAATGCTTCTCCGTCGCACACGACTAATAAGGAATTGAGGATTATCGGGGAAATAAATAAATAAATAAAAAAAACAAAACAAAGCGCTCTGAGTTTATGGTCCTTCTGCATCATGCTAGTCAACTGTGACGAGCTGCGCCTTTCGAAAACTCCATTAGACTCTAGTGAGTAAAATAATGGTACAGGACTGTAAGCCGTAATTATTAACACTCACATACACACACTATTAAAAAGTGTATTAGTCTAGCTTAATGTTTCTAGCCAACTATTTCTGTTTAAATTTCTCATGCTTTAACTAACACTTACTCTCTTCCTCGTCCTCATGCTGCACGTCTGCGCGCTCCTTCATTAGCTCTCATAAAACAAATGAACTTCATGCCTTAATAAATCACAGTTTATGAAACAGGCCCTGCGTTTTACTGCTGCCTCCGAAACCGACAAAGCAAACAGCAATTAAAGAAGGGCATTATGTAGGTTTCGGGGGTTTAATGGTTCCGCAGCTCTTTTCCTGTACCAAAACAAATGATCTTTCAGAAGAGGAACAATCAGAAGGATTAGAAATCCATGGAGGCCTGGAGGGAATTGTACAAGGCGCTGCAGGATGGGACTCGGAGCTCTGCCGCTCTGCCGCTCTGTCGCTCTGCTGTTGTTGCTTTCGCAAATAATATTGTCGGTGATTGTATGTTAAACTGCAAACCAGAGCACTTTCTGTTCCTCAGCGTTATTTTTACAAGGGGTGTTCAAGTCAAACCAGGACTTTTGATTGATTATTTCTCTATATAATCCCCTGCTACACTAATGTACTTATCCCAGCGTAGCACTAGTGCGTAGATACCATCAAGTTTTCTCAATACGCTGGAGCCATGATCAGACCGCCTGCCTGATTCACATCTGAAACACCGGCCTCCCAGGAACTCCCTTAATGACACAAGCATGTGGAAATGGCTTGGAGCGAGGTGCATCAGATCCAGATCCAGAGAAAGAGCGTATGCATATACACCAAATAGTTTCACCAAAATCAGAATGATCGTCATTCATCAACGCGTGGTCTTCTTTAAAACGTCTTTAAGAGTCTCATCACCGTATTGTGCTTGAAATCTCCTGTAAATATCGATCGTCTGTTTTACACCTTATTTCATCAGAAATTTCCCAGTTTGACTTGAACGAAAAATTAACATCAATGAAATAATAGAATTCTTTTAGGAATTAACTACTGATAAAGAGTGTGTATATAAATCAATTTAAGTTACATACCTGCATGATTAGACATGCTTTCTCCACTTAAACTTATTTCTGACATTCCCTTTTCCAGCTCTTCTTCTACCCATCACATCGTGGTTTCTATAGCAACATCTCATTCAGAGAGACATGTACGGAGGACACTTCATGGAAACGGATTTAGAGGTAAAGTGTTGCTCATTTAATATTTATGGAAGGAGTCTCCAGTGTCAGTGCTTTATAAAGCTTTAACTTTTCTTCAAGACGGTAGAGTATGGGATTTATAATTATTTATAATTATAATTAAAAATAAATAACAAATAATGAATATATTTCCAGTGTATTTGTTTTTAATTCTGGGAACTTCATTTAATTTGATGTTTACTCTTAGTTTTATAAAAAAAATTGTCACGAGCAACCGAGGGATGAACACAGTAGCCTTAGCAGTTAGCCCGTGTTGCGTGGACGGTAAACCCAAACGCGGAAGCAGCGCGAGCAGGCAGGATAACCACGCGTTTACTCTTAGAACTCTCTTACACAAAGAGCAAGGATCTACACAAATACATGAAACAGCAATGCATATAAGCTAAAAAAAAAAAGACCTCATGATTATAAAAGTAATGCCTATAAAGAACACGAGGAAGGTTTAACCTTGGCCATTTAAAAAAATTTAACTATGAAACTAAAGGTTCCATTGTTTCAAATAACATTTATTTTTCTCTAGTTTTTCATTTTCTACACCTTCTCCTTCTCCTTGTGCATTAATACTGAAGACGTTCAAACTATGAAAGAGCACACATGGAATTATGCAGTAAAAAAAAAAAAAAAAAAAAACTCAGAATATGTATTATTTGGACATTTTTTTTTAGATTGACTAAAGTAGCTTTGATGAAGCTCGGCACACTCATGGCATTCTCATCAGATTCACGAGGCCGTCACCTGGTTTTCAATTCACTGGTGCGTCTTATCCAGAGTTAATCTGTGACATTTCTTGCTTCCTTAATGTGCTTTGGACCATCAGTTGTCTTGTGCAGAGGAACGGTGTGTACAGAGTCAATAGCCCTACTAGTGCTACTACAACTACTGTACAAATCCATCCGTATTATGGCAAGAAAAGACAATTCATCATTACTTTAAGTAATGAATGTCAGTCAATTCTGAAAATCTCAAGAACTTAAGAAGCCAAAATCATCAAACACTGTGATGAAACCGGCTCTCATGAACACTGTCCCAAAAAAGGAAGACCAAGAGCTACCTCTGCTGCAGAGGATATGTTCATCAGAATGTCCAGCTTCAGGACCCACTGATGTACAGCACCACAGATTAGAGCTCTCATACTGTAAATGCTTCTCGGAGTTTGAACAGCAGACATATTTCAACAGAGGATACTGTGTGAGTCAGGCCTTCATGGTTGAATTGTGGCAAAGAAAACATTACCTCGGAAGAACAACAAGGAGAAGAGACTTGCTTGGGTCAAGAAACACAAGGAATCGACATCAGATCAGTGGAAATCTGTCCTTTGGTATGATTATTTTGAAGTAGTTAAGACATTGCAGGATTTATATCCTATTTGTCCAGTCATAATTTCAGCGTCTTCGGTATTAATATACTGTAAGGGACTCCCACTAGAGGTCGCTGTGTGCACATGTTTGTTTTTGTTTTGTAGTTTACGTTAGTCGACTCAGTTTCCCAGAAGGCACCTCGGTCAGGTGATGCGGGTGCTCACCTGAACCGAGGTAGCTCATCATTAGTATTGTTATAAATAGCCGGTTGTTCTGGGAAATTGGGTCGAGCATTAATACTGTCAGTGGGGATGTGTTTTGATTTGGCTTTTGGTTTGGTTTTGGTCATGTTTTATTTGACTTATGTTTGTTTATTTGGGCTCTGTTTTGTTTTGTGATTAAGTGTGAAGTGTAAGTGTACCTTTTAGTTTATTCTGTGCATGTTTGTGTGCTGTGTAGTGTGTTTTCCAGTGCTCCCCTAGCTTCCAGTGTGTTCCTCATAGCTCCCAGTGTGCTCCCCTAGCTTCCCGTGTGCTTCCTTAGTTCCCAGTGTGTCTCCCTAGCCTCTAGTGTTGCTCCCCTAGCCTCCAGTGTGTTCCCCTAGTCTTTAGGACTCCTGTCCCGTCAAGTCTCTAGTATTCCTGCCCCGTCCAGTCTCTAGTAGTCCTGTCCCGTCCAGTCTCTAGAATCCCGGTCCCGTCCGAAGCTCTCGTGTCAGTCCTACAGGGACTGAAGTGCTTAAAATGGTCTGAAATGCTTAATGGGACTGTTAATTTCTAGTTACATCTGTATTTGTTAAAAGAAGCCTCTATGTGTCTGAAGAGACGGGTTAGGTGTGTTTGTATGTCCAGAGCCCTTTGTTTTGTTTGTGTTTGATTGTTCATTAAAGATTTTATGTTGATAGAACCCATCTGCGCCTATGCCTTCCCTTTATGCCCACGGCAATAACAAACCGCCCGAACCGCCTGTCATACCGGTTCATGACATATACAACGTTGAAAACAATAAAAATAAAGAAAAACCATTGAATACGTACTGTAGGTGTGTCCAGACGTTTGACTGGTACTGTATATGCTGCGTATAAACTGTTGAACATCGCATTGATTTTATCAATTTGCACTTGTGTAAATTGTTATTATAAAGTAAAATAAAGGTGTTCAAGTTAGTGCATTAATATACACCTGTGACTGCTTTGCTTGGTATTGTTTTTTTTAAAATATTTTAAACAATTGGCTATATAAAATCGAATGTAATCTGTGTTCATTGTCCTTGTGCAAAGTGCAGGCAGTGAGAGGAAGAAACTATTTGAAAATGAGTAGGTGCACCTGAAGCCACACTGGGAAATATGGCATATCTTGTGTATTTAGAGGAAATAAACATTCTACTGAAGAAAGTATGATTCCACCTCAATCTTTGGCATTTGCACATAAAGGTTACAGAGATGATCTGAGCAATAAATAATTTGTAATTGAATTGAACTCGAGATGGAGAACTGGCCTACGCTTCAGTCAGTCCGTGTAGGCAGGAGGAAGGTTAAAGCGCACGAAAAAAAAGAAGAAGAAAAAAAAAACTGTAGTTCTGGCACTCACAACAGTTTGCATTCGCTGCGTCTCTAGACGACACGAAAAAGTGTCAGAAATGCATGTGAGGGGAAAAAAAGGAACGAGAGAATAGATAGGATTTGCCTGCATTTTCTCCAAGCCTCTGAGCTGACTGTAGTCGCAATTCTGCACTGTTTTGTGCCATTGATACAGAGGCTGGAGAGGGCACTCCAACGAGGCTAGCCCGGAGATTGGAAACCTGCTCTTGGTGCTTTCTCTCCACATGATGACCCATCACCTGCTGCTCATGACAAAATACAAAACTGATTTTTCCGAAAGATTCATAGCCTTCAAATCACATTTTAACTAAGAATGTGACCTTCATCTAGTTGGATAAAGAAAATACAAATATACCTTCATGGCCAGCAAAGGACACTGGCACTGGAAAGTTTTCACGCAAATAACGTGTGCTGCTCTGCGGAATCTTACTGGGGTTTAAGAATTATTGTTGGTTGTAGATCTTATCGCCAAATCCAGCCACAAAACCTTATTGATCTGGATTTAATAAATTCACCGCTAATAAATTCACTGGTACCTCGGCATACGAATTTAATCCGTTCCGGATTATGAAGCGCATTTTCCCATAGGAAATAATGTGAATGCAGATAATCCGTTCCAGGCACACAAAAAATATTACCAATATTACCGATTTACAACACTATAATCGTATTATTGCATATAAAAACAATCAAAACATTTAAATGAAGTCAAATATGAAATAAATAGACATTAAACCTCCCTTAACCTTCATTTTTGATTCCTCTTGGAAAGCGGTTCCCTTTTCTTCTTGCTACCGTCCTTGATAATGTTCTTGGGACCCATGGTGCTGTGTCTTCACTAAATCTTGCACAAAATGCAAAAAAAAAAAAAAACCAACACAAAAACAATGTGCAACTTGGCTGCCGTTCCGTTTGGCTCGGTTCATTCGCTCATATGCCAAAAATGCTTCGTATGCTGAGGAAAATTCTTGCAGGATCTCAGTTTAGTATTAAAGCTTTACTGTACGTGAAAATTCGTGAGGCCACTGTATAATAAGCGGTACAGTACCTTATTAGAGCAGATTTGGGTCAATGAGGTGAGATTTAATTGAGTAATCCTGTTGTGTTCAACAATTCAGAAGCAGCTATTAGCTTACTGTAATCTTTAATTTTTTAATCTTTGAGACTAAAAAAGAGACTTGAATGTTCTGTTTTTGTCACTTTCTGCAACCAACGTCACGTCTGATTTCACACACATTTCACCGTTAAGCGTTTCACTGAGGGAAGGCAAATCACAGCATTATGCATAATAGTCAGCAGGTGGCGATATTCCTGTTTCAAATGCTACATACTGTACCACTTGTGGTCAAAAAAAAAAATTGCCATTTGCACTGTACGCAACCGTACGCAGCACCATGCAGGAATTAGGCAAGAAGGCAGGCAACTGCTTGTAGCTCCTTGCCAGCAGGGGCTCCTCAGGGTTATGAACTAAGACAACGGTGATGAATGCTGGAGAATGCTGAAGAATCTCGCTGAAAATCTTTGCCCAGGACCTCAGCAGACTCCAGGATTGCCTCTCAGTGTAATGAAATAAAAAGTATAGATATTTGTTTTAGGCTGTAGTGGAGTCAATGTGAAATGTATCCCGACTCAAGCAAAGTACAGATACATGAAATATGTACTTAGTACATTTACTTTATTACTGTACTTAGGTTACCTTCCAACTCTGTGCAGAATGTAGTAATGTTAATAACTTTAGTTGCTCTAAATGTTTCTCCCTATAGTGATGTACGCGCCAGTTCATACAGCAGATTCTATCCTGTTTGTATATACTTTTTTCTTGTTAAAAAGGTTTTGTAGACATCTGACTATCACTCCTGTGTATATATGTGCATCCTCAAATTGTTGCAACAAACTTGGAACACACAATTGTATATAAATGCTACAGCTATAATTTCTCTTCACTGGAAGGAAGAGGCCCAAATCTTTTTCAGCATGTGCATGAAGCAAGCCCGGTGAAGACATGGTGTTTTAAGGTTGAAGTGGAAGAGCTCCAGCGCTCCTGAACTCCTGAACCCAATGGTTCCTCTACATTTCGTAAGTGTTGTCTACTAATCATTTAGTCAATGCTAGATTGTATGCCTCCATACTTGCCCAGAAAACATTTTCTCCTACCTAAGTGACCCCCATATTTTAAAATCTGAAGTTCCCAATGGCAAAGTGTGACCTTGAGATTCTGCTGTTCGTTGAATTGCTTCATATGAGCACATGCTGTTCTGGTTTTATATTATATTCGATTCTGGGAGATAATAGCACAAGGCTATCTACAGCCCAGTCATAGAAAGAAATTTCTTTTTCTATGCATCGCTGCAGGAGCTTGCTCCTCAAGGACAGCCAATTTCAGCCTTGTTGTTCCTTGCATAAACACGACCATGCAGCTGGACCAGATACCTTCTAGAAGTGCAAAAAATGTTTTTGGGAATGGGCGATCCGTGTGCCCTGGTCCAGTAGATTCCATTTGACCATTCTATTAGTGAATTGACGTACTACATTAACATGATGGCTTCTAGGTCTATTGAAGAATTCAAGAATTCAAAGTGAAAACTGTGCAGTCAAGAGCACTTAAGAACCTGCTGATCCCAGACACTGGACTATTGTGTACTCAGTATTTTAAGATGTAGTTTATGTCCAGTAAGTGACGCACTGTATAATCCAGGTCTAGAATCTAAGATGAGGTTTTTCAGTTGTTCTGACATCCTATTACACTGGCCTGTGACTTTAACTGGAAAATGAATTTCATTCAGTAAATTTTTAACAGCATCAGCTTGATTCCATCACCTAAAGAGCACAACATCAACCAACCATTACTACCTCAACTGTATTACATGGAGGTCAGATACTCGCCAACAACTCAACTTTGATGATTTAACACCGTCAACTAAATACCATCTCATCAATGCTGTCAGTTGAACCCCATCAGCCAAACAGCATCACTTCACCCCCACCAACTTAACACCATGCCTTTAACCCCATCAAGTATACAGCATCATTTCAACACTGTAAACTAAACAGCATCACTTCAACACCACCAAGGGAACAGCTTCATTTCAACATCATCTAATGACTACCACTTCCTCACTAGCAAATAATCACTATCACCAAAACATCATCAACTAAACAGTATCACTAAAACATTTTCAAATAAACAATATAAATTCCACCTCAGCAGCCCAATACCTTCATATAAACAGCATCACTTCAACATGAAATCTTCAGCATCATTCCCACACCATCATATAAACACTATCACTTCAACCTCACCAATTAAACACAATCACTTTATAAATATCAACTAAACCCCATAAACTCAACAGCATTACGCCATCCCAAACAACTAAACACTTCATCCCCATCAACTAAACACTTCATCCCAAACAACTAAAGACTTCATCGTCATCGACTAAACACTCCATCCCAAACAACTAAACACTTCATCCTCACCAACTAAACACTCCATCCCCATCAACTAAACACTTCATCCCAAACAACTAAACACTCCATCCCCGTCAACTAAACACTCCATCCCAAACAACTAAACACTTCATCCTCACCAACTAAACACTTCATCCTCATCAACTAAACACCTCATCCCAAACAACTAAACACTTCATCCCCATCAACTAAACACTTCATCCCAAACAACTAAAGACTTCATCGTCATCGACTAAACACTCCATCCCAAACAACTAAACACTTCATCCTCACCAACTAAACACTCCATCCCCATCAACTAAACACTTCACCCCAAACAACTAAACACTCCATCCCCGTCAACTAAACACTCCATCCCAAACAACTAAACACTTCATCCTCACCAACTAAACACTTCATCCTCATCAACTAAACACCTCATCCCAAACAACTAAACACTCCATCCCCGTCAACTAAACACTTCATCCCCATCGACTAAACACTTCATCCCAAACAACTAAACACTTCATCGTCATCGACTAAACACTCCATCCCAAACAACTAAACACTTCATCCTCATCAACTAAACACTTCAGCCCAAACAACTAAACACTCCATCCCCGTCAACTAAACACTTCATCCCAAACAACTAAACACTTCATTCCAAACAACTAAACACTTCATCCCCATCAACTAAACACTTCATCCCAAACAACTAAACACTTCATCCCCATCAACTAAACACTTCATCCCCATCAACTAAACACTTCATCCCAAACAACTAAACACTTCATCCCAATCAACTAAACACTTCATCCGTCATCGACTAAACACTCCATCCCAAACAACTAAACACTTCATCCTCATCAACTAAACACTTCATCCCAAACAACTAAACACTTCATCCCAGTCAACTAAACACTTCATCCCAAACAACTAAACACTTCATCCCCATCAACTAAACACTTCATCCCAAACAACTAAACACTTCATCCCAAACAACTAAACACTTCATCCTCATCAACTAAACACTTCATCCTCATTAACTAAACACTAAATCCCAAACAACTAAACACTTCATCCCAAACAACTAAACACTTCATCCCTCATCAACTAAACACTCCATCCCAAACAACTAAACACTTCATCCTCATCAACTAAACACTCATCTCAAACAACTAAACACTTCATCCTCATCAACTAAACACTTCATCCCAAACAACTAAACACTTCATCCTCGTCAACTAAACTCTTCATCCCCATCAACTAAACACTTCATCCTCATCAACTAAATACTTCATCCCAAACAACTAAACACTTCATCCCCGTCAACTAAACACTCCATCTCAAACAACTAAACACTTCATCCTCATCAACTAAACACTTCATCCTCATCAACTAAACACTCCATCCCAAACAACTAAACACTTCATCCCAAACAACTAAACACTTCATCCTCATCAACTAAACACTCCATCTCAAACAACTAAACACTTCATCCCCATCAACTAAACACTTTATCTCCATCAACTAAACACTTCTTCTGCATCAACTAAACATTTTATTCTCTTCAATTAAACACTAAACTTCTTCACTTCAAAAACATCAACTTTTCAGCCTTGCTTTAACAACATCAACTAAACACCACCATGTCCATCCCATGGACTAAACCACATCACTTAAACAGCTTCAGCTCAATGCAGTCAATTTGAGGTGTAGTGCTATTTGTTTAAGTACTTGTTGGGGCACACCTAAATGCAGCGCTTGCTTTCATTACTTTACGAAAAACCTTTTTATGTCTTTTGGAAATTAACGAGTGCTTTGCTGCGTATGCTTTACTTAGGATCTATGATCATCAAGCGCTTAAAAACATTCACAACAACTTTACGAGTGAAAAGTGAGACGTGGTGGAGCGTCTTTCCAGTGGGACTACATCCCATCTGTGCTTGAATGTCGTCAACTCAACAGCATCAACTAAACAATGTCTAAACAATGTTTGGCAATGTCTGTTGAAAAAAAGAAAAAATTTATCTTGTATTCATGGCCTGGAGCCTTTCCCAGGACACTTAGGGAACAAGGCAGGGTGCACCGTGGTGGGGGGCCACTCCATTGCTGGAGCACAGGCACATTCTCAAACTACAGGCAGTTTGGGAACGCCAGTTAGCCTAAACTGCATGTCTTTGGACTATGGGACGAAACCGGAGTACCCACTAAACATGCAAACTCCAGGCACACAGACCACGAGGTGGAAACCGAACCCGGATCCTGGAGGTGCATGGCGACAGTGCTAACCACTAAGCCACTAAGGACCTTGCACTTGCATCAACTTCCAAAATCACCGAGATCCCTGACTCAAGCAACTATCATGGCTTTGCCGAATGCTTGACCACCCTGTATTACTGTGTATACAGTACGTCAGTCAATCACGATTTCTGTAGCGCTCACTTTAAATAATTGCCCACTTAAAGCTTTGCTCGATTTGAACCCCCCCCCCACCAAATAAAAAAAGGCACACAGGTGAAAAGGATAATTACTGATAAGAGGCGTGTGTATAATTCGCTGTGTCATGCGTCTCTCGCTCGCTCCGCATGCAGATCCTATTTGTTATGGAAAGCGAGAGGGCACTTGAGTAGAAGGCGATAATTCGGAGGGCTTCCGATGCAGCTCTGCGCCGCAAACCCTTGGAAGCTCACAATGCACGCTGATTGGAATTAAAGTCGGCGAGTTTAGGAGGCAGGGCTCTCGAAATGCCGCTGGTTTTCTTGGCGGATTGTTGACAGCCAGAGACTGTGGCCAATTATAACTGTTTGCCTGCAGATTGCAGGCTTTCTGACATACATTCGATGACGCTCGTGTCTCTGACAAACGCGGAGAGAAAAAAAAAAACACAGCAGGTATTTGATTACTGATGTTTATATGTGTTTATGTGTGCGTGGATGTGTGTGTGTGTGTGTGTGTGTGTGTCTTTGAGACTGCCCGGCGGGTTCTTGAAGAAGTGAAGACGAGCAGACCTCATGCTGTGATGAAAGTAAATCTATATTTTGCACATGTTTTCCCGGTTGGTGCATTTCCCCTGATTTTCTGTAAAAACGCTTTTTTGTTTTAATGGCCCAGAAGTCAACGAGCACTTGTCTCAGTACTGAACGCTCACACACACGCGCATACACATGAAAAAAAAAAAATGCTTTCCTTGACCTCATGAACAGACTTTGACCCCTGTTCAAAACAGCCACAAAACCAAAGGGCGTCCTCTTGTTTAAATTGTTAAAGTGTTTCCCTGTGAAGGCATTGAACCCCAGCGTGAAACACTCATAACACTAAAAAAAAAAGTCCACAAAGGCCAGTTCAATTCACTTGACTCAAGAATATGTCAAATTTTCGGAATTCTCTGAAGGTTCTGAGCACGCTCCCAGCCTCCCAGTACCAGACCTAATCCTATTAAATTACCGCACCAAATGAAATCCTCCGAAGATGTCGAGAGTTAAAGCAACATGTCAGGGGTGTAGTGCCACCAGATCTCCAGCCGCACCTTTCACATCACGGCTATTCAGTATTTAACGGGCGTATTTGTTCTCACACAGGCTGACTAGAAAAGAAAAAAAAAAAGGAAAAATGAGGTCTATCTTCAGCGGCAGAGAAGGAAAAATTGTGAAACAGATGAGTGGGTGAAATATGGCAGTGTTCGCTACACTCTACAAGCCAGAACTACTTTTCTTCCTGCATCAGCAAAAACAGAGTGAAATAGGCAGGAGGCTGGGATGGATCTCAATTAGAGTCTTTTGGAAACAAAAAATGGAGGCGAGTGACAGAATACACCTTCCATCCGTCTGTCTAGGAAACTCTGCAGTCCAACAAGGGACCGTGGAGGCCATGGTCGTCCATTTAAAAAAAATAATTTTTTTTTTTTTTACAACCATGGTAGGACCTCCTGCAAACATTCACACACTACGGGTAACTTTGGAACGCCAATTAACTTAATCTGCATGGTTTTGGACTGTGTAAGACCCCAAGGAAACCCAACATGCACGGGGAGAACTTGCAAACTCCATGCACACAGACCAGAGGCGGGAATGAAACCCGTATCCTGGAGGTGCAGGGCGACAATGCAAACTACTAAGCCACCGTGCCGCCTAAAATACACTCTATATGGAATATTTCACAAGGCTCCAGCGAAAGAAAGACCATCCTCGGCAGTCCGAGATGGCTGCTGCAGTTCAGAACGAGTAAATACGGAGTGTGTGTGTTTGGATGTTTATCAGTTAATGAGGAATGGGTGAGTGGAAAAAAACGAGGGTTTCTAGGCTTGAGAAGACTCTTTATAATCATAAAAATATAGCCTTGAGCCTATTCAAGGGGGCTCGGAGCATTAGGCGGTGGGGGGGGGGATGCCCTGTATGTGGTGCCAGTCAATGGTAGAGCACACAATCACACACACTTACTCACACACTATGGGCAATCTGGAAACAGTAATTAGTGTCCTCTGTGGGAGGAGTCGGAGGAAACCCACCAAGCATCACATAAACAGACCCAAAACGCGGGAACCATCGAACCTGGAGGTGCGGGGCCACAGTGCTGACCACTACACCACCTGGACGCAGATATAATTTAATGCGAGGACTAAAACACACCATGTCTTGATGGTATTGGAAAATAATCAACGACAGGGTGGTGAGACGAAGCATGTGCCGAAATGTCATCACGATTCGTATTTAGTTATTTCTTTTACGCACTTTATACTTTCTTAATAAATAAATAAATAAAGTTACAGATGTTACACCGTTACAAGTTGTGGAACTTCATTACTCTATCATAAATGTCTATCATTAAGACCTTGTTGCTGGAAAGATCTTAATACAGGTTGGACGAGGCACTGACACTGGAGACTCCTTCCGTACGTGGTACTTAAACATTTCCTTATAGTACATAATGGAATATACCGTATATCATCACCATATCAGCCACATGCTAACAAATAATAATATATTATTTGTGTCATATTAACCTTACAACAAGAATGATTCATTAAAACATCACTCCTGCGTTGTCTTCATTCCTAACATCTGCTTAAAGCGTTTGAGATGATTTTTTTTACACAACTGATAATTCTTCACAGCTTTACTGCCGCCTCGAAAAACTAAAGGAGCTAAATATGTAGTGCATATTTTAGAGATTTCTTTTTGCGAGACCCTTCTCAAGATGTAAACAGAGTGGAAGCGGCTAATGAAAGAGGCTTATTAAAGCGCACGCCGGCGCGGGAGAGGAAGAGACGGAGAGACACGCGGGGAGAAATAGGGAGAGACTAATGCATATTCAACGGCGGAGCCGCGGTCTGCAATTAGCAGCAGTAGCAGGAGTGTGCTCGGGCCACGGGGCCGCCTCGGCGCTGCTACCCAGAATGCCTGCGCGCTAGCGAATAAACACCTCCCTCACACATCAAACGGTGCCGGCAGGGTATTTATTATTTTTTTTGAAGTGCAAATGGAAATAGATGTAAAGTCGAGGACACGTTGTTGCCGCGCTCTGTGCCGGGCTTCCTGAACGCCAGGTGTTATTAGATTTTTAATGGATAAGTGTGAGAACCTTGCTGGAAAGAAAGTTTTCAAGCGGCGCCCTGGAAGTGACCCGGCGTGCTTTTAAGCGGATATCGTCGCACGCAACCCGCTGCATAATGATAAAGAGGCGTTTGCGTCAGACGTCAGACCGAATTTCGGGCTCGGGGAATCGTCACCCGCTCGGGGGTTCAGGAGTGCGGGGGTGCGTGTGTGTGTGTGTGTGGGGGGGGGGGTGTTATGTCTGGGTGCATTCTAATTCTAATGCGCTTGCACTTTATCATCATTAGGAGCTTCTTCCAGACAGCGTCGATTCATATTGTTTAACCGTTGGCACTAATGTGCGTGTTTTTTTTTGACTTCTTCTTTCTTTTCATTTGTGTGTGTGTGTGTGTGTGTGTGTATGTATGTGTGCTGGATAATCTCCGTCTGGAATCGCCGAATAGGCAATCGCTTAAGAGGTCTGGGGCGTTTTTGGCAGCCTCATTAATTCGGCTGAACGCTCGGCTTCATTTTTATTCTCTCTCCCGCCCGAATATCAGATCAACGTTAAGCTCGACTCAGGGGAGAGGAAAAGGGTAAGAGTGCTGAGTGATGTTCGCCGTTTCCTCGCCCGATTGATCAACGCTGTCTGGTGGTCCGGGAGAGCCAAATGAAGCTTCTTGGATGGTTTAAAGCTTCAGCACACCACTTATCATAGAGTGGCACTGAGTGTGTATCCCTGTGTGTGTGTGTGTGTGTGTGTGTGTGTGTGTGTGTGTGTGTGTGTGTGTTAATGTAATGAATGGAATCCGTCACAGCTTTGACTTTGTGGAGATGTTTGACTACTGCTTTTCTATTTTGTTTTTTGGTTTTTGGTTTTGCTTAAACATACAAACACATGCACAAAGTATTGTATAACACACCAGGGCAAACGCACACAAGCTGAAGATGAACTTTTATTCTATTTCACTCCAGCCTGTGAATTACAGACGCTTTTACGATGCATTTAAGCATGACCAAAGTTCATAAAAATTAGCTTGAAACACATTTGTTGTCTTCACAAAAAAAATTACCATGAATTTACAGAATAATAGTGTTCTCCTGGCACAAACCCCGCCCCTTATCCATCACATAGTTTCCTGTAATTAACCATCAGACTTCTAATTTAAGTTGACGATCACCTGGTAACTTTGGCAAAATAGATTTGCTGGTACGGTGATAATTTGATACGCTTGATTCCACAATCTTGGTGCAGTTTCTGCATTTTTGCCTCCTGCACTTCCTGCCAGCACAAGCATTATTGGTGTTTATCGCAGCGGTGCTGTTTGTTCAGAGTTACAGCTGAGCACCTTTGCTTTTCAGTGTCGAACTAAAATCCAGAGTCACCCAGTTTTATTTAGAAGCCTGTCAGTGTTTGAGCAGACCAAGGGCACGTTATTGCTTTCTCACCATCTTGCCACTCGGTTTCTACGTAACAAACTATTTCGGCCGAGCAATAAAGGAGCCGCACCGAGCTTTTTTATTTCACTGCACGCAAAAACGCCGGGTTGTGCTTAGCGCTGAAGTTCAGGATGAACAGCTCGGATATGTGATCCCACCTACAGTCAATAACACACATATGATGATATTTTTTTTTATGTTTAACCGGTCTGTGTGTGTGTGTGTGTGTGTGTGTGTGTGTGTGTGTGTGTCTATGTGTGTGTGTGATAACACAGATTATACTGTACTACTGCATATTAAGCAAGGCCATACCTCCTTCACTGGGTCTGATTAACATGATGGCCACGCCTCCTTCACTCTAACTGACCAACACCTAGTCCACGCCTTTACTCTAATGACCAACACATAGGCCACTCCCACTTTAAATGACAAGCACATAGGCCACACCTCCTTCACTATAACTGACCAACACATAGGCCACACCTCCTTAATAATTTTAGAAGTTAAATTCTAACTGACCAACACACAAGCCACACCTCCTTCATTATATCTTACCAACACGTAGGCCACACCTCCTTCACTCTAACAAACCAAAATATAGGCAACACCTCTTCATTCTTCATAATAACTGACCAACACAAAAGCCACGCTTCCTTCACTCTAACTGACCAACACATAGGCCACGCCTCCTTCACTCTAACTGACCAACACATAGGCCACGCCTCCTTCACTCTAACTGACAAACATTTAGGCCGTGCCGTCTGCACTCTAATTGACCAACACGTAGGCCACACATACTTCATTCTAACTTACCATTACATAGGCCACACCTCCTTTACTATAACAGACAAAAACAAAGGCCATGCCTCCTTTAATCTAACTGGGCAATACAAAAGCCACACCTCCTTCACTCTAATTGACAAACATGTAGTCCACACCTCCTTCATTCTAACAGACCAACATATATGCCACACCTTCTTCACTCTACCTGAACATGTAAGCCACGCCTCCTTTACTTTACGTGACCAAAAATAGGCCACACCTTGTTCACTCTAAATGACCAACACATAGGCCACACCTCCTTTACTCTAAATGACCAACACATAGGCCACACCTCCTTTACTCTAAATGACCAACACATAGGCCACACCTCCTTTACTCAAAATCACCAACACATAGGCCACACCTCCTTTACTCTAAATGACCAACACATAGGCCACACCTCCTTTACTCTAAATGACCAACACATAGGCCACACCTCCTTTACTCAAAATCACCAACACATAGGCCACACCTCCTTTACTCAAAATCACCAACACATAGGCCACACCTCCTTTACTCAAAATCACCAACACATAGGCCACACCTCCTTTACTCTAAATGACCAACACATAGGCCACACCTCCTTTACTCTAAATGACCAACACATAGGCCACACCTCCTTTACTCTAAATGACCAACACATAGGCCACACCTCCTTCCTGGATACTTTTAAAAGGATACAAAGAGCAGAATAAAATCCTGTTCTTTAAACCGAACTGACGAGGCAGACAGCGTAGACGGTGGTGTCTGTCTTCCTGTTTGCTCTTTGGTTAATATTTTACGGTGTGAGGAATATTTAATGTGGGTGTTTGAAAGTCATTTCATTCAGGTGCTTCTGAAATGGACTTGATGGCCTAATAAGTGCATAATCACTCAGTCTGTGTGTGTGTGTGTGTGTGTGTGTGTGTGTGTGAGAGAGAGAGAGAAATAAGGGATGAATCATGTCCACATGGGAGTTAGAAACAAACTAAGAGGAAAAAAATAATTTAGAAATGCTAATCTAAATGCTACGCGCGAGAAGTAATGTTAGCATAACCCTGTGGGAACTGGGATAGATTTTAAAGCAAATAAAGCATTTTTTTTTTTTTACGCAGCGACCATGTAGTACAACACTGCAGAAATCAAACAACTCAACAACAACAACAAAAACAAAACAATGCACATCAAACACGATTCAGTTGGAATCGACTCAGAGTCAAATGACTTGCTCGGTAGAGTCCATGCAGGAGCGCAGTACCTCGTGAGAGCGCTGTGTTCTGACCAGCCTAACGAACGGCGCCGAGGTGGAGAACGCACCTGGGTTCTGTTCCAAGAGAGCCGTAATTGTAAAAGTTAAAGCAGTTGAAGTGAACTTGACGCAAGAGGGAACGGAATGAGTGCTTTACTTTGTTTATGAGCCATTTCCTGTACACCATCTTGCTGTATAAACATTCTCGATTAATTCTCGATCCTGTTTGGTCAGAATCCGTCTTCTGTAGCAGCAGATCTGACAGGATCTCAGCTGTGAATCATGTTGATTTTTTTTTTTCTTTAACAGCATGATGTAACTCGTTCCCTCAACATTACCATGTCCAACACATACCTTTTCCCATGAGTAGCTTTTCCTTGTAATATTTATATTTCACACGCTAGCAAGAAAGGTGTGTGTGTGACCTTCAGTGCACTCGCTGCTCTCCTTCAGAGGCCGACGGAGGACAAACACACACACACACACACCGACAAGCAAACACAAACACACTCGAGTCCACACCAAGGCAGAAACTCTCCTAGCGAATTCTCTTTGCAAATGGCTAACAGAAAAGCAGAAGGTCAGCTGGGACTGTGTGTGTGTGTGTGTGTGTGTGTGTGTGTGTCCTTTGTGAGGACCACAAAGGACAGCAGTTTTTTTCTAACATCATATAAAACATTTTTTCCAGATTTGCACATTTAATTCTCTCAAAACACCTCATTATTTTTGCTACAAAAAAATAGAAGAGTTTTTTTTAGGCAAGTAATAAAAATCGACGTGCCGTTTTCCTGACTACCTCAGCAGAATGTTTTTTTTTTATTTTTTTATCACAAATATGGCAAGACTGGAGTTATGAGATATGTGTTTTATTTATTTATTTATTTATTTATTTATTATTATTATTATTATTATTATTATTATTATTATTATATTTATTCTTGTGTTAATTATGTGAAAACTGTGCCTTGGCTGGTCATCGTGCTCCGTCGTTTTCAGCCGCGTGGATGTAGAAGGTGTATAAGAGGAGTCAGCCGAATAAAAATCAATAGGTCTTTATAATAAAGCAGAGACACAGAAGCACAATGATGTGAATGAAGTGCTTTTGTCGATACTCATTTATTGTACACTTTCAGGTTTGTCCTGCTTAAAAGGTAGCATCATTTACCTTAAACAAATTTCAGTCACACGTACGTCAAGTTAAACCACTCGCCTGATGAAGTATTGTAAAGTTTAGGTTTTAGAGAAAAGCAATGCAAGGATTAATTTTAACTCAGAAATATAATTTAAAAAAATCCTTGTCACTTCGTGTTGGTTGGTTGAGTCATTAAATGATTAGTTGATTGGCTAATTTGTTGATTGGTTTTGATTTGTAGATTGTTTAGTTTGTTAGTTAAATAGTAAATTGCTTGATTGATTAGGGTCTTGATTGATTGGTCTGTTGTTTGATTAATTGGTTAATTGGTTGGCTAATTAGTTAATCGATCGGTTTATTGGATCATTGATTTGGTTGGTTAATTAGTTAACTGGTTGGTTAATTTATTGTTGGTTCGTTGATCGTTAATTCATTAATTGGTTGACTGATTGCTAATTGCTTTATAAGTATTTTTTGTTAATTGATTGGTTGGTTTATTTGTGTATTAGTCGATTGGTTGCTGAATGGTTGATTGGTTTGGGTAATTTTTCATTCTGTTTATTTGTTGCTTGGTGGGTTGACTGGCTTGTTAATTAGTTAATTGGTTGGGTGATTGTTGGCTTAGTTGATTGGTTGGTTGTTTTTTGGTTGATTAGTTGGCAGATTCACTGGTTGATTAATTAGTTTGTTGATTGGTTGGTTAGTCAATGAGTTGTTTGTTGATTTGTTGGTTAATTTGTATTTTGATTATGTGTTAATTGTTTGGTTAGTTAACTGTTTAGTTAGTTAATTGGTTGATTGGTTAGTCAATTGCACAAAAAGAACCAAAAGAAAAAGCAAAATTATTTTTTTTGGACTTAAGTGATATAAGTTCCTGTAATGTCAAAAAATATATATACTCTCAAAGATAACACTGTGTGTGTGTGTGTGTGTGTGTGTGTGTGTGTGTGTGTTTATATACATTTTCAGTTTTCATACCTAAAAGTCCTTGAAGTAAGCATTCTACTCAGTTTAAATGAATAAAATAAAAAGTTCTCCACCTTGAACACAGTCCCCTTAGATGCCATGCCACATGTGGAAATCAAACAAGATTTTTTTCCCACAAAAAATCAATAGAAAACGCCGTACAACCCTGAGGCTAACCCAATCACTGTTTTAAACAAATGATCAATAAAACAATTATTAGTATTAAGGCTGTTTAAATTTTGATCCAGTGAGAATGCAGCCTTTTGGGAAAAGAGCGAATAGTTGTTCTAACACTGCGCACTTCGACTGCTGTTTGTTCCCGATAAAACACACATCTGTATAAACCTCACAGAAATTATACCGTCACATCATCAACTTCAGCTGAATACACCGCAAAAGGAACGTCTTAGCACAAACATATCTTAAATACAGTCAATGGTAGTTAGCATTTCCTATTATATGATGATCATAAAGTAATTTTAAAAAAAAGTATTTTTAGTCTATTTTTAGATTAATAACATTTAATTTCAAGCTTTAAACTGTTTTAATATATTAGATGTTTTTCTTTTTCTATAAATATAATAAATCAGATCATCTAAATCATCAAAAAAATCAGACAATTATTTCCAAACTTAATAAAATTAGAAAATGTAGAGTCTGTTAACGCACATTAACACACAACGCTCTGATAAATGAATAATGATACATATTAAGTTAAATGATTTATAATTTTAATCATTTTGTTAACAATTAATAAGAATGAATTCATTTTTATTTCAATTCTACTTCCAAAAGTGCAAGGTAAAAACTTTTAATGTCTTTATTGTAAATGGTCTCACAGCACACCAAAAAGTGGAAACAAAAAGTGAAAAATTTGAAAATTTGGGAATTTTTAATGATCTGCTGATAGAAGAAGAAAATTTGATGCTAATATGGTTACCGCAAGGAGTTGGGGACACAAAGTCTGCTCTCCCCGTGTCTGTTTATTTAAGACGGAGACATGAGAAAATGTTACATATACAGTTTCCCCGTTGTATTCTAGAAAATTTTAAATAGTAAATTTTAAAAAGTTATATTCCATTTATTTATTTTTTCCTTTTTCCAACTTGTTCATACAAAAAAGTGGGTTGGGGGTGACTGAAAACAATGCTTTTACGGGAACCACACTCTAAAGCAATGTATGACCTTACATAAATTTTAAGCTTTTGGCAAACAGTTGTGATGAACCTCTGGCCATGTTTCTGCAAACTTTTGCCAAGTTCATATTTTCATATGCAAATAAAGTTTGCAGCTAACTTTTAGTAGACTTCAGGCTAAACTTTATCATGAACCTCAAGCCAAAAATACATTTTTTAATTCTGTTGTTTTCCCGCAGGTTTGAAAGAATGTTGCTGGAAATTTGTCCCTAGTGGAAACATTGGAAAACCCGTGGCGACAATTTCTTAGCTAAGAGTTTCCGAATCACAAATCGCAACTCCACTAACCTTTTGCTAGGTTACTCTTTTTTTTGCTAATGACTCTATTGATGTCATTTACGAACGCACTGCTTTCTTTAAAATGTTCAAACGGTTGACTGCGACTAAGTCTCATCACTGTACGGTACGTGATGTGTTGTTAAATGTCACTCGGTTTTACACCAGAAATTTCAACACAAGTCCTGGTTTGACTCGAGCACCCCTCCCTCGTAGTACAATGCAACACAAAGCGTTACTAAAAATGACGGCAGTCATTTTGGAGTTTTTGTTCATACATTTAACTCTCACATCATTTAACATTATTCCACACTTCAGCACAAATAGCTATCATTGACTAACAGTTTGATCATGTGATCAGGTTCTAAAGTTTTTCTTTTTTTGTATTGTTTTTTTCTTTTTAAACCACAGCCTCCATCACCCCCCCCCAACCCCCCCCCCCCAGCCCCCCCCCCGCTACATCCACAGTATAACTCCACATTTTCTTCCTTATCAGGACTATACACACAGCGCACGTATAAATAGACTGTCCTGTTCTAGGGACTGTGAGCGTAATGCGGATCCGGTCCAGCATCAGCTTTTGACGTCACTTAACATGCAGGACAGCTCCCCGTGTTCTCTGAGCAAAAATAAACACACCCAGTTTTCACAGCCCTGGACAGACTCGCAGCATGATGACAGCTGAAAACAAAAGGATTTTGACAATCTGGGGGGAAAAAAAGCATTTTCTTCCTCTGTCTATTTCTTGGCCAAAGGCTAAACCATAGAGGTGTCAAAACAGTAACTCCATTTCCCGGACATCTGAAAATCAAACAGGTGCCTGAACCATCTGGAACAAGATCGTCCTGGGATTGTTACTTAACAAAGGGCCAAAACTAACTTCTTCTATGAGGAACTGCCAGGGTAAAACTATTGGCAAATTAAAAGAGTATGTCAATGCGTGATATATCTGTATGTCATGGAGCATGGAGTATGTCATGGTGTAAAAGCTGAGAATTTTTGAGCTGGTTTCTGCTGGTTTTACATGCCTTATTGTCATGGGTGGTGGCTCATTGCTTACGGCTACAGATTACTGATCAGAAGGTTGAAGTCTTCAAGGTCCAACATGGCTAACCTACTACAAGTTCCTTATCCCACCTCTGCTCCAGGGCTGGCGTGTCATGTTCGACAAATAAATGTGACAAAATTAAAGCTTCTTCTTCTTCTTCTTCTTCTTCCATTAATCAAGCAAGAACATGCTAAAAATGTATCCCAAGCTCAGGATCAAACTGGGAAATCTATAAATCTGTGAGGCAACAGGGATACCTCCTGCACCACCGTACTGCAAAACTGATATCTTATCAAGTGAAACATTCCCATTGCGAGTATACTCTCACCTGGTGCAATCTTCACTTGTGTCTTGAAATTTCTGCAATGGACCTCAGTGTTTTAAAAATAAACAGCAGTGAACCAGTTGTGTTGCTTACAAACAGTGATTCCAAATCAATTTCCAACTTTGACATTAAAAATACGTTTACAACAGTTGGACATTGAACGGGTCAACACATGCCTTATTATTTATTTCATCCAATTTTCCCGTTCAGATGCGTTTTTCCTTTCAGTGATCCGTTACTCATCAAGCAGCTTGTTCACTGTGCCAGTTCCCCCGAATGAAACCATTTAATTACAAGGCCACCATTCATCAGTGAACTTGAAATAATGTGACTTATCAAGCACTTTAATTCCGCCATATCTATCCAATCCATTACCCAGCCATTAATGAAACTGGTTAGAACAGGCTGTTTTCGACATTGAGAAATGACAGCCAGGATTTATCGACAGCCATTACTTAACTCTCTTAGACATGAATAAGGCCACAATTACAAACGCAGGAGTGCTCATTACGGCGGCTGTATTTGAACATATGTCATTTAATAGGTGTCTATTAGCACAAGGTGACACGTAATACCAAACGTTGAGTCTTGGTATACGTGGCACAATTCAAAAATCATTACCGACAACTGATTTGTTTCCTCTAACAGTGAATCCAATCACATCCCTTCGTTGGTATCGTAAAAAGGAGTAGTAAAAATGAAAAATGACTTTTAAACTGCTAGTTATGAGGATCCGAGTGTTTATTAACCGTGGCTTATTGTTAATCAACATGCTTAAGAACATTTGCGTCATCGTGCTGGTCTCAGCGGCTTCGGTAATGAACTCGGTGGGATTCCACACATCGCTTTTGTTTTACATGCAGATTGGGAACTAATTGGAGGAACAGTGTTTATCACTTCTTAACTGACGAAAGACGGAAATCTAAGAGGATTCTTGTTGCACTGCAAACAAGGAAGCTCATTTTCATCCGCAAGGCATTTTTCACCAAATGAAAATAGTTGGGACATGATCCTCAGCATGCAGCATCGTCTCTGTTGAAGCTTATTAAAGTCATGATATGCCGAATATGACTGTGCTTCTCAGTATCCGCCTAGGCAACCATCAAGGCGCAACCTCCGGTTCTGAAAAAAAAAAAAGAGTTTCAGGTGCCAAAACGTGCAGTTCCTCAAATGACCACAAAGAGCTGCCTCCAGAAGGGAGTCAATCCCCATGGTGAAATGTCCAACAGAAATAAACGTTTGAAGCCTGGTAAAAAAAAAAAGAAAAAAAAAAGGTTTTGTTCTCCATAGCTGGATTTTCCATTCATGATGACTGTATGGGGGTGAATTTTTACGGAACATATCAGTTAAATTATATTAAGCCATAAAACGATGCATAATGTGGGGCATGACTGATATGAGTGACAGCTGAATCGCAGGTGTCTGACTGCTAACTGGATCGTTGTGGTTAAACTTACAGTACCACAAGAAATGTAGGAGTTGACAGGGGACGATGTGAAGGGTATGGATGGGGGAGTTTAATCAAATGCAAAGTAATGCCAGCATATGAATGAATGTTGGCGACATGGTGGCTTAGTGGTTTGCAATGTTGCACCTCCAGGGTCTGGGTTCGATTCCTGCCTCATGGTCTGTTTGGATGTTCTCTCCGTGCTTTGGGTACTCCGGTTTCCTCCCACAGTCCGAAGACATGCAGAAGACACTGATCGGCATTGCCAGATTTGCCTGTGGTGTGTAAATGTGTGTGTGGATGTTGGCCAGAGGTCCTACCATGGTTGTCAAAATAGGAATAAATACAGTGGTTACCACAGTCCTCCACGGTGCCTAGTTGGACTACAGAGGCTAATGGAGGGATGAATTGATGGAAATGAACATTAAGCACCTTTAACAACATTTTAGCTCAGCTAAAGCTAAGCTAGCTATCTTGTATTGCAAACAACAGCCAGGCTCTGTTCCCTCCGTCAGGTTGCTTATGTATGGGGATTTGGTGGAGTCAGCTCCTGCCACGATGGTGACCAGAGCTCCCATAGTTGAGCTTTTTAGAAAACCTATGAGTGGCATCATGAAGGGTTTGTTCAGTTCTTTTATTATAGATTCTTTGGGAAAGACAATAATTCTTCATATTGTCTCTGGGCTCTAAGTTGAGGCTCCTAAGTGGCACAACAGAAACATTTATCCTGTAGTCAACATATTCTGAGTTCAAAGCCTGCAAGAGAAATGCCAAATCCATGTGAAACTCCATACAGACAGTAACCCATGCTAAAGATCAAACCCAGACCTTGGAGCTGTGAGGCAGAAATGCTACCCCATCGCACCATTGTGCTGCCCTAGTGCACTTTATCTTACAATCCAATTGGATTTTTTAAGGGAATAGAGTGTGATTTCTGTGGCTCCTATTGAATTTCAATGGGGTAGTCATTCATGTGAAATATTTATTACATGCCACTGTGTTACGCAGACCATCCAAGTGAGTCTCATATGGACTTTATTCTATAGGTTGAGGTTAATTGGTAACAGTGGGAATTTCACGAGTTGATGGCGTAAATCCTACTGGGATTCTGAGCTGAAAGTCATACTTTTTTTTTTTTTTTTTAACCTCTAAGGGAGTCCCAGCCCCAGAGTTTGCATGGTGTTCCCATGGCGACCCATGAAGTCCCTATATAAATAATAATATACAATGCATTCTAACTGCAGCATCAATTTATATACAGTATGTGCACTGCAAAACCGATTCCTACGTAAAAAACGCAACTTTCAATGACAAATCTGTCTCAAACATGCCAACAAAAGGAAAGCCAGCGGTAAGTAATTGGTGCTGAAGCAAGCCCCTTGAGAACGATGGCTAACATCCTGATAAACACCCGACCGCCCTGTCGAGCCACCCACACAAATACATGCACGACGGACTTCGGCGCAAATGGCAAAGGTTTGCTTGATTTAACACCATAAATCTAATCCGAGCACTAGACATGCCTTTTCACAAGCTAACGAGCAGCCTTCTTTATTCTTCTGGGCTTCCTGGAAATTTAATAAGCACCCGGACATCGTTATCTCACTTAAATTGTCATTTACTTGCCTTTCCTTGAATTTTTCAGCTTGGAAATGCTTTTATCTGCTGAATTGAATTACTGTCTCCATCACAACCATCCCTGCTCATGAGCTTGTTATAATATCTAATAATCCCACATTGGCAGTCATATTTTAAAAGATTATTTCTGGGTTTAATCAGTGCTGATCAAAAGTGGCAGACGCTTTTTTTTTTTTTTTCATTATTATTATTATTATTATTATTATTAGACAAGGGTGTGAAAGAATGAGTCGCTGTCTCTATTTTAAAATAAAATCTAATACCAATTTCATTTGTTCAACATCTTTTGCTAATAAAAGTCAACACAGTGTGGACGTATTGATGAAACCAGACTGGAGGACGGGGAATAATCCATAAAAGACAGTAGTAATTGAGTCAGTATTATGTTTAGTAATTCATTATGCTGTTTAAAGTTGAGTTACAGTACGTGCACGTCTGATAAAAGTAGCAAAGTAGTAACGGAAGGAAAGTCAATAAATCGGATGCAGAAATGAGAGTAAAGAGAAAGGATTGCTAACGACATTAAGGATGCTGGTGGTGTGTTGGGGGACATGGAGTTCATTCCATTACATCCTATCTGTCTCCAAGTGCATGTGTTCATGAGATAAAGCATAGCTCCATCTCTGAGGCTTCTATTTAAAAAAAAAAAAAGTCTTGAACTAAACACAGCTCCGAAGGCATGACCGTTCCCTGCATATACATTCATGGAGAACTTTATATAGAACAAATGTATACCTACACATTCATGCGCTTATATAATCAGACAATCCTTAGATAGAATAATGCAGATACAGGCTGGTAGATTTGAAATACTTTCAAAATATAGATAGATAGATAGATAGATAGATAGATCTATAGGTAGACAGATAGATAGATCAATAGACAGAGAGATAGATAGATAGATCTATAGGTAGATAGATTTCAATGATTTTGGAGGCCAGATGGACTGGTTTAAAAACTGTTGAGTTCTTGGATTATTATGCAGAAGAGATCCCATCCACCCCCCCAAAAAAATAATAATAATAATCCCGGGGAGCTTTTCAAACAAAGTTTATTGAGATTTACTGTATAAATAAGCTTTAAATCTGTTTACAACCTCAATACTTTGAGGAAAAAAGCCAAACTACATTATCTCAAGCACATTTGCATATAGACATATCATAAATATTTACATATTTACAGTTGTAATAAAGATCTTTTCTTTGACTTTTTATTAAGGGTTTCACTCTCTTTTCAGTATGGCACATAATGTATGGTCTGCCTGTATACATTTTCTGCAGAAATGTGGCATTTGTTAATGACTGTTTAGCGTCTTGTTTCCCAAATTTTGTAATTAATGATGCAGACGGTATAGGAATACAAGTCTTTATAGGTTTAAATATACTGAGTGTGAGCAGATCAATTTGACCTGTAAAATTTGGCACAGAGGTTAACTGGGTTTGGATCCAAATGGGCTGGATGGGGCATAGGCTTAACGGTCTTTGGAACAGAATGGAGTTTATTTAGAGAGCCAGAGTAAGCAGACGTCTTTTTGGTGAGAGAGGTCGAGACATGAGACTGTCCAGACTGGTTCGAGCTGACAGAATGGCTACAGTTACTCGGAAACATTTATGGTGACCAGAAAAGAATCTCAGAGATTGTGCAGCATGTCAAACCTTGATGTGGGAGAGCTACAACATCAGAAGATTGTCCATGTCAGGTTTCAATTCGGCCAACGGAACACTGAAATAGAAAACTGAGGCTGAGCTCACCAAAACTGGACGGTTGAGAGTGGAAAAAAATAGCATAGCCTGGTCTGATGAATCACAGACTATGGGCAGCTTGGAAACACGAATGCCACCCTTTCAACTGTAGGAGGAAACCGGAGAACCTGGAGGAAACCTATCAAGCACAGGGAGAGCATGTTTATTCTTGTATAAATGCACGAATTAGAAAATGTTTTCTTTGGCTCATAAAAAAAAAAAACAGTTCTTGGTTGTGTAGTCAGATTGTAGTCAAATCCTCTCCGATATTTTGTACTTAGTAATCATCTGGTGAAAGCCAATCCCAAAGTTTACTTCTATTGGCGTGTCAAAAATAATTGGCCATCTTTGGCTGGCTGCACTCATCCTCGTGTACGTCTGTTACATAACTCCAATCAGGCCTCCCAATTAAGTGCAGGTTCTTATCTAGAACGCTGACCTGCCATCTGTCACAAGTTAGCAGAGCTACTGGGTTTCTGGAAAAGGAGGCACCGCTGTAAGCTTCTTACGGCAGAAATTATATTCCTCCACGCTCTGATGGCTTCGGTCCTCGCTCCCAGAGTCGGCTGGGAAGGAAAAAACGAAATGGAACAGACACCTCTGGGTCAGAGTCGTCTCCAAGTCATGGCCGACGGACTCATGCTAACCGGAGCGCTTTATTTGGAACCGTTTCAAATGAATCTAAGAATGTTTTTTTTTTTTTTTTTTTCCTATAACATATGATGATGCAATAGAGTGAAAGAATAAGCAACATAGGGAAAAAAATATATATCTGCAACGTGACCGACCTTGCAGTGTGTTTCCATTTACAGTGGTGGATGATGTCTGATCATAGATAAGCATTAAGTTCCTCACAAACTCAACAAGCGAACCTCCTGTCCTTAATCCTGTCGTATTGACTCCAAAGCACTGATCTTTTTGTGTTTTTATTTCACATGAGCTACATCCATAACATTAAGTAGATACAGATGGAACATTAAGTTGAGCAGCGATGTGCAGTAGAACCGGAATATTCTGTCTCCTTTCGTAATGTAGAGAGAGAGAAAAAAGAAGTAATTTCATGGCTTTTCTGGGAGCGAACAGGCTACACTGGTTTGTGCTGGAGGCTCGGCGTGACCCGGCAAAGCCTCGCACACTTAAACAGAAACACACGGAGAGAAGTGAGTAAGAGTGGAGGAACAGGAGTAAGCCATAAAGCCTTAAAGGAAAATCAAATAAAAGAGAGAATTTCTTTCTTTTTTTCTTTCTTTCTTAATTTTCTTTGTTTTTTAATTTACACCATTTCAAATCTGTCATGCGTAAACGTAAACGTGAGAGCGACTCTCGGCAACCTTAAAAAACAAATATTTGAACTTAGCTCCAATTAATTTGTTCAGAAAACCAAAAAACAGGGACGCTGACTCTTTGAAAGGTGACAAAGAAAAAAAAATGCTATAATTAAAAAAAATACAGTAACGAACATGCCGGTTAAGAAGAAAAAAAAAAAAAAAAGGTGTGAAATGACTCAAACTGCCTCCTGAGATACGAATGTGTGAAAAGATGTGTCTACAATCCAGGATACAGAAAGCAACTAGTACATACTTAACTGTGCACTATGTCTGAATTTGGCATGAAAAGAAAAAGTTTCCAGTAGTTTTGATGTAAAAGCGAGGTCATTGCTGATGATCAAGATGTTCCGAGATATCGGTAAAGAGATGTTTGCAATTTTTTTAAGAAAAGCCTTACGGAAAAAAAAAGGATGTAAAAGCCAGTATGAGCTCGATAGGAAGTAAGACAAGCTGGATAAAAGCGAAAGTAGATCGGATCCACCGACAAAGTACATCTTGGCCCGAATAAAACGGTCAGACTCTGACTTTTACTTCACTCTAAAATAAATTGGTTGTATTTTTTTCCCTTCTTTTTGGAGTAAGTCAATTCCCAGTGAGTGGACTGTTAAAATGGTGTGTTGGTGTTGCAGAACAACAGACGGTAGACTTGTTTGTGTTTATATAGTTGGACAGCAGAAGATGGCTTATAAAGCTTTTCCGATTGCTGTTCAGAGATTCGATTTCCTGTTTTTTTTTTTTTACAGCAGCAGGAAACATGAACTGCCTCATCGGCACAGTAGATCTCATCATTCAGGGCTGCAGAACACGTTGCAATTAGGATGTCACCAATATTCACCAGGTCGCTTTCCACTCAGGCTGAACAAGCTGACATCAAAAGGCAATTGTGGGTTCCAAAAATATTCCATGAGCCTGCTTTGCCTAAAAAAAAAAAAAAAAGAAAAGAAAAAAGGCAACGTTCGGGGCATAAATTTGGTTTTCAAATTTGCTTAATTCAAAGCATTATTACTCCATTAATGTGCGAGCGATATGAGATGCACAAATGACTCTGACTAAAGTGGATGCAAGATGGCCTGCATCAACATTTCCTCATTTGATCTAATAGCGGAGATTATTACTTTTTGAAACGTCTCTCTCTTTTATAATTTCCACCGTCGGGCGCTATTTATATGCATCCGGGACCTAAATCTGATCGTTTCCTGTTTCTTGGATTCCATGCAAAGTTTTAGAAATGAGGCATGAGACTCAAGGACACTACACTCCTCCACTCTTGTGGAAAAATAAACAAACAAAAACTCCCTCCTAATTAAGATAAAGTTTATTTTCGCAAAACAGAGATTTGTCTATCACATCAACTTTTCTAAGAACCTGCAACGATCTAAAGGCTTGAATAAATTTGACTGACTTCAGTCATATTTGTTCATTCATAAATTCCTTTTTCTCATCAAGACCATGGTGGCAATGAGCTGAGATGTCAACCCATAATATCCTCAGCCACAGACTCCAGTGCATCCCAGGGGATCCCTAAATATTCCCAAGCATTTTCTGGATTCAGCCAGGGATTTGATCTGTCCTGCAACTGATACAGATTTGCTGTAAGTCGAGTAGGGGGCATTGGTAGTGTATCCGTCCTCCAACTACCTCAACTGGCACCTCCTCTACACCTAGGATTCCTGGATTGTTGCTCTACTCCTATGATTTCCTGGATTGTTGCTCTACTCCTAGGATTCCTGGATTGTTGCTCTACTCCTATGATTTCCTGGATTGTTGCTCTACGCCTATGATTTCCTGGATTGTTGCTCTACTCCTAAGATTACCTGGATTGTTGCTCTACTCCTAGGATTTCCTGGATTGTTGCTCTACTCCTAGAATTCCTGGATTGTTGCTCTACTCCTATGATTTCCTGGATTGTTGCTCTACTCCTATGATTTCCTGGATTGTTGCTCTACTCCTAAGATTACCTGGATTGTTGCTCTACTCCTAGGATTACCTGGATTGTTGCTCTACTCCTAGAATTCCTGGATTGTTGCTCTACTCCTATGATTTCCTGGATTGTTGCTCTACTTCTAAGATTTCCTGGATTGTTGCTCTACTCCTAGGATTCCTGGATTGTTGCTCTACTCCTAGGATTTCCTGGATTGTTGCTCTACTCCTAGGATTCCTGGATTGTTGCTCTACTCCTAGGATTTCCTGGATTGTTGCTCTACTTCTAAGATTTCCTGGATTGTTGCTTTACTCCTAGGATTCCTGGATTGTTGCTCTACTCCTAGGATTTCCTGGATTGTTGCTCTACTCCTAGGATTCCTGGATTGTTGCTCTACTCCTAGGATTTCCTGGATTGTTGCTCTACTCCTAGGATTCCTGGATTGTTGCTCTACTCCTAGGATTCCTGGATTGTTGCTCTACTCCTAGGATTTCCTGGATTGTTGCTCTACTTCTAAGATTTCCTGGATTGTTGCTCTACTCCTAGGATTCCTGGATTGTTGCTCTACTCCTAGGATTTCCTGGATTGTTGCTCTACTCCTAGGATTCCTGGATTGTTGCTCTACTCCTAGGATTTCCTGGATTGTTGCTCTACTCCTAGGATTCCTGGATTGTTGCTCTACTCCTAGGCTTTCCTGGATTGTTGCTCTACTTCTAAGATTTCCTGGATTGTTGCTCTACTCCTAGGATTCCTGGATTGTTGCTCTACTCCTAGGATTTCCTGGATTGTTGCTCTACTCCTAGGATTTCCTGGATTGTTGCTCTACTCCTAGGATTTCCTGTATTGTTGCTCTACTCCTAAGATTTCCTGGATTGTTGCTCCACTCCTAGGATTTTCTGGATTATTTGCCCTGTCATAGGAAGTACCAAAAGACCAGTAACTCTTGGTTGGAATCTTCCTTCCTTATGTTTCTCATGTTCCTTAATTAATTGCTTCCATCACTACGTACAACTTATGATCACGAATAAGAAGTCAGCTGACAAAGAGCTTTGTATGCAATCTGAGTTCCTGCTTCACCACCACAGAATAGTACAGAGACTGCTTCCGACATTGGTAAATAAAATCCCAAGATTCTTACAGTCCTCAGGCAGGGCTACCTGAAGCAGACTTTCCAGGGTTTTCTGGGACAGAACCACAGCCTTGGACTTGGAGGTGCTATTTTTATACTGTTTTTTCAACAGTAATGAAATGTCTTTATATATTTTTTCTTCATACACACTAGATACCACTGCCAAGTCATACTCATACCCTTTTGTAATCTAATAGCCAGCTGCCAATCACTGAAACAGGTATGAAAATGAGAGACATCTCAAAGCGGGCACATTTAGGACTACAGGACATTTTCAAGACCATACAAACTAGAAACCGGATTTGAACATTTTTTTGTTTCCCTGATTTTCTTCCTAATTTATTCGTATCCAATTCCTCCCTGTCACCAGGGCGCTCCCACATTAACCTACTACTACTACTACTACTCAGTCTATCACATGTTTCCTCTGAATCCCGTGACGCCAGCCGACCGCATCTTTTCGAACTGCTCGCTCACGGCGCTATACGCTCCTTCCGCTTGCGTGCGGTTACAACACCACCTGAGAATCGAACTTGCGATCTCTGGATGATAGGGTGAGCACTTTACCACTGCGCCACTCAGAGTCGATGGGAAAATTTTTAATACCCATATTAAATCCCTAAAACTATCTATATATCTAGGATGATTTTCAAAGCCTCATACAAAAGTTCTAGAGTTGTCTTCACAGTATCTTCTCAGTATCTTGTAATGAAGAACATTTAAGGAGGCTTGAGGTTTTATAGACCTTCTATAATATCCTGACTGGGATATTAGGGCCAGTCAGGATCCATTGGAGCCTGCAATGGTGGTTTAATTTGTAAATATTGACAATACACTATACATAGACAGATGTTTGATTATTTGGACTGATTTCTGAATTTATTTCCAAGATCTATTGTTTATAGGTTTAGCTAAATAGTTGTCACTTTCTTCTTTAGTTAAGAGCTTGGCTACTGTTTTGGCCTGTAATGACTGTCACTTCTGCTGTTCATGCTTACAAGAAATAAGATGCCTAACCTACACACAAATGGACCAGCTGTGATTATTATTAGTCTTAATATCACCATAATATCCACCATAAAGTCCCTGCAAACGAGCAGCTACTGTAGGACAGACGATGTGTTCGGGTTATATTTTAGTGATCATTCTATCATTCTATCAATGCTAAATGTGCAAATGTGTCAATAAGATGTTCGATAAACATCAACTGCTGCTTGCAATGAAATCCCCTTCAGTGAACACAATCTGATTCTCATGTCAGCCTTTGTTGATGTTCTACAAAGGAATAACTGACAAGAAATGGAAGGTATCTTGACCAAAAGTCCAAAAACTTTCCAAAGCCTTATCTCTCTGATGACATAAGCAAGAAAAGGCATCTAAAGTACCCGCATGAAGATCCTACAAAGGTAGCAGTCATGGATTGTTTGTTCTTGTGTTGTCTGGCAGGTGGTATAAGAGGACGCACTGCTGTTCCACCTGATTAGGAAACAGCTTTCCTCACTCACTACATCTGCTGTATCCCGTCTCTGTTTCCATCCCCATACCCCCCCCCCCCCCCCCCAAAACACACACACCCTCCCTCCATCCCACACAGGTAATGATTCATGACAAAAGTAGTAATGTCGTACCACCAGTTCTTGAATTTTTTTTCTATCCCTGCTCTCAGATGATGAGAACTTGCTAAGACTTGTGCACCTAATAACTAATAATTGAATCGATTGAAGTTATCTGAAAAAATATATCATCTCCAGATGCAATTCTATCAAAGACTATTCATATATCATACACTACTCTGAATATAATTTAGTAGAGCTATATGCGATGTGGGACACAGACTAAATACAGAAAATGCAATAATCTTAGGGGGAAAATGAGGTCGACGGAAACATGTCATGAGCTCAAGGGTGTAATGACAGGCAAAGAAAAATGTCCCAATAACATAGATTTGTAGAAGTAAGAACGTCCATGCATCCATGCATCAATTCATCGTCGTTAACCTTTTTATCACAAAGATGCAGGACATGCACACCCAGGGTCAATGTACAGTAGCGTTGCCAATTCCTCAACTTGTTGTTTTTGGGAGATGGAGGGAATCCAGAGAAGCCTGGCGACACCCACACTGACATAGGTAAAAAAAAAAAAAAAAAAAAAAAAAAAAAAAATATATATATATATATATATATATATATATATATATATATATATATATGCAAGAAGACTGGCTGAGCTCAGGATCGAATCCAAGAGCCTCGAGCTGCGAGGCAGCAACACTACCTGCTGGACAGCCACACTTTTCTTTTTTTTTTTTCTTTTTTAGATATCTGATGTATTGCCTGGAGTATTCTCCAATCCCAAACGGTCCTGTTCAGACTATCCAATAATATCCTCTACATGAGCTTTCGAACAAGAGAGTGGACTCAATAATCCTTCCGAAGCCTTTTACTGCTGCACAGGATGTAACTGAATGGCCATCAAGCGTTGCTACATAATTGGAAAATAATCATTTCTAACTGCGCATGGTCCTTGTAGTTTTTCAGTCTTATCATAAATACAGTAAGTAGTGGGATTGGACAGAGCTTCCAGTGTTTAGGATCGATTCATGTTTCTTACCGTTAAGCTTCTTCAAGAAATACAGTATGCACTTGTGTGTCATCAGCAGAGCGAATAAACGAATGTCTTGAATTATAATCATACTTTTAAGCAGAGGTGACATTTTTAGACACACCATCGTTTAGAAACAAACAATTAAATATCAAACAGTACTAAACATAACACCATTCGAAGTTTCACTTTGGGCTGATCTGAAGTCGACCTAGAACAATCGCTGTCGTAAAAAGGGAAACGTGCTCTGCATGGAACAGCATCGGTTCTGATACATTATCAAATGCTCAACCTTCTTGTACCGTTCTCCTACACAAGTTTTGCTGATTCAGAAGCCGACAATTTGAGTGATTTTTTTTTTCTTTTGTATCTAATAGTTTTACATGCATTTTTTGCCTATGGATCCAGGGAAAAAAACAGTGAGCCTAGAACTAAGCCTTGAAGAACACCAACCAGAAGTCACTAGATTTACATGGTTTACAGGCTAATAATGATAACAACCGACAGATCTTCACTCAATTCTGTTATCTTACCGTAAAGATCTCTAGGTTTACTCCTGTCACCCTTGTCATACAAAATTTTTTGGTTACCCTTTGCTTACTTTTATTATCTTATGCACTGTATTTTTATTATTAATAATCGCTTTATTTAGATGTTTAAAAATTGTATTTTATGTGGTATATGGTAAAACGTTGATTAACCCTCTGTTGACCAAAAATGTGGCAGGAAATTTTAGCCTAGCGTTAGTATTTGCAATACTCAAATAACTATGCTGGTGGTTCCTAGCAAATGAATACATTTTCTTTGCATAGCGAATGTAATCAAAACATACATTTGACCACAACTTAGATGTTTTCCTGCTAAAAACTGTAATATGGAAATAGATTTGCATCTGAGAGATACGTCCCTGCTTATAATTGAACTAGGTCTAACTACCATCGGCTCACAACAAAGAATGAACATCTAACAGGATCCATGAAACTCAGACAATGTTTCATCGTGGAGAAAGAAAAAAACTCTACCACCCTTCGGTACTTTGCTCCTCTTGGTAGTTGCCATGAGAACATGTCCTTTTATGGATCAATATGGTTCTTTTTTTTTTTTTTGATGAAAGCTTTTCTGTTGTGATTGTGAGTGTGTCCGAGACAGCAATGACACACCATACACTACACATCTTAACTAACATATTTCACCAGCATCTCCTAGCATCAGCACTTCATCCCGAGTGTTTGTGTTCTCTTATTTGAGGTTGCACAAAAAACCATGCCGTAAATCCAGAAACTGGGCAATTAAGTCTCCTTCAGGATTTGAATGGGTGGCGAAGGCTGAAAAATTGCTTCGTGATCATATTGAGTGTAAGACGAGCTGTACAGATGAGATTATTATGTTTCTGTTTGTGCCATTTACAGACATTCGGTCTGAAACTAATTTAATTTTCATTAACAGGACGGTGATTAAGCTGAGTAAAGAGAGAAAATGAAAATGAGCGATGTGCTAATTACCGAGTTTTAAGTCATTGTTTCCTTCCCAGCATGCCGAGTCCAGCTTAATGGAAAACACTTACTATGAGAAGAATCCGGAAAGTACCGCCGGGTCAAAAGGTACTTCTGTCAAGATGTATTGTACAGTTTCAGTTCATCCCAAAGCTGTTCAGTTGGGTTGAGTTCAGTCTGGGCTCCATGCAGGACACTCAATTTCTTCCACTCTTCAATCTATAACACACCAGTGTCTTCATGGAGCTGGCTTTGTGTCTCTCACAGGGCTATTTTCATGCTACACAAGAGTTTTGCAATGCTATAGCATAGAAATACAAGCAGGAGTCAAACACTATCTGCACTCTAGAATAAAACACTGAATGTAGAATGTTTTATAATGAACTTTTTAGAGAAAACAAGTACTGCACATCATTTTTGGACATAATCTCCTTCATTTTCAATACACTTCATCTTTGTCTTGGCTGCTCTTAGGGGATAAGACAGTTGAAAGTCTGACAGAGCAAAATCCTCAGGGAGGACGCTTTAGCACCTAAAAATGGAGCTTTTGCAGAGTGTCGACAGTGTGGACAGAAATACGCAGACGCGCATCGTCACGCAAGATCATGATGCCACGATATCAGTCCGTTGCACTTAATCTGAAGTTTAATCTTCAATCTTCTCTTCAATAAGTGTCTCACTGTAACGAGCACTGATTGTTCAACCTTTTTCCTGATAATGTTCTAATACTTCTGGCCCTTGAGAATCCCAGAAAACTGTAAGCGTTGATGAATTTTCCAGCTGATGGTTGACTTTTGAATTGTTTTCTCGGTCGGTGGTTGAGGATGCTCTCTTCTGCCATTAAGTGATAAATTTGTGTCTCGTCAGTAATGATTCTCTTTAAGAAACGTTCATCTTCCTTAGAGTATCGCTCCACATTTTGTTTGCAGATATCCAAACGCTTCTGTTCATGCTCTGTCCGTGATGTTGTTTCAGGACCGGGTACTGAGATAGGAAAATTACCGAGCGCTGGGTGAGTGGCGGCGCGCGAGTTGCTGAGCTCTCCCGCTCTTAGCGCCAGCCAACTTTGAAAACTGCTCGTGTTCCTTTACGTGACCAACCTTCAAATGTCTGACGAGGTTCGTGCTGTTAAAATGCTTTGGGTGCTTCCCGCCTTGTGGAATTGTCTTGTTACACAGGTTACAGATTGCTAATGTATTGTCCTTGTCACACAACACGTAGAATCGGCAGACCGGTGAAGCCATTTTTGCAGCGCGCAAAAAAATTGTGCCGCGAGTTTTGCATCATCAAACTTCCCAAAGCCATTATCGGCCGATTATGATCGGCAACCGATCAATCGGGGCGCCCCTACTGTTTGGAGGGAACTGTGAACGCTACGAACAATGAACAATAAATGAACAATGGTTCATCACTTCGCTGGTTCAGAAGACATGTAAAATTTCCTATTAGAGCTTGATGCTCACTGGGGGTTTATATATTCATTATTATTATTATTATAGAGTTATTGTTGTTGTTTCAGCTGCTTCCATTGAGGGGTCGCTACAGTATAGCAACTTGGCACAGGTTTTACGCCGGGTGCCCTTCTAGACACAACCATCCCATTTTATCCAGGCTTGGGACTGGCACTGCCTCCAGTGGCTGGGGTTTGGGCATTGACTCGGAATCGAACCGGGGCATGGTACCGGGGCATGGTACCGGGCATGGTACCGGGCATGGTAGGCGATAAACCTACCACTGATAAGAGTAAGAATTTATAATTATTGTAGTCTGTAATCTTTAAAAAAAAACTCTTATTCATGAGTTATATTTTCTTAATAAAAGTTATCAGTATGGTTCAATAAATGTTTAGTATGAAATTCCATTAGTATATAACCGCCAGGTATCGGAGGAGCTTGCATTATCAGGGTAATGCACAGAGGAAGTGATATCTGCCCTGGTGATGTTGCAGGAGGATCTGAATGGTGGAATTTCGTAGATCCACTAATTAAGAATCATTTTACATTGGCGGTGTGTTGACTGGTTAAATATCACTCACACAAACATAAGAACAAAAACATCTCATCTTAAGAATCTTAAAACATAAGAACAAAATATCCCTGGGAAACTATACAGCACAAGATGTTTTTTTTTTACAGTATTAATGAACTGTGGTTTATTCTGTAGCATTTCATAGTGTGATTTATTTTACTACAGTAATTGCGTTGCAGTACAGTTGCAGTTAGATCTCTGCTTTTGTCCTGCTCCTCCCTGCAGTCTGGTTTCTGGCACCAACGAGGTTAATTCAGACGCGCAATGACATGGAAAAATGAGACATGCAAACGAGTGATAGTAAACTGATTTAGCAAATGTTATCAACATTCTGAATACGTTCACCCGCCACCCTCCCCCCCAGCCCCACCCACCCTCCTCATGTTGCCTAAATCAAAATCAGCACCTGAATACAAGATCATGCTAGAGCAAAAGGAGCATGAGGACCTGCCGATTTAATGCATTACAGTCTAACCCTGGCTCTTATCAATTACCAAAATCATTATTAAACATTTGCTTTAAACTCTATATTCTTGCAATGCGGTTTCCTTTCTGATGAGCCCCGGGTGTCTGCACATTTGAGGACAGAATAAAAAAAAATGTAAAAAAAAAACTGCAGGCTGACACGAAAATAACTCTTTTCATGCCTGCCATCCTGATTCTCTACTTTGTCACCGTCACATGACCTTGTAGAATAACACTGGCCTGCTTTTATCAAAATTTATAAGCATCAGCTCAGCAGCTCAACCATCGACCATCCAAATTTCAACCTGGAGCCAAGTCAAGTGCATGGAGGAATGAAATGAAACCTTACTGCCTGTCAATCAAGGCAAGGGAGATAAAGTACTGATAAAATATGCATGTCATGCACTAAACCTGCTCTAATTCCCTCAGATCCGCCCAAGGATGTGGGCTTAACTGCCTGGTCATCACCACCACACATTTAGAGTACACACACACAGAGCCTTAGTGAATATCACCACCTGCCACGGCCACGTCTAGACAGCTATTGGTCTCTACAAAATACCTAGATTTAGCACAGAGACAGACGTTTTAGGGCCCTGAATAGCTATTTTGATCATACAATGTTACAAGGAGAGTTAAAGTAATGCTTGCTAGCTTTTTATACAACCTAGCTACACAATGAAATAGGAGAGCGATGTTTGACACAGTTTAATACATGAAGATGTTTCGCTAATAAAGATATCTACTGGTTATTACTCTAAAATACGAATGGCTAATTAACTTGATGGCTAATATCACATAGCTCGCTTTGCACTTTGATGAACGGATAAACCTATTGTCACAACATTGCCTTATTATTTCTAGCTAGCTCTAGTCTGTTTATTTCAGAACAGCTAGCAAACAGCTCAGTGCAAGCAAACTGCAGGATGACTAACGCTGATGTTTGCTAATACAGCTACCTAGCAGACAAACATTAGCATAGCACTAAACTGTTTTGCTGTGCAGTAGTTTATTAATGTTAAAGTCATTATATAAGGTGATAAAAATTCTAATTATTACGTCTTGTGATCAGTTTGTGTGATTAGCTAATCGACTTGCCCTGCTTTCCATGTGGTAAATTAAGAAGCAAGTATTTTAAATTCCTATCATTACACAAGGAAATAAAACTACATAAAAATAAACGCACCTAATTAATGTTGTTGGAATGAAATCCATCCTTTCTTATTAATCAAAACAAAACAAAACATAAAACCGCTAGCATGGATCAAGGAGTAAAAGTAAGAACTTTGATCTCTTTTAGCGATTAGCAAATTGCTAGTATGTGCTTGGAAACATAAAGATGTTCTTTGAGTTTTGTTATTTCGTAACACAGACATCATGTTTCAAATTTTGCCTGAAGGCCCAAGTGAGAGCTCGTATGCTAACTCATCAAAATTTCATCAGCGGCTAACGCTAATATGCGACATCGTTTAAAAAAAAAAAAACATCCTGCTGGGCTTGGAAAAAAAAAAAAAAAAAAAAATCATGGCTCTGGAGAACCTTGAGGGCATTAACGCAATCCAGCTGGAAATCTCATTAGGTTTCGCGCACCCGTTCACACCTGAGCAATGCGACGTTGCATGCAGATGCGCTAATTAATTCTGTGCAGGATAATGAGCAGCTAAAAATACACGCAACTCTAATAAAGAAAGGCGTATAAAGTTTTGTTTGAGTTTAGAGCTGGATAGAGAGGCACAAGGGGGAATCATTCAGAGATGGCGATGGATATTTGTCAGGAAAAGATGGAGCGGAAGTGACAAATACTGTATACAATTTACAAATGAAATGGCAATTACTTTTTTGGGGCTTGTTAGCTACATTAGCCTCATTGGCGTTCATGCGTCAAGTTCTCATGCTTGCTTGCATCATCATATTTTTAACTAGGAAATAAAAATTCGACAAAAAAAAAAAAAAAACAACCCCATGGAGAGGAAAGTGAATTCCTGCTGATCCGTCGTTCCTTCATCCTCCAGCGACTCCAGTGAACGTCCCACAGCATTTCATATCTAAACTATGTTTCTCTATCTGCAGTAAACACAACAAAACCCGGCGAACCGCACGAGATTAGAACAGATACGGAAGTGGACGCAGAGCGACAAGGAACGAGAGGTGTGGGAGGAGTGAGGAGTTTGTGTGGGAGAGAAAAAAAGTCGAGAGAAACAGCTAAGGGACTTGAAAAGCCTCATAACAACTGTTCCGCCCCGCAGATTTCTTTCTTTGCTGTAAGTTAATCCCTGGTCTTAATAAGAGATGACAAGCTGGAGGATGAGGGTATGAACATGAAGCGATGGTTTCAAGAAGGAAAATGATCATGGTTATTGGTGAATGTGCGAGTTTCAGGCTAGAAGAATCTTTCTGGGAGCCAGAACCTACATTATCACATTAATCAGGACTAATTTTGTTTCTTTCAACAATACGGCTTCCACACATATTATCCAATGACCTCATGAAATAACACTCGATCCAGAGCTTCTTAATATATTTCACGATAAACTAAATCGAGGTCAAGAAGTCGTATAGTCTTAACAGGATGCAATTTTGATTTTTATCAGGATTCTAATTCACTTTTTTTTTTTTTTCGTAAAAAAAAAAAAAAAAAAAAATTACTTTAACTACACAATATTTATTCTCAGCTATTGTCATATTGTATTGTATTGTTATACTTTCAGTTTTTGTTACAGTTTTCATGTTCTGGCCCCTTGAACAGTCACTTTTTGCTACCTGATTGTGTTCCCATTTTCTGCGTTAGTCCTTGATTAGTCTTTGATTCGTTTAGGACCACAAGCACATTCATTTTTTGGTTGGGATGGTCGTTAATATTAACAATTAAAGTTTGTTTCAAGAATAATACGTTTCTATTTTTAGATCTTTCTTTGGATGTTAAAAGTTGCACTGAGTAAATGCAGTTGGATAAAACAAAAACTCACAACAAAATGTGATTATTTTAAAGCTGTGGTGATTTCTTTTCTATACTCACTGTAAATATTAACATTATGACGGATGCAGTAATTATGTTCAACCTACGGTACCAGCCAAAAGTTTGGACACACCTTCTTACTCCTGATGTTTTATCTTGTGATTTATTTTCAACGTTTTCTAGAACAGTTCTGGAGATTTTAAAACTATAGAATCAAATAATTAAGTAACAACAAAAAAAAACAACAACAACAACAGCTACAGCAGTCAACAGTTCTTATTTTGAGACATGAAGGTCGGCTGTTCTGGATCAGTTCCTGTAAGAACAGTATTGTGTGTCGAGTGCGTTTGTAAACCCCATCGAGCTCCATGATGAAACCGTCTCTCGTGAAGACCTTCCCAGGAAAGCGAGACCAAAACTTACTGCTGCAGAGGAGAAGCTCATTTAGAGTCACCAGCCTCAGAAATCACCAATTAACAACCAGCACCTCAGATTAGAGCCGTTATGAAGCTTCACAGAGCAGAAGTAGCAGATACACACGGGGACAAAAGTGTTGGTACCCTTCGGTCAATGAAAGAAAAACTCACAATGGTCACAGAAATAACTTTAATCTGACAAAAGTAATAATAAATAAGAAATCTATGAATGTTAACCAATGAAAGTCAGACATTGCTTTTCAACCATGCTTCAACAGAATTATTAAAAAAAATGAACTCATGGAACAGGCCTGGACAAAAATGATGGTACCCCTAACTTAATAGTTTATTGCACAACCTTTTGAGGCAATCACTGCAATCAAACGATTCCTGTAACCGTCAATGAGACTTCTGCACCTCTCTGCAGGTATTTTGGCCCACTCCTCATGAGCAAGCTGCTCCAGTTGTTTCCGGTTTGAAGGGTGCCTTTTCCAGACAGCATGTTTCAGCTCCTTCCAAAGATGCTCAATAGGATTGAGGTCAGGGCTCATAGAAGGCCACTTTAGAATAGTCCAGTGTTTTCCTCTTAGCCATTCTTGGGTGTTTTTAGCTGTGTGTTTTGGGTCATTGTCCTGTTGCAAGACCCATGACCTGCGACTGAGACCCAGCTTTCTGACACTGGCCAGCACATTTCTCTCTAGAATCCCTTGATAGTCTTGAGATTTCATTGTACCCTGCACAGATTCAAGACACCCTGTGCCAGATGCAGCAAAGCAGCCCCAGAACATAACAGAGCCTCCTCCATGTTTCACAGTAGGGACAGTGTTCTTTTCTTCATATGCTTCATTTTTCCATCTGTGAACATAGAGCTGATGTGCCTTGGCAAAAAGTTCCATTTTTGTCTCATCTGTCCATAGGACATTCTCCCAGAAGCTTTGTGGCTTGTCAACATGTAGTTTGGCATATTCCAGTCTGGCTTTTTTATGATTTGTTTTCAACAATGGTGTCCTCCTTGGTCATCTCCCATGTAGTCCACTTTGGCTCAAACAATGACGGATGGTGCGATCTGACACTGATGTTCCTTGAGCATGAAGTTCACCTTGGATCTCTTTAGAAGTCTTTCTGGGCTCTTTTGTTACCATTCGGATTATCCGTCTCTTTGATTTGTCATCAATTTTCCTCCTGCGGCCACGTCCAGGGAGGTTGGCTACAGTCCCATGGTCCTTAAATTTCTGAATAATATGTGCAACTGTAGTCACAGGAACATCTAGTTGCTTGGAGATGGTTTTATAGGCATTACTTTTAACATGCTTGTCTAAAATTTTCTTTCGAATCTCCTGAGACAACTCCTTCCTTCGCTTCCTCTGGTCCATGTTGAGTGTGGTACATACCATGTCACCAAACAACACAGTGACTACCTGGAGCCCTATATATAGGCCCACTGACTGATTACAAGATTGTAGACACCTGTGATGCTAATTAGTGGACACACCTTGAATTAACATGTCCCTTTGGTCACATTATTTTCAGTATTTTCTAGGGGTGCCATCATTTTTGTCCAGGCCTGTTCCATGAGTTTATTTTTTTAAATAATTCTGTTGAAGCATGGTTGAAAAGCAATGTCTGACTTTCATTGGTTAACATTCATAGAATTTTATTTAATTATTACTTTTGTCAGATTAAAGTTATTTCTGTGACCATTCTGAGTTTTTCTTTCATTGACCGAAGGGTACCAACACTTTTGTCCACGTGTGTATACATCTCAATATCAACTGTTCACAGGAGATTATTGTGTGTTTTGGATAAACGCCTTCGGTATTGATTTACAGTGTAGTAACAAAAATATAATCTGGAAAGACCATGACATTAGTAGGATGGTACCATACTGTAGTAGTGTACATGCACCATTGTGTGTAGCAAGTGTGTAGCATGGTAGAATGATCATGTACTCTATCAGCAAATGTGTACCATAGTACAGTCAAAAGCGCCATGGTTCCAGACCCATCAGACCACCCTGATGCCTATACCATGGTAACATTTCTTATGTGTTGGATATCCTATTTTTTTTTTATAGTATGTTTGTCATGTTTGTGTTTGTTTATCTGGTTAAATCTAATCTAATCTAATCTTTTCCAACATAAAATTGTAATCAGATTTTTTTTTTCTACTTTGTTCAGTCTGTACACTGAATTAATTGTGTTACTACAATAAATGAAAAAAAAAAATCAAATATACACCTCTATAACACGTTAAACCCGAGTTTTTTATTTTTTTTTATACCTCATTAAATAAGAGCAGTTGACGGTTCGTGACATTTCAGACGAGTGTTGTAGTTATAACCGGCATTGAAATTAATCGCCTGTGAAAACTGCACAGTCAAACAGAGTTCAGATAACTATGAGATATTTCTCACACATAGCTAGAACAGCCTTTTAAATTCAAGTTTTAAATAATGCATTATGGGAATTGAGTAGAGTTTTGCATTGCTTTTTGATGTACGACCGAATAAAAAGTCCTTGGCGGTGAGCGCCAGACTATTGGACTTTTCTGTACATCAAAACAGCTTCAATTCCCAACGTCTCGCTCTTAAATCCATCTCAGACACCGTCCCTCTCCGGTGAAAGATATAAATCTGAAGAATCGATATTTACAAAGTTGTTGTCAGAGAGAGGAGTGTGGGGCAAAGGAGCGCCGGTCGCCGCGGCGATGCTTAACTACACGTGTTTGCTGGATCGTAGCCGTGGGTGAAGGGTGATTTGGGAATGTCCGATGGCTCAATGGTCCAGTCGCTTCTGTTTGAGAGAGAGAACGATCGATAACTCAGCGGGACAAAGATAAAAGACAGAAGGACAAAGAGGCAGAAAGAAGAGAGGGGCGGGGGGGGGGTGGGGGGGCACACAACAGGATTCAGGCAGACTGTGGTCACATTGCCACCTTCTGAAGGATCAGGAGTGAGTTGTGCAAGAACTTTTTTTGAAGGTTATTTGCAGTAACCAGTGGAATCGGGTTTTAGACTTTTAACATAGATTCTGGTGCAGAATATATTTTAGGAGTGACGCAATAAATGTTGCTGTGTCGAAGCAAAGTAATTGACGACAAGGTGGCGTGATGATGCTACAGCGGCGAAAATCTACAGTTAAATTCAAATGACTTACTTAAAAAAAAAAAGCCACATAATGTTTTATCCGTTTGTACATTCCGCGTTGTGGAACGTCCATAATACCTGCTAGTTCTAGTCCTCATTAGCATCACAGTAGCTATAAACAGACAGTCATAACATCACCACACTCCCTTTATTCCTTTTGTTGGTTGTTTGTGTGTTTGTGCATAATTGCATGTCATTTCTCTAAAATTCTGAAATGATTTTTCTGTAGATCTGCGCTCGAGCCATAAAAACAGTTTGAAATTTTAGCGAAGAAAATGAGTGAGATTCGGTGCGACCACGTACAGGAAGCACGTTCACGCACACGCATCTTCTAACAAAGACGGTTCCTCACCTTCGACTCCTTCCCTCGAAACTCTGCTTTTCTTCATCGCAACCTTTTGTTCTAGGACTCCATCTCATATTCCTGCAAAATCACACCATTACTCTGGCTCGGGTGGAATAAAGATGTCTGATCACGACCTTTCATTCGGTGTGAAATCTGATTACGCAGCGCGCTCGTGCTTCCCTCCTGAAGGTGCTAGATTTTAAGACAGATTCGTGCTTTTTGGGAACCGAACTTAACGAAGCAATCACTGCGTTTATTATATACATAATCGCTCGCATTGTGTTGCGTTATGTTGTTATGAAGCGCTTTGCCCCGAGCTGTCAAGCCTTGAAGAATGATTTCCTTTATGCTTCCTGGCTAGAGGTCAAGTGTAAGCTGAGCCTCCGGTGTCCTTTAGTGATATTTTAATGCTGTAACATGAATACGCCCCTAATTCGTTTCTATTAAAAGTTATAATGATGTAAGATGTAAGTGAACAGAAGAATTGCAGCATTACCGCCGACTCTTACAAAGTCCAGGCACTGGAGAGTAAATAAACGCACATCACCATGTCAACAATTCCCGGCATTTCTATACGTTTGAATCTGTTATGAGATACCCTTGTTGGCCACTTTATTAGGTACACCTTGCTAGTACGAGGCTGAATCCCCTTTTTCCCTTCGGGACTGCCTTAATTCTTCACAGCACGGATTCCCCCAGGTGCCGGAGACCTTTCTCAGAGATTACGGTCCATACCGACATCCTACATTCCCGTCTCCCGTTCCACCTCATCCACTGGATCGAGATCTGGTGACTGCGCTGTCCGTTTCAGTACAGTGACCTCACTGTCCTGTTCAAACCCAACCTGTTTTAGATGTGTGATACTGTGGGTTATCCTGTGGTCATAAAGGGATGGACATGATCAACAACAGGACTCAGGTAAGTTGTGGCATTGTGTCAAGAAAATCAGACTATTTCACCAGCAGCAGCAGCCCAAAACCGCCGATACGAGGCAGGATAAAGCCATGATCTCATCTTGTTCAAGTGTGCTCCAAATTCTGCCCCTACCCTCCAAATGCCACAGTAGAAATCAACATCATACCAGACAACATTTTTTTTTTTTTTTTTTTTCCCAGTCTCTTATTGTCCAGTTTTGGTGAGACCATGTGTATTGTAGCATCAGATTCCTGATCTTAGCTGATGGGAGCGACACCTGGTCTTCTGCTTCAAGGTTCGACATGTGCTTTTAGAGATGCTCCGGCATACCTCGGGTGTAATGGCATTTGAATTATTGTTGCTTTTCCGCCAGCTTGAGCCAGTCTAGGATGTTCTCCTCTGACCTCTGGCAACAACTAGATATTTCCTCACAGAGACCTGACCTCACTGGATATTTTCAGACCACATTTTCTTAAAACCCTAGACACCGTTGTGTGTAAAAATCCCAGCAGTTTGTGAAATACTCAGACCGGCCTGTCAGCCGTGCCATGCTCAGAAATCACTCTTCTCCATTCTGATGCTTCAGCAGATCCTCTTGACCCTCTCTAGTTGCCGTCATTTGATTGGCTGATTAGATATTTCTCTTAACAGGCAGTCGAACAGGTGTACCTAATGTAGTGGCCAGTGAGTGTATTCATGTTGTTTAGTGTTAAAATATATTAACACCTATCTGATGACCAATCAGAGTTTATGTTTTTGAGCAACAAATACAGATTGAGACAAAAAAAAAAAAAAAAAAAAAACTGTATTTAACTTACATGGAAAAATATTTATTCACAGTAATTAATATGAATGTACTTTTTTATTAATATCAATATTATAAAATTAATATTTCAATACAGACGTTACCATTAAGAATGCACGTTTTTTGTTTTTTCTTTGTTTTTTTCCCGCGGAAGGCTGCCAGATGGCGCATGGAAGGACTTTCTCTAAAAGCCAGACCAAGTACAACGAAGGATTGTGTATAATTAGTTCGCCTGAAACAATATTTTTTCCAATGCTGAAGAAAACATGGATTTTATTTTGTTTTACAATAGATCATTTATGATGAATTGTGCGTATATGTGCTTTAAATTATGTCCATTTTAATTAAATGAGGTGTCCTAAATCGCGCTTTAAAATTCATAATAAAAGGTTTGTTATATAGTTTTTGTCTTAACAAGGACAAAACAATGAAAGACACGGCAATGCCTCGGTTTACTTGTCTTAAAATTTATTTCATTTCCTGATAGTGGGCTATCTGATATGTGAAAGAAAAAAATATATATACGGTATATTTTCAAGTAAATATTGTTATATGCACATCAGAATCTTTCCCAGGCTATGTGAGATTCTTTCTTTCTTTCTTTCTTTCTTTCTTTCTTTCTTTCTTTCTTTCTTTCTTTCTTTCTTTCTTTCTTTCTTTCTTTCTTTCTTTCTTTCTTTCTTTCTTTCTTTCTTTCTTTCTTTCTTTCTTTCTTTCTTTCTTTCTTTCTTTCTTTCTTTCTTTCTTTCTTTCTTTCTTTCTTTCTTTCTTTCTTTCTTTCTTTCTTTCTTTCTTTCTTTCTTTCTTTCTTTCTTTCTTTCTTTCTTTCTTTCTTTCTTTCTTTCTTTCTTTCTTTCTTTCTTTCTTTCTTTCTTTCTTTCTTTCTTTCTTTCTTTCTTTCTTTCTCATAATCCTTTTTTTTTTTTTATATCCCACAATGCCCTGTGGTCTTTTGGCGATTCTCTTTGCCAATTAAACAACCGACACTGGATACAAGCTTAAAATATCCTCGCTTGCTCCCAAATGACATTTTTCCTACTGCTTGGCTACTCTCCCAAAGACACCCCCCGCAAAAAAAGTACGATATTTTAACCAGGTGTCAGTAAGAGAGAAATAGAAAAACATCAGAAATAAAAAATTAAATCTTCAACTCTCTATATTTACGCCCGCTTCGAGATCAGACAAAGCTGGCAGGCGGTCAGCAAGTGCCTGATAAGCCAAATCTGAGAAAGTGGGGGGAAAAAAGAGAGAAGTGAAAACGTGTTTCGTGTCTAAAGGGCAACATCAGTGGATCATCATGAAGTTACATCTCATAACTCCTGCTCCATGATCGTCTCTTTCTTAAATTCAAGAATGAACCGACTTTACATGATCGTGACTCTGATGCGATTGCGAACGTTTTCCTCCAGCAGCTCTCGCTGTTCCAGACCACAGTTCCTAACCTCCGAGGCGAGACCAACATGGAAGTGATAATCACAATTTATTCTAATTATTTAAACAAATAAAATGGAAAAAAAAAATCCCCCCAAAATACCCATAAGGCACTCCAGCTTTTCTATAAATGTGTAAATGTCAGCTGAATCACACAATCGCACTCAAGAGGCAGGCAGTTCACACATTCCCATAGCAGCGGCCTTTTAATAGAGCACCGAGAGCAAACTGGCAAAGAGCTTGGCAAGGATTCTTATTCGAATCCCTTTTAATACTAAAATGAATACAGTCAACAAATTAAAATGGACCGGACTGTACTTAATGGCAGGGTTCAGAAGGCAGGGGCAGCTCCATATAATGCTAGTTTAAATTTAGCATTGTTTTATTTAGCCCTGACATAATCTTACATAACCCTTTACACTGACTTATTCCACTTTTGTCATCTGCTGTACAGAATGCCATCTTGATTGAAGTGAGATTTCTGTTGGAGTAAGCTCATGTTATAACACTTCTGCTGACACGTGATTGACATCACGGCTAATTTAGCATTTAAGAAAAAGGACATTTATGAGATATATGACCTACATTATAACATGCCATGATATATTATAAATCAAGCAGAAATAAGAGACTCGCTTTGTTTGTGAGCCCAGTAATATACATAACTAGGTTATAACAATGTAATATCATGCTTATTATCATAAATGCTTATATAATTGGACGAGAGGCGTTCCACGTAAGGTGATAATGTGAGGTGTAACTATCTGTATGACTGGGCGTGTCCCAGGTGTTGTCCAGTGGTTAATGACACTAACTGGGCCGGTCCACATGTCAGCCAGTTTCTTTGTAGCGCTTGATGGTTTTCGTGACTGCACTCGGGGACACTTTCAAAGTTTTCCTAATTTTTCCGACTGACTGACCTTCATTTCTTAAAGTAATGACGGCCGCTCGTTTTTCTTCACTTAGCTGCTTTTTTCTTGCCATAATACAAATTCAACCTCTTTGAATGAGAAGGTGTGTCCAAACTTTTGCTCTGTACTATATATATATATATATATATATATATATATATATATATATATATATATACTGTATATTCACACATAGTGTTTGTGTGTGCGTGTGGGTATATATATATATATATATATATATATACACACACACACATTACTTGCTTATTTTTCTGTGATATCATTCATTGTTTTAAAAAGTGCAATAAAGGAGCTAAAATTCTATGACTATTTAATCATAATAGCCTGACACTGTTTTGGAAGTAATTACTGAATGAAAAAAATTCATGCTATTATATTTGTTTACAATAAAAGCCAGAAGAACAAACAAAAACATGATTTAATTAATGTAGTGACAATAACACAAAAAAATTGTGAAAGAAAATTTAAATGTACTAATGAAATTATTAATGCTAATTCGTAATAAATAATTATGCACGAACTACACACATTAATTGCAAGACACTGCAATATGTTAATGATAGATAGATAGATAGATAGTGTAAATATTTAAAATGTTTATTCATCTTATATAACATTGTACTAATGTATAGTACGTACCTTAAATATCACTTATAATATATAGCAAGTAAAAATTTAGCTTCTACATAAATAATGCCTTAAGAGTTCTGGATTATTATTAATATTAGTGTAGTAAGACTCAGTGAATCATTTCTACTTCTGTATATTACAGTAATTTGTTCATGCAATCAAATTCACATTTCTTTCCTCTCTAATAAACAAGCGACAGATGGAGAAAAAAAAATTAAAATCTTTTTTTTTTTTTTTTTTTTTTTGCATCAGACTCATAAGTTCTTCAAGTCATCTGTGTCACAGTGGGATGTGCTAGTCTAGCTCGAATTGTGGTGCTAATTCGCTAACCAGGGCAGCCACCTAATTGATGAGGAGCTAAAGAAGATGGAGACAAATTGCCAAGCAGGATGCTAATCATGCCGGTCAGAGATAGCTTATTGACTCGAGACGTGTCCCCCAGGACGAGTGTGTTTGCACATCAGGTCTCACGTGTCTTGCGCTGATGGATGGCTTGTGGGAGTAGGTTCGATAGTCAGTTGAGAGCTGGGTGAACTTGCTTCATTATGAGTCGAGTGGCAGAAAAACCTTTTTTAAAAGGTATCCTTGGTGACTTCTTGTTGATTTTGTTACTTGTTTTTAATAATGTAAGCATTATAAGTCATGTTTTGTGTGATGTCTGGTTGTAGTATTTCATTATTTAACAGGAAGACTACAATGTGAAAATACACAGGAAGAATTGGGAGCGCAGTTGCTATGAACTTACCCTGCCATGCGCCCTCTAGTGGCCGGGTTCTTAAGGTGAAATTTGTATTCCCAAAGGAAATGATGTAAACGCAGATAAACCGTTCAGAATTGGATATGGATAATTTGGGGAGAAATAAAAAAATAAGAAAAAATATAATAATAATTATAACAAAAGAATTTAGTTCTTAAGGTGAAAATTAAGAACTAAATTAGGTGGGTGTTTGTATGCCGAGGTACCACTGTATACATAAAAGAAGAAGGAAAGCATTTGAGGGGTCCAAGCACTTTAAAAAAAAAAAAAAAATAGCAATTCCAGATTCCAAGAGAAGAGGTAATAAATGAAGACACTTTTTTGGCTCAATGGTAAATCATATTTAATTAAGAAAAAATAAAGCAAACTGGAGGCATAAAAACAAAAACAAATACTAATAGCTAAAAATGTTAAATTCATGCATCTTTAATAAGATTCTCTCTTCAATAAAGCTAATTATGAAAAGTGATATTTGGTAGCTACTGGCGGAGCGTTAGCAATGTCACCCAGCGCATGTCTCACCCATAAAAAGGACTGCTGACAGAGAGCGTAAACTTTAACCTGAGTACTTTAGCATCTAAACTTGGAGCTTTGAAAATGCCAACATGAGTGCTGAGTCATGGGAACTCTACCCTCGATCTTTAATACCAGAGCAAAGAATGGAAGGGAAAAGTGTTGCTTCTTTAGTGCTGGGGTGTTTCCCAACGTGCTTGAGCGGCTGAAGACAAATGTAAAGTAAAGCTAGCGCGAGACTGGTAGCATGCCCTTTATGACACAAAACAAGCTAGTCACTTTCTTACAGGTTTAGAAAAGTCCAGCTAAAAACAGATTCCCGCTTCGGTTCAATTCGGATTTAATTCATGTCACACCATGTTTACATGTAAAATGAGATTTATACTAAAAGTAAAGGGGTAAAAATACAATGTAGAGAAATTTGTGAGCTGTCGTACAGTATATAGTCAGGTGTTAAGTCGTACAAGTGAGTTTTGTGCTATGGCCAGTAGAGGGCAGTAGGTGAAATGTATCAAATTCAGAAATTTGGCAACAATCGTTTGATAAACATTTTATCTTGCAACATTCAGCATGATTACGAAAGTTGTAGCCCTTAAAGCTCACATCATTTTAGCCATTATTTATTTAGCTGTTTTTTAATAAATGTATACAGGGCTCAGGACTGTGAAGTATAGATTGACATATCCATTATTTCAGTACAAAATAACTAAATTTTAGTTCATGTTAACCAATGTCCCCAGACAAGACTGAGGCAAAAATTAGAAACTGGGTCAAAAAGGCAAAGAAACAGCATAAATACACAACACATGTTTCTATGGTTGTTTTCGTTGTTTCTGTGACAAAAAATATATATATATATATTAATGCGCTTATTTTGAGAGTTCTACATTTCTGCGACGTCATTCCCATATCCTGGTAGTGGTAAATATACACGTTACAAAAGTAATGAACTTTTGTTCTACCGACACATCCGAAACCCAAATTCACAGATTGCAGTCTGAAGCCTCGCCGTTAACACACACCAGAAAGGCTTCTACTGTATATAAGCACATATATAGTTGAAATCACCTATATATTGAAATCGTGTCCAAACTTTTGGTCTGTACTGTAGTTTTAAGGGTTAAATCACTTTACTGATGTTGTGATAGAAAAACATGCATTTTTTTGTTTGTTTGTTTGTTTGTTTGTTTCATTATAACCAAAAACTAATAGCAAAAATAATTGAGGACTAGCTGAGAAATCCTGGTGTCAAAATGAGTCTGAAGGTTCCCTCTTTCTTACTGTGTTATCGAGTACCCATTACAGAATTCTAAAAACTATTAGGATTTCATCTGTTTTCTGAGGCACTCCGTGTAAAAAAAAAAAAAAAAAAAAAAAACCTGGCACTGTCCGTATCTCAGGAGCCAGACATACTGTAGTACAGTAATCATGTAGGTATCATAATGAAGATTATTGAATCAGGAATTTGAAAAAATGCATAACTCAAAATCATACAAAATGTGACTGAATGTCTGATTTTATTTGACGGGTCACATTTAAAAGAAACTCTAGAAATCTATATAACAAAAATATACAGTAGAGAAGGCTGAGCGGCAGCATCAGGTAGTTTTCATGATTGTCAAGTTTGCTAGAACTTTTCTGTTTAATATAATAATAATGCCTGTATATAATTTCTTATTTAAAAAAAAAAAGTTGCTAAAAAAGTTATTTAGCTGTAGTTTCCACAATGCTAAAATTTTTATTACAGTAAAACATTGCACTCTTTTACTTACTAGTTAGCTTTGCCACCATGCTAATGACTAGATTTTATTTATTTTTTTTCTCATGAACTTAACAAATTCAGTCATTAAAATGTTTCTAATGCACTTTCAAGCATGTAAATAAGGAAAATGAATCAGTTTGAGAGCTAGCGACATCCAATTAATACCACGCAGCGCTGTCCCAAGAACATCAGACATCTTGTCAGTGTTTCCCGGCTAATTGTACTCTTTGTACAAATGTGTCTTCATCATGTTCCCACATTAAGACAGTTGGACATGACCACATGCGCAAACACACACACACACACACACACACACACACACACACACACACACACACACACACACACACACACACACAGACGCGCGCGCCACAGACCTTCTCACTTTTGCACGGAGTGAGCGGCTAAGCCCCGCGTCGTGAATGAGCACAGCTTGCTCTGTCAAAAATCCTGTCAATCCGCGACACTCGCGACAAGCCATCTCCCACACGCTTGTGCACTCTCACACACACGGTAATTAAGCCTCGCTCGAGCACAACATGATGATATGAAATGCTCGATATGGCAGCAAAAGTTCAGTTGCTATGCAGGAAATTCACCTTGACTGCCAGTGGAGGAATTTTAAACTCTATCTGTCTTACGGTTAAGGCCCTTATTGTGCTCAGGGTTATGATTTTGCTGAGAGATGACAGCTCTGGTGAACAGCTAATCACAAAGTATGACCATGGTTCAATAGTGAGACTGCGGCCCTGGGTGCTGACCACTAGGGGGCCTTTGATGAGTATCGAGTTACACAGTATGATTAGAACGACTGGTTATTATGCTAAATCAGATAGCATTGAGTTAATCAAACACAAGTGAGTGAGTTTAGATTTAAAGGAAACATATTTTTGTTTCTTTTTTTTGGGGGGTTGTTTTTTGTGTGTGAATTTGAAACCAGTGGTCTGTTAAGGTCCTAACTTAAGCTAGAAAAAACAAAAAAACAAACAAAAACAGGCAAATTGGAGATGACTATAAAACCTCCATGCTGAGTGGATAATTTTTTTTGTTTGATTTTTAATGTTTTTTTTTTTTTTTTCAGAAAAAAAGCAGCATTGGTAGGTCATTAAATGCTAGCGAATATTAGTCATAGCCAGTTTTTCACAGTTGCTAGGGAGGTTACAGAGTTCAGAGCTCGTAAATCTGTACAATGCTCTTAGAATTTTCTAGAGGTCCTAATGGATTAGATTAAAAATAGACTTTGGACTAAAACAGGCTTTAAAAAAAAAAAAAACAGCCTCCTCAACATGCTGCCCTTGCTGCTGTTAGGGTACGACGTGTTGCTTATAGCGTAAATGAATTGTTTCGCTACATGATAAAATGGTTTACTAAATATTCGGAACCACTGGTGGTTCAGTGGTCGGTTTCACGCCTGCCATGCACAGAGCTCAGGTTCAATTCCCACCCAATGCCCAGACCCCAGGCCCTGGATTCAGTTCTGGTTCCAAGCCCGGATAAAATGGAAGGGCATAAAACCTGTGCCAAGCTGAAAGACTAACAACAACTTAATATTCCGATGAATCTGAACCTAACTGGGATACCACTTAAGAGTGAAAGTATGAATGTTACCCAGCTAACAATCTCACGCGCCATGGCTTGATTGTTTCTCCACCCACCGTTTAAGATGACTCGAGTCAAATGATCTAATCCGCCTTTGATTCATCATTTACGATCAGTTTGTTAGCCACCATCTCTAATTAAAATATTCTCCTCTGAATCAAGCTGCCGTACTCCGAAGGCTTCCCTATACCCCAGATAAAAACTTAAGAGAAAAACCGATGCGCCTCGAGACCGTCCAAATTCAAAAGAAAAGAAAAAAAAAAGCTTTGATCGTGAGCACTTTGAAAAAAGTTCAGTCGAGCTGCGGCTTTGGCAGGAGATGAAAAAAGCAGCCCGAGTTTCTCAGCCGCTTTCTTTCATATTACGGGACAAAAGAAGAAAAAGAGTTGAGGGGAAAAAAAAGAGAGAGAGAGATGGCAGAGCAGAAACTATGAAAATGACTCGCTCGCATGAAGACCCTGAGAGCGAGCCCCTCCTTCGGCTTTCTAGTGGTGATCTCAGAGCCCTGAGCGTAAGCCCCAAACCCTGAACCCTTTGTAGTTTCAGGGGGATTATGGGTAAGCTTGTGTCTAGCTCTTCTCTTGAAGAGAACTTAACGAAGTAAGGAATTGATGGAAGAAGTTGTCAGGTCCAACATGGTGCTGAACTTTGTGTGTAGCTGATTAGCTAGCATAGATATGTTTATTGAAGTTCTGAAAATGAACAGAATCACTCTCGCAAGCGTAGAAAATGTTGGTTTTCAGAACGTTGGGACAATGTTGGTATTGGGTTGTTTTTGAAAGGTAGAATGGATTTTGCTCATATGGTGATGGTATGGTAATAGTTCTGAAAGAACCGCGTCTGTCTGTAGCGCATATATGATTTCTCCCGTCGGTAGATCCGATTCGAGCGGATTAGGATTGGAAGTCATTCTGCGAGTAGAATAATGGGAAGTTGGACAGAGTGTGATGGCGTCGTGTATCGTCAGCTATTCGAGCCATCTGTTCTTTAATCGAGTCAGCAGGAGGAAGATGAAGTGATGGACACGGGCACTGCGCAACCCTGGCACAGTTTGCCCTTTGTAAGACACATCATCTTCATCCTCTGCAAAAAAGAAGTTATTCATGCTCACAAGAAGAACTCTGTGATCTTTGGCAAAAGAAAAAAAAAGAAAAGAAAAGAAGATCAGAACTCTGTGATCTTCTTCAATGAAATATTCTGTTTGACTTAGTAAAAGATTCGCAGCTAGTACATCAAATCAATCGGAGGATCATTTCTATGTCTATTTGATCTCTCGCTTTCTCTCGCTCTGAAACTCTAAATATACATCTCACATACGGGAGAAAAGTTAAATGAATCACCGGTTTGATTCTCCCAGATTTCCGGACCTCGGCAGATCGGGTCGGTTGTGCGCTCGGTTAGCTTGCGCTAAAGGTCAAAACGGGACGTGGTACCTCGGAGAGAGACGAACAATTTAATGAAATGTCAGCGATCTGCCATCGCCTGCCACTGTATCCTCGTAATAAAAGCCTGTCTGGATGATTTTAGAGTTCGCTTTTTCAGAATGAAAAATAAACAAGGCCCCTATTAGCTAGCTCTCATGAGGAAAGGCTAACAGAGTTAGCAGCGTCCGGGCTCGCATCCTGTTCATCACTTAATATCTCTGGAAGTGCACAGATTGTTCGGAGGAGCTCAGACGCATCAATCATGCTAAACTTTGACAGCAAATGGTGCTTTCGTCCTCTGCGGTTCTGGCCCGAGTCCCCGGGGCCAGCCTTCTGTTCTGCGGCTAACACTAACGGCCGGGGTTGCGACGCCGCTGGCTGACGCTCTGCACATGCTATAAAGCAACCTGCCAGTCATGCGAGCGCTATAGGGAAAAAGGAACATGGCAAAATGATGAAATATACAACACGCGGCAGCTGTCGAGATATAACACGCCTCTGCTTGCGTTCCCCACTGAAAATCTAGTTGCTGGAGACTTTCTATGTTCTCCTTCCTCTCCTCCGAAGGTGTGGTTAATGTGAGACGCTAACGAGTTCCTGCGATTTTATTTATAGATTACACTTTAGACTTTAAAAAGGCTTTTTTTTATTTTATTTTAAACGTGCCTCGATTTAATGAACGTTTAGTACAAATTCTGCCGTTTAAATCCAAAAGATAAATAAGACCAGCCATTCAATTAGGGCAAAAGTAATGGCGCCCTATTAATAGTCACAGAGATTTGCGTGTTTCTATGGTAGCAGGAGAACGGCAATAACGATGACAGAATGTGACATGTTTTACATTTTCGTTTTTCTTACAATTTTTTATTTATTTTTTCTTCCCTGGCATGTCATTAAAGCAAGCAGGCATTTAAGACAAGGGGGGAAAAAAAAATCTATCTTCTTTTTACATTTAAAAATGAATCCTGCACAATCAATCTGTCCAAAGGAAACAAATGAAAAGGTCAGTTTTGATTTTAGGTCGTCTGAAATCAGGAAAAACAATAGTGAAAGATTTAGCCTTTAATAAGTTTTTTTTTTGGTTGTTTTTCATTCTTTTTCAGCACTATTTTGAGCTTTTCCTTTTATTAAGTTTTGGCACAACAAGAAATCAGCGTCTCCATAAAGCTGGTGGACTCTGCATTGACTTCGGACTAACACCAACAGATGACATGGCAGCACAAGATATCACAGACTGTGGAAAACTTTACACTGTAAAAAAGGATTTTAAGGCTTTGTACAGTAAATGAAACAAGAAAAAAAAGTGTATTTTTTACAAATAATAATTGTGTTAAAGTGAAAACTTTAAAGTATTAAGTAAAATCTATATATTTACTTAATTTAAACTTGCAAATATTAAACATTCAACAGTCAAGTAAATGTTACTTATGATTCTTTGACAAATCTAAACGAATTAATAGAGTACTTATACACCTCTAAAAAATCAAGTAGAATTTAAGCTGACGCTAGGTGATCTGCGCATGCGCGAAAAAGAAGCTCATCCGCGAGGATCGCCTTCTCCAAAGTGCTTCTCCATTTTCTTCGACAGGTAAGTAATAGTTGAAAATGCATAATATCTTGGAGTTTTTTTACTCAGTGTATTTGATAATTGTGTTCATCCTGAGCCATGGAGTCGTCATCGCTTAATTATGTACATTTTCGGCACATTTGGAAACTCGTGGATGATTTTTAGTCTCCGCCATCCGACATATTAAAATCTCCGTGTTTTACATAAGGACGCGTCAGTCTTCAGTGTGTTACTTTATCCGTGATGTATGTTTTTGTTTAATTAAATTTTGTTGAGACGCAATTTTGTGCAGTTGTTCGGGGATTCTTACCACATATATACACACGACGGTTTAGTTTTACAAAGGACGTCTAAAACCCTTGAACGCGTGACTTGACCCTTGATACTGTACATGTTTTGTTCGGTATGTGTCATTTTGTCTGGTTGTACAGTGATTCTTAAATGACGAAACGTGACAAAAGTTTCAACATTCACACAGTGACATGACAAAAGAAGTATACTGGACTGTATCTGAGAGATGAGAATCCGTTAAGAACTGGGGGGGGGGGGGAGGGAGGGGAGCAAGATGGCGCCGTTCCGAGCGGACACGCCGCGCGCTCTTAACCCTCAGACGTCATCGAGATTTGAATGCAATACGTTAAGGAAAACTACTTTTTCCTTAACATTTCATGTCTATATTGAATATGTTTTTTGTTTTTTTTCAGTGACCTTATCAAAATCCTTTTCTTCAAAATATAGTGTAAAACATACAGATTGTTATGTTTAGCCTTGTTTGTTTCATCATTAGATGAGTGAAAGTATTTTGAATGTCTTTGTAAATGGTCTTTTCCAGACTACTAATTACTACTGTTTATGTTCTCTATATTGCAGAATATATTTCTTATGTGGATCCTGTTTGCTACAGAGCACTAGGCCATGGACTTGCTGAATGGACTTGAAAGACAGGATTTATTTGTAAAAGCAGTCTGTTAATATTTGTTCTAATACTTGCTCTAGTTAAGATTCTGCCCGGTTTTTGTATAGACGTGTAAGTTAAGATGGCTTGAATAAGCAAAAGTTTTATAATGACAAAAATGTCATTGCACTTTATTGCTGCTTGAGCTGTTTAAATATTAAGCTTTGATCTTGTTTATGTATGGGCATGTTAATTCCTGTAAATAAAGATTTTAATAAAAGATTTCAATCAAGAGTTATTTATCGTCGCAGTACTATTTTGTCATATTGTAACAGTGATTCATTTTATTTATTTAAAATAAATAACATTGACTGGATAAAACGTGTAAGATTGACTTAAAATAGAAAATAGTTTTACTTTTTTATTTGTTCTTTTTTATTTGTTCTTTTTTATTTGTTTGTATCGTTTATTTGTATTTCTAAACGAAATACAAACTTTACTCTCATATGAAAAAGGGCACTTTGGACCACCGAACAACCGTCCAGCTCTTTTTCTCCTTAGCCCAGGAAAGACACTCCTGACATTGTCCCTGGTTCAGAAGTTGCTTGATACTACAAAATGCATACTAAAAAAAGTTGTAGTTGATTTCCTGAAGACGTCCGTGCTCAGGAATATATGAGCATACACATGTTTTTTTTTTTTTGTGCACTGAACAGGAAACACAAACAGAAAGTACACACACATCTTTGGGCTCAATCTTTATCAGACGTGGCTCAAACCTACTGAACAAGCATGTGTAAATTAGTTAGGACAGCACAGGTGGGCTGGAGTCCAAAAATGGATGAGAAGATGTTTTAAGAAGAGGATTACATGAAGGGAGTGGAGAGGAAACACGAAGAAAGACGTGTTTCCTTGGGGCGCGTGCGGAATGAAATGTGCACAGGTGGAAAGAAAAAGAAGAGGAGGAGAGCTGGGATACACACACGCGCGCGCACACACACACACACACACACACACACACACACTGCATAAAACACAGGCAGTATAAAATATTTCTTACATGAAATGCTGAGACTGTGAAATTTGTGAAGAGCTTGATTTACAGATGTTCAGAAGGAAAGAAATCAACATCGATGAAATGCTGATTTTATTATTAGTTTTGACAAAAATCGTTTCTTCCATGTGCGTGTCCGAATATTTAAAAGACGACATCATACTAGGAAAATTATTTCTGTTGACATTAAATGAGCAATCTTCCGCTTCCGCTGTGGACATGTCCCAAAGAAATACAATACATAAACACTACACCAGACGACTCATCCTCATCAGCCCACCCTGGACATCACAGAGTCTTTTCATTAGATATTCTACCTAAACAGCATCACTCTGGAAGTGTACACATACAAATCTCCACACAATCGCTAGTCCCGGGTCATTAAACGTGGACGCTACAGTACAACCGAGCAATGCATCGTTTCCAACCTGAAGCGCACTAGGTAGTGAACAATATGTTATTATGCACAGAGCAAAGCTGAGGACACTACAGAGATTGTGTTGAAAAAAGAAAAGCACATCTATCATAGTTAAGCCTATTTTTATGTTTTGCAGAGTTTTTTTTTTTTTTTTTTTTCATTTTTTTTTTCATGCTATCCAAACAGAGCGGCTTTTGCGTTCAGAAGAAAAACAAACCCATTTAATCAAGTGGTGCTGTTGAGGGAGAGAGAAAAAAAAAAAAGGAAAACAATAGAAAAAGAAACGTAATGACTCGCACAAAAAGGGACAGTAGTCCTTATCTTCATCCATCAACACATCCGTTTGCATCCGAGACTATTTTTAGAAGTTGGAAGAAAATTGCTTGGAGCGTTTTTTTTTTTTAAGTTTTCTTTTTCAATTTTTTCTTTTCTTTTTTTTTTTTTTTTTTTTTTCTCTTTTCTTTAGTGCAGTGTCCTTGGACAAATAACAAGGCGACGCTGAAGTGCGTGCGATGCTGAGAAGCCAGCTGTAATCTGTTTTCAAATGATTGATGTGTTTGTCTAAGCACCTGAGGACTCTCCTTTACTCTCCTCTTACACCAGACTCATGCAAAACAAATACAAATTCTCTAACTCTAACCCCTACTCCGTATGAATGAGCCCACTAACCCCGCCCCCTCAAAAGCCTGCCACTACGTTTATATATATATATATATATATATATATGTCACTTTGTTTGTCTGTAAACACGTCTTGACTGATTTCTACCTTGTTCATGTAGAGAAGGAAACATGTTGTCCATGTTGTGCTCTTACTGTATATGGAAGTAATCAAGGCCGGGCCGGTGCGATGGAGTGCAGTTTACTCTCGTCACCCTGAATTACTCACTCACTTTCGTCCTCTGTGGTCTGTACAGGGTCAGGGGAGGACTGGAGCATGTCCCAGGGGACTCTCGGCCGGGTAGTCAATCTGGAAACGGTGTCAATGCATCGCACAACAGACAAGCGCACACACTCGCTCGCTAACTTTCTACAGACAATTTGGAAACGCCAATTAGCCCAATCTGCAAGTCTTTGGCTTGGCCTGTGGGAGGAAACCGAAGTATGCGGAGGAAACCCAAAAAGCACATAGGCTAGGCGGCGAGGCGGGAATCGAGTGCCTTGATGAGTAATGAATCATTTTTATTTATTCAATATGATGTCAACTATATAAAACGATTTATAGTTGTGCGTAATGTTGCGGAACATCCATGAAACTGATTAGTCTTTATAAGTTATTATTTTTGTTATTTTAGCTCTAAAAAAAAAAACAATCCTCCCTTCATCAGTCATCAGTCATGCTCATATGCTCAAAATCTCAGCACTCTGGTATAAATATTTGTAATAAACTATAAGCCTGTTTCTTCACTGTCTCTCCCCATGAATATTCACAGGCATAACCTTGATGTTTATTAATATTCATTAACGTGTCTTTCTTAATAAATAATAAAAAATAAAAAATAAGCACTTTGTACCATTTTATTTTTCATTTCCTGTGAAATCATCCTTAGGTAAGATGTTGCTGCTTCACATTTTGCCCATTCATTATGCAACGCAGTGAAACCTACAGTAGTCCTACTGAGACGTGCATGCTTTTTCAACGCTGTCCTGAGAGAAATGCCAAATATAAATAATAAAATATATATCTATACCTAGGGATTACGGAGATTTGAGGAATTTAAGGTAAAAAATTTTAGGCCTGCTTTTTTTTCCCCCAGATCACATTGAGTTGTGCACAAACCGTATAGCAGTCCAGCGTGCCAAATTACATATTAGCATGCTCAACAGAGTAGCAAAATAGTCCATCTGTTATAGTAAATAGTGAAGTCGTCGTACATGAAGTGATCGTATGTGGTTTGGAATGCAGCCTGTAATGCAGAAAAGTCTACGCTTTTTTTGAAGCTAAAATGTAATCTGGAGGCCTGGTGAGCCGATACACACTGATGGACGTAAGGAAAGGTCACAATTTATTGCTTTCCAAACCAAACAAGCGTTTAAAGTCATAAGGAAATTCAGTATATATATTTTTTAAGATAAATAAACAGTCATGTGACCAAAGTATAGCCTCAATGGCGCTTTAAAGCTCTTGACTGAACAACTGACGTCATATTTGGATTTTTATGACATTCCATACACCAGGCTGAATAAGAAAAAGGAAAAAAAAAAAAGGAGTGCAGCACTGAACCCAAAGGAGATAAGTGATCCGTTACTAATGCGTCTGTCAGAATACAAAAGGCGAGAAAGCGGGCGTGCAAATTCCTCTTTTTATAGTTCTTAGTTTCCGAAATAATTGTGAAGGAAACTGGATAAGTGCACTTAGTCTGACCGTTACCTCTGGGGTAACACTGGTCCCTTTGCTACGTAAAGACATTTAATTCCTATATGAAAATGAGAACAGCTATAAAGAGAGCGTAATGAAAAAGAAAGAAAAAATGGACCTGGCTGGACGTCTTTAAAGGTCTCGTTTTAATATTTGCTGATTGAGAATAGTTGAAAAATGTCAGACAAAAATCAAGAAATACATTCACTCACTCACTCACTTATTGTCTATACCGCTTTATCCTGTATTCAGGGTCACGGGGGGCCTGGAGCCTATCCCAAGAGGCAGGGTGCCAATCCATCACAGGGCATACACACACACACACACATACACACACTCACTACGGGCAATTTGGGAACGGCAATCAGGATAATCTGCATGTCTTTGGAGTGCGTGAGAAAACCGGAGTACCCGGAGGAAACCCACCAAGCACAGGGAGAACATGCAAACTCCATGCACACAGAGACGGGAATCGAACTCGGACCCTGGAGGTGCAAGGCGTCAGTGCTAACCACTACACCTACTGTGTCACCTCAGGAAATACAATGGATTGAAAATAATATTGTAATATCGTAATCCATTGTAATATGTTTTAAAGACATGAGAACAGATAGCATTACCAGTTTGACAGCAAAATGAGATAAATACATGTATATATATATATATATATATATATATATATATATATATATATATATATATATATACACACACAGTGGAACCTGTGAGTAAAGATTTTTAATAAATTTTGACTTGAAAAACGAGCGTGTCTTGGTTTACACCCCCCCCTCCCCAGCTTCACACAGACACACACACATACACACACAAATACACGGTGCCTGCGCGCACAAATCTGTTTTCTGATTTATTTTAACTTTTTTAAAGGTAAAGTGCAGGTTAATTTGCTTGTGGTTATTGAATTATGCAATTTAGTATCAATAATATACCAGAGCATGGGCATCTAATGTCTTTTGTACACAAATCACTCATGCACACTTTAAATTCTATTTCACAGAACATATTGTGGATATTAAGAGACCCATTCCTTTCATTTATTAGTGCCGGCGTGACTGTAATGGAAGTAACAGAGTGTAACCATCCTTTTCTTGGTGTCAACATTTTCCATAAACCCTTTGAACAAATACAGTATAAACCAGTCAGGAAGTACAGGAAGACAGGAGTCATCTGATCATATAACTTAAAAAATAAGCATATATAGCAATTATCGAAGCGTTTTTAAAGGTAATAGAAAATCTTGTTATTGAGTGAATAATACATTGACAAAATAAGTTAATTAAATAATTAAATTATTTAATTAAATTATTGATTATTTAATCAACCAGGTTATATATATTTTTGTTAAATGCCATATTTCACCTTACACACTATTACTGATGATAAATTTATGTGTTATATGTTTTGAAAACAAATGATTGACCTCTCTCTCTCTCTTTGTATCTATCTAAATAGTTATATATACTGTACAGTACACACTAGCTAGTTAGTATCTATCTACATAGCATTTTAACTTCATGTTCAGGCTTTATTCCTCACATTATCATTACTGCACAGAGAAATTCTTTATACTTCAGACACCGCAGCTTTTTTTTTTTTTTCATTAGTAGGCTGGCATCAGACCACAGGGTTAGCCATTATACAGCCCCCCCCCCCCCTCCCCCCAGGAACTCAGTGCCTGAGCCACCACTGCCCATAGTGTCTGACTCTCTGTTTGTCTCTATCTATCTATTTTTTTTTTTGTCTTGCTTCTATCTGGTAAACTTTGAGTGATAACATAAATTATTTGTAAAATCTGGAAAATCAACCACTTTTTTCCCCTACATGTTCTTATTGGAAAGTAATCAACTTTACTGTAGTTCAGCTCATAGGGACACTTTGTATTTGAATTACCGTTATCAGAATCGTCTTATTTTTTTACCTTTTTACAGCTTCATTCTTTAAACAAAATCTTACAAAATAATGTATGTTTCTTAAAATTGCCCATGCGATCTTATTGCTTTTCCTGCATTCTGTACTTGAACCCGTAGCCGTGAAAGAAAGAGCATTAGGTATCGAGAGTTTAGAGGCAGTTTTCTGTGGAGGAAATAAGCACTTTGGCCCCTTGAACTTTTAACAGTTTTTTTTTGCCAAAACTCTTCCTCTGCGTCTTACTCCAGCGGGAGGTCTTTGAAGTTGCACTCAGAGATGGAGCTCAGTGCCGCAGGGGGCAGAGACCGCCAAATTGGTCAAAGAACGTCATGTTTTATCTGGATTTATTTATTTTTATTATTTTTTTTTAAATTAAATTTTCAAGGCCCGTGAAGTTCATTCCAATCAATGAAGGGAGGGAAATGAAAGGGTGCGGATCTATGCGAAATTGACTCGATTTGAGATTTAGAGTCTTCTTGTTTACTGTTTGTTTGATTTTATTTTATTTATTTATTTATTTATTTTTTTTACATTTGTTGTTTGGTAATTACAGGCTACGAGTGCGAGGTCGTGTGCACATGCTCTGCTCAAACAGTGTGGAAATCTGGAATACACTCAACAACACTGAAGCTCCTTAAGGAACGGGAAGATTTACTCTTTTCCTCACCACACAAACACATTCAATCACACACAAATTAATTTGACAAATAAATACACAAATATGCAAATAAGCGCTCTCACTGATACACACTTACTCATCGACTGATACAAACACACACACACACACACACACACACACACACACAAACACACACACACACACACACACACTGGTATCTCCTGATTAGTTTGTGTCTTCCTGGGGATTTGGAGAGAGATGGAAGCCGAGTTCTCCAGAGGAGACATGTTTACTGAATGGGTTTCCTATCGCTTTCAAAATCACACCGTCTCTTGCACGGTAGCAAATTACCTGCAATGCTCACTCACACCCCGGGTCGAGTGTATGGTGACGTGTTGTGTCAGCATACAGAAATCTAAAATAAAGAAATCTGTTTAGGCTGAGAAAGCTCAGGAGGATGAAGCTGTCAGCTCCTTTATGCAGAAAATAAATGATTTGGATATTTTTTTAATCCATGTGACATTTCTCATTTACACTTATGGACCAAAAGCGGTGCAGTGAGACAGAATTGAGCCGTCTATTTAAAAATGGTGCAGTAATACCCCAAATGGAAACACCAGGAATTCCAAATTGCTCAACGAACAAATACTTTTTTTTTCTTTTTTTTTTTCACTTCCTTATTTCCGGTGATGGTTTGTCTCATTAAGCATGAATGTTGGGGTGTCAGTAAAATATGCGGAAGTATTTTTACACCTGATGTTCATTCAGGAGCCACATTACAAATCAGATGGATGGTTGGATGGATAGATGGATAGATGGATAAATACTGTATTGATTCCAAAAGAAATTCCAGAAAAAAATTGGAATGTAAAGTCATAAAAATCTTACACAAGGTAGTTGTAAGCCACATGTTTCAATGCTTTAGTCTAGTTATGGTTCATATGCGTTGAAGCTGAGTCACGATCATAAGCTTTAAACTCTGTCGATAATGTTTTATGCCCTAGACAATTTGTGAATCATAAACCATAAAGTTGAAGTTACATTGTGAATCATAGCTGCAAAGTCTTTGAAGTAATTCATGTTACAGTATAAAGGATAAACCTTGAAGAACACCAAGATGTTACGAGTCATAACCTTTGAAGTCTGCAGAAATTTGTGAAACATAGACTTTGAAGTACAGTATAACATACAGGATACAGGTTTTGAGTCATATGTTTTGAAGACCAAGACATTTATACGTCATGAACTTTGATTGTAAATCAAAGGCTTTGAAGTCTCATTCGAGTTACAGGTCATACACTTTGAGGCCTTGACTTGAGCTGATGCTACTGTATGAGTGGTGCTTCTTATGAGACCCATCAAGTTAAGTCTCATCTGTTTTGAGCCCAAGATGTCCTTTGAAGTTCAAGTCAAATTCTGCAGTACTGTAAATCATGTGTTTTGAATGAAGTCTTAAGCTTCATGATGAGTCCTAAGGTGTAAAGTTCAAGGGGAGTTATGAGTCACATGTCAGGTTCATGTCAAAGGGCAAACTGGTCAGTCTAACACTGGTTGCAGATTATAAGCTTTGGACATCGAGGCAAATTGCTCAAGTTGCTTTGAGGAGTCAAGATGCTGGTCAGTAAATGGTGGACTCAAGTCATGCCCATGAGACTTGAATCCCTATCTCTCTGCACGGCTCTGCTGTAGGAGAGCGTTAGTAACAGCTCCTACCTTAAAGCCTACAAACCAATAACATCTCGCTGCATCTGTCTCTGGAGTAATTACGCCTTGAAATGGCCCTGTGCTCGATTATGGCCCCCTCAAGTCCAATTATACTGCACACAAGGATAATCTGATAATCGTGTTGCACTTATGTTCAGGAAATTCAAGTTATTTATTCTAGGTCTAACAGAGGACTGGCTAGGTTCATTATCGAATTAAAGTGCGGTTCAAAAGGGCAAGTTGTTTTTACTTTATCAATGTGGATTCTTTCTTCTTTAAAGGTAAAAACAAAAAATGTGTCTTACTGACTGAAAGATGCAAACATTTAAACATGATGCCTAGATGATGGTTCTAATTGGGACAAAATTACATGTTTATCAATAGGGTTTCATATGTGGATTTATTCCACAGTAGTATTTGGCTCAATGTTAAAGCAAATATTTTTTTTATAAAATAAATTGACTAAATAACAGCGTTTAGCTCTTGGTGGTAAATTCTTCAAAACTGCCAACTGTTAGATAAACCATTCTGTAACTGGCAGTCTGAATCCCCTAGGAGTCAAGTTTTTTAAAATGTCGCCAATTAAATTAATATGTTTTAGACTTCGCTCAAAAGAGGGAAATAAAGATCTGTCATCTTCAATCAGCATACGGATTTAGATCTTCCACCAAAATTACTATCCACTGGAAACTCTGTAGGGTTTTTAATCACCTGGTCTTAAAGTTTTTCCTTTTTAAAAAAAAAAAAAAATCCTGCAATTGAACGAAAATTGATCTTCCCATTTTCTTTTTGGCTTTATTGCCATTAATATGAAAACAAACTGCAGCTTACAGGGAAATGTAATAACAACCTTTGAATAGAGAACCAGCACCATGCCTTTGGCTCTGGTTAGACTTTCTTTTATTTTCATCCTTTATTCTTTCTTTCATCCTGCAAAAGTGTTTTTTCATCAAAGCCTCGGTGTATTGTCTCATTCCATGAAAGCCAACGAGTAATTTTCAATCATAATTAGGCCACTAACACAGAGCTGAGTGCGTATTGAATCTCGCCTAGCCAGTTCTCTCCATTGCAGAATAAAAAAGAAAAATTCTTTTCTGTAAGAAAAAAAAAATTAAGCTGGCTGAAAAATGAAGTGAAAAGGATTCATATGATCCTGATCGAAGGTGACAGCATTCTATTGAAGGGTTGCGGGTTCATAAGTGTATGTGGTTCTAGACCTCTCTAAAATATGTTAAATAAGTCTAGTTTCTTGATGAATACTGAAATAGAGAGAAAATATGAGGTGAGAAAGGGGAGGCAGTTTGTTGGTAATTTCCATACCTACTACAGTTATGGCTTTTTATGCCTTAATAGTCATCCATTTTAGCAGTGTCCAGAATACACCCTGCTGTTTAAATCAACTGGGGGGTGGGGGTGGGGGGGGGGGAGGGTTACTATGGAGTGCGCAAAGAGTATATTTCATGAGACTTAAAAGGATTCATCAAGGCCTGGGCCCAGCAGTGGTGAAATTCAAATAATAATAGCTACATGAAAGAGATGAAGAGAGATAGACAGTCAGACAAAGTCAAATATGGATGGAAAAAGAGACACGTTTTAGTTGGCAAAAAGTAAACGAGACGAGTAATGCATTTCCATCAGCTTTCATCCAATTGAATTTTATCTGAGCACAGTGCTGGGCAGTTAAGTGTATTGCTCAAAGACCTAGCACTGAGATTTAAACTGACAACCATCAAAAGAACACCAGTCAAGATGGTACAATCAGCAGGGACAAAAATTATTTAGCATATCTTCATTTAGCTCCTTCAGAACCTTTTGCAAAAAAAAAGCTATAATCCCTTGTATTGAAGTGTTGAAGTGCTGGCATTTCCATTCATGCGGTATCTTATGCGGACAGCTTTTAATGTCTGCAAAGTTCAAGCTCCTCTTCTTTTGCAGGTTTGTGCCACCCAGGTTGACTATATCCACAAGTCCATTGAGAAGTGAAATAAAATAGTTGAACAGAGGTACGTGAGAGTCTGTTATGAAATATCCAGGGAAAAATGGATTACTAATAAAAAGCCATATTTAGGGTTTTTTTTATGGAATGTTGATTGCCAGTCAAAAATGGAACAAATGTAAGCTAATGCTTGTGCAGTTTCATTTGAATTGAAAAGCAATAAATGTTCATCTATATTATGGTCCATAACATGCTGTAGATTTAGTCAAATAAAAGTAGGGACATGAGCATTTTCCGGAGGTCAAATTCAATTGAGTTCATAACTCAGAAGTTGGACTTACAAGTTATTAAGAAGGAGACCTCTGGGCAGACCCAGGATCCACTGGAAAAATTATATATCATATTTAGTTTAGGAACCACTGGGGATCTCTGAGGCGAAATTGAAATCTGTTGCTGTGGATAGAGACCTTCTGCCACCATGAGTGAAAAAAATAAAATAAAAATAATATATATATAAATTATGACTGTGGTGCACATTAACTGTGGCATGTTTCAACAATATTATGCAACATCACAGCAAATATTGCTCTCAAGAGTTGCATTATTATTTGGCTAAGGTCTTGTTTTCATTTCAGGAGAATTGAACCACTGTGTAAAGTCTTCTCCAGCACATCACAAAGACTTTCACTATGGTTAAAGTGAGGACTCGTGCCCAGTCATGCCCTTAGAACCACTCTTTCACAATCTGAATGGTGGAATATGGCTGTGCTATCAGGGAAGAAAAAGCCCATAGATGTGATAACCTGGCCACTTGGTACATTCAGGTTGTCAGCTGACTTCATTTCATTGCCACATAAAGTTGTTGAGTCTAGACCTGAGCAACTGAAGCAACCCCAGAACACAACAAAGCCTCCAGAGGCTTGTACAGTGGACACTATGCATGATGCGCACATAGCTTCAATGCTCTTCCATTCTTACTCTTATGTGACCGTCAATCTGGAATAGGGTCAATCTGAACTCATCAATCTGGACTCATCAGACCGTACAGTAGCTCTTACTTTTAATTTGTTTAATTTGTTTGATTGTTATAAACATTATGTTGAAGGTGTAGGAGGATTTGAACTGTATGATTAAAGATCATGGTTCCTGACCTTGAGCCTTTCCATAAAATTCTTGCCATAAGTGATGACAGTGACCCTACATGACTGGCAAGGGCTTTCCTTGGATAAGGCTATTTTTCTCCCAATGTTTTAGCTGTCAGTTTATGCTTATGATTCACTTCTGTCTGCTACTGTATGACTCAATTTAGCTCGAACCTATGGATATATGCTCCTGCCCATTTCTTGCAGGCATAATTATAATTTTAAACTCTTACAATGTCTTGTATATTTTCAACATATTTTTGTTTTCCCCGTATGACTTCATATTCACATGATTTTTTGCAGGTTCCGTCTGTTGTGGTTCAGCTTAGGGTGGGATGCCTTTTGAATCTCAAGGTTTCTTTCTATTCTTATCTCAGGAGGGTTTGTTATTGCTCCTTGGGAATATAGATCCAGACCACTGATTTCCCATATGTAAAGCCGCTATTTGAAAAGGACTATTGTTATATTCTTTATACATATAAAAAGTGTATCTGACATCTCCATACACAAAAAAACTGCAATGAAAGTCATGCGGACTTAAAAGCAGTTGTGAGAATTTCACCCAACGCTGAAGCTCGGATAAATGACCTCCGCCTTGATAGGAATCGGACTAAACTGCTGAATGTCTCCGTGGAGATTTTTAGTGAGCTGTTCATCATTTTTATGCTTAATCATGAAGGCCATTTTTTTTTCCAAAAGCCTGATCTCCCTTAGGCAACCTGGTCATTGTGAAGAAAGTGTCTTGATGGAAATACATTACCATCACACACCCACAGGATTACAATTAATTGTCCTGCAATAACAGCTGTGTTTTTGGCCACGCAGCAAAAAATAAGGCATTAAGCAGCAATATACAGCAAATAAAAGAACTAGATTCAGATGAAACAATTAAACGACTGCTTTTTAAAGAGCTCACAGATATGCTACGGCACTCTTCTTCTGCCCCATTAATCCTTGTAATACAATAGTGTGTGTGTGTGTGTGTGTGTGTGTGTGTGTGTGTGTGTGTGTGTGTGTGTGCCTGCAATTTTAGTGCAATGGCAGAGGTTGGGAGAGGGCTTTTAAGTTATCCACTAGTCTGTGTAGCTTTTAACTGTTTGGAAATACTTATTCACACCAACGATCATGCTAATACCTGGTAATATTAACTGTGACATCTCAGGAAAATTCAAAGATTTGTCTGAAGTATAACAGACTGGGGTGATTATTAGAAAATGCAGATGCAAATAAAGCAAGTTTGAGGTAAATCATATAATTCTTGCCTAAGTCTTAGCTGAGGTAAATCTGGCAGTTTGGAGGTAAATTAGGCCAGTTTTATGAGTTTTATGTTAAGTCTGATGTAAATAAAGCAATTCTGGTCATTTCTTTGCGAGGTAAATTAGGAAATTCTAAGTTAAAGACTGTAATTCTGAGGTAAAGAAAGTAATTCTGAGGTAAAATTAATAATTCTGAGGTGATTCTAAACTACTTCTAAGGTAAAAAAAAAAAAAAAATGTTATTCCTGTGGGCCCTGGAGCCTATCCCAGGAGACTTAGGGCACAAGGTGGGGTGCACCCTGCAAATTGGCACACACACATACTCAAACACTATGGGCAATTTGGGAATGCTAATTAGCCTAATTTGCATGTCTTTGGACTGTGGGAGGAAACTGGAGTACACGGAGGAAACCCGCCAAGCACAGGGAGAACATGTAAACTTGACACACACAGAGATGGGAATCGAAACCGGCTGGGAATCGAACCTGGACCCTGGAGGTCCAAGGCGACAGGTTTTCTGATTTATGTCTAAACTAATTCTAAATAAAGTGATTCAAAAGTAATTCTAAACTAATTCCCAGAGTAACTCATGTATATTTGAAGGTAAAATGTAACTAGTCCTGGGCAATTCTAAGGTAAATCAGGTAATTCTGAGGTAATTCTAAACTAATTCTGAGGTAATTTAAGTAATTATTGGGTTATTCTAAACTAATTCTGAGGTAAATCTAATGCAGTGATATAGTAAATCATAATTTACATGTATATTTAAATCTAATCTAAATCTAATTGTCAGGGTATGTGATCTTATTCTGTGGCTAATTCTGACCACAATTATGTGATAATTCATTTTATTTGATTATTTAATTTTTAGCTAAGTCTAAGGGAAATCAGATAATTCTGAGGTAATACCTGTAATGTTAAGGTAATTCCAAATGAAAGTTTCAATCAATAGGAAATGCTTGGTCATTGCAAATTGGCAAAGCACGCTTTGGGCGATTATCCATATGAACTGAGTTATTTGTCTTGAGTCTCTAATTGTCAAGCTCCGCTGTTGTGCACCATATCAATAGCACTTTCTATCACGTTCTACTATCAGTGATGATAGCCTTGAGTCATTCTATAAACTGAGCTTGACTGAATCAGCTTATGCCTAATAAAGATTTCTTCATATATTTTTATTCTACTGTTTTTCTTTTTGCCCATTTATCCTTATAACACGTTTGCACATCTTGTTAGAGCACCTTGAGCTTGAAGGACGCCTGAGTCTTTCACTAACATCTCTAAACCTGGCACCCACATAAGGTTCTGTTTCTAATTCTTAAGATAACTTCAATTTAAGTGTCAAACCTGCAGTTTATTTTATATATGCAGTGCATATGCAGGAAATGCAGTGATTTGGACATGAAAACACTGCATTTTATGCAATATATTGCAGTAATTCTGCAATATAATACCACAGTAATACTGCAATATAATACTGTAACAATGCAGTAATACTGCAATGTTACGACATTATATGGCTACTTTAGTTAATATAAAACTTGTACTGCGAATAAAATATACAGGTTTACTCAAATTAAATAAAGCTGAAAAATTACTTAAAAGAATTACTACTTATATTATACTGAAATATATTTCTACAATTGAAATGTGTGATGTAGTGTAATTACATTACAACAAATGTATTGTAATTCATTTTATTAATTAAGTAAAAATATCAATAAAGCAAATAAAGCATACGCACACACACACACACACACACACACACACATAAAAAAAGCCTCCATGAAAGCACTTTCACATTTAACAATATTACTGTTCAATAGTGCTCCTGCAAGGAGACATTGCTGTCAATCAGTGTATGACTACATACACCCACAGTGTTCTTTTTTAGTTTCTTACAGTATCAGGTTCTCACATAAAAAAAAATTATAATAAAAAAAAAACCCAAAATTGAAAAAAAGATGTGAATATGTGAGTGTATTACAAGGCTGAGGTCTGCGGCTGGAAGCCTGGAGAAGTTTGACGCCTCCTCCACATTTTGTCCTCATTCTTCAACTTTGTTCGAATAAGCACTTTCTCCTCCCCTTTCTTTCCACACTTTAAAGACCTTCTTGAAATCTGCTGAAACGAAGGAAAAGCAAACAGTGAGACAAATATGCTTTAAGAGTCGAATCATTAAAATAATTAAACGTTTGAATAATTAAAATGGAATCCATATCTACTCAACCTTACATGTTTTACTGAGAAACTGTGTGTTTCTGTCATTATTATGTCCAAAATGATGTGTTCTTTGCGGACTCTATTAACCAAAGACAACACATAAAGCGAATGCTTATTATTTAACGACTCCAAGAAAAGTCTTTTGTTGTTGAGGTGAGCATCAGTGAATTCATAAAAAGAAAGTGAACCTTTTGGAAACTGTGTGAGACAATCCTGTAATCATTTATCAAGCAAAATCCAACCACACATTTGTTCCACAGAGTGATGTCTACAGTACCTCCTGACGTCATACTCACACCGTCAGGTGTAAGACTGACTAAACAAAAATATAAATGTGTTCTGAGAACTAGAACTGCACACCCCAAAAACAAATCTTATGAAACGCCCAGCCGAAAATGAATAACTAAAAACACTGCCACAAATTTAACAGTTTTTATTCAAGGAAAATGAAGATAAAAGAAAAATGATGTTTCCTACCGGAGGTGAAGTTACCCCAGGGTCTAGTGTTGACCTCTTGCCTTCTCCATCTTCCCCTTTTCCAGAGTCTGTGGTGATAAGAGGAACACTGGAGAGGAACACAGCCCTCCTCACGATCTTCTCTCTCGTCTAAGCGCTGACAGTCAACTACAGAAACAAACACATTAAGTTTACAGCCGAATCATTTTATCCGCTTCTTAACCCCTCTCACATTGTGTAGTGTTACATATTAAGGCATTAACTTGCATTTATATGGTATATAGCTAAACTGGGCTATACATTTAGAACTGGATCCAGTGCTAGCAGTGGTCTACCTCAGGTTAACCTAGCTAGCATGCTAACGGTATAACATAAGAAAGGCACACATTTAGGACAATGCTTTTAACACTGCATGGGGACATGATACAATTAACTAGTTAGAGAACATTAAACTATATCTAATATTTCATGTTTTTTAATGATTAAAGTGAAAGGTTTCCACTCACCACTGAACTAAAAGATGTGATGGGGTCAACGTTCCGGTTCAGCCAACACACTCCACTTCTAGCTTGTTTCCGTGCTGAACTTTGAAATGTCATCATGGTTTACTTCTGATATGTCATGTATGTGTACGGTTTTATCAATAATAAAGTCTATGACAGAGTAATGGTACTCCATCATGTCTGAGTCAACATCCACAAACCGTTACTGCGTCTCAGCGTTTATGTCATTTTGGTCACTGAACGCACCAGAACCTTACCATGCATGCACAGGCTAAGCGGCTGTATCACATGCTGCATAGTTCAAACACTCGCTGAGGAGTAGATGTGATCTTGCTGGTGTGATCTTATTGGTTGACGAAAGCAAATTGCACAGTTGTGCACCTCTCAATTTTACAATAGAAGAATAGAAGAGGTGCCCTGCGATGCATTGGCACCCTGTTCAGGGTGTACCCTGCCTCATGCCCTAAGTCTCCCGGGATCCAGACTCCAGGCCCCCCCGTGACCCTGAATAGAAGATGAGTGAGTGAGTGAGTGAGAATAGAAGAGGAGGAAGGTATAGTTATCCTTGCACAAACGTTTCTGGTTTCTGTTTGCCTGTTAAAGAAAATAAATTATAAGCTCGAATTAAGTTAAAGCTGACACTGGCATTTTTTTGGGGGGGGGGGGGCAGTGGTAGCTCAAAGGGCTAAGGCACTGGGTTAATGATCGGAAGATCGACGGTTCGAGCCCCAGCTCCATCAGGCTGTGCACTTGAGCAAGGCCCTTAACCCTATCTGCTCCAGGGAACTGTATCATGGCTGACCCTGCGCTCTGACCCCAGTTACACTGGGATATGTGAAGAAGGAATTTCACTGTGCAGTAATGTATATGTGACAAATAAAGGCTTAACTTAAACTAACTCTTTAATAGACCAAGGATTCAAAATCACAAACTACAACTGAGCCACTCACTACATCACAGGAATTTAGTAGGATCCTTTATCCCTCGAACCAAACAGTAAACATGATAGCTATTGGCATATTATAATGGTCAGTAATTATAATGCTGTCACACAAGTTTGAAAGGTGTACATGGTCTACATTTCAAGATTCCTGACCTCACATGCTTCATCCCAGTAACCTGTACTAATGAATCAGTATACTATGCATCCTTAGCAGAGGATGTTTACGGTATTTGTCAGAAAATAACGATAATAATAGTCTACCATACATTGATAGCACAATAACTTCAGAAAACAAACATTTGTTGTAAAACAGTAAACAATAATAATAACTACACTACAGTTATACTACTACACTACTACTACTACTACTAGTACTACTACTACTAATAATAAAATGACCCAATTAGGATGACAGCTACTGCAGTACAGTACAAGACTGCAGGACTTCAGTGCAGGATAACTGCTGTTAATTAGTATATAAGTGCAGTTAATTACCTTGATATAGGGCTATTTAAGCAATAAACTGTTCAATAACTACAAAGTTATAGAATCATATTTCAGTACATTCCAACTGCATTGTACTTCACAAAACTGTAGTTACATGGCAGTTTTTGACCCAGAAACTGGTTATTTTTTGTAAGGTACTGTAGCGGTGAGACCAAGATTGTGTTTGGTTTATATTTTATTTCCCTTCTAACTGTACCTAAAGTAAAATAACTAACTTTACAAAAACTCACTAGGAGACCCAAAGCCTTGACCTGAGGGTTAGCATTCGCTGTGAAAGTGAATGCGACTCTTATACGAACCCAGCAATAATGGCATGGCAGCGGTAATGAAAATAAATTCTCCAACAGTGGAAATGCTAACAAAGAACCCCTCAGCACAAACTAAAATTGTGTATGAAGAAATAATACATTAAAAAAAAAAAAAAAACTGTAAAATCTTATCATCTTAGTTCATTTAAAAATAATAAATCTCTCTTTTCTTTTGCACAGCTCTTACATCATTATCTGAAGGAAGCTCAAGTGGAGATGTGCTAATCCTAGGGGAACAACACGAATCTTTCGCCTCACCTGAGAATGAGAAAATGGCTACCAGCTCCAGAGGCTGCGAAAACGAGATGGCATGATACCACATGTCTGATTTGCTCTTCCACTCTAAATTCTGAGAGAGTTGATGATCTGATTTTCCATCGCTCATGAAAGCCGGGGACGTTATGGAATTCATTAACTCTACCCAAGTGTGTGCCGCACACTTTTTCTCGCGGTGAGACAGTAATGTGACTCATTTTGTCATGCTGCGAAACCTCGGAATTGATGCCATCTTGGACTACCCTGAGATCCATATTGAAGGAGTACACATTAGCATTTGAGGTAGCGAAAACACAGCAAAAAACAAAATAGCATTGCTAAGAAACAGAAAGAGAGAGCTTCTGGATGATTTCTTGAGTAATTACCTCTTGGTTCTTGAATATCATGATACAAACTAAAATTTAAATTTTAGTTTGTATCATTTAACCTGTAAATCTGTTGCACTACCACATGTTGAATCCATGCTGTGAGTGCGTGGGAAGGTGGTCCATGGAGTATTAGGGTGCATAGTGCACTGTAAAAAATAAAATCTTGACTTAACTCAAAATTTCAAGGCAACTTGCTGCACAGCTTTTTTGAGTTAACTCCACTTTTAACCCAAGTTGTTGACTTAACTCAAAAAAGCTGTGCAGCAAGTTGCCTTGAAATTTTGAGTTAAGTCAACTTGTTGTTGACTTAACTAAATTTACTGAGTAAGGTCTCCCAACTTATATTCTTTTGTTAAGTTAAAAGCGTTTTGATAGTTTCAAAGACTTATCAATTTAATAAATGTGAACTTGTCACATGTTTTGGGTTCAAAATATGTGTTTAAATTTACTGAAGCAGGTTTTTTTTTATTAACATGTAATACAATGTAATGAAAAAAGCTGTAACTGCATGCTTAAAAGTTTCTTCCAAATTTTATTTTAAACCAAAAGGAACACACTGCAACCTCATTCCTTGATTTTCAAATAAAAGTAAACTAAAAGAAACATGGCAAGATGCTTTTTACATTCTAAATTTCACAAAACAAAGAGTACAAAATAATAATAATAATAATAATAATAATAATAACACCAATTTGAACTCTGAAAACAGCTCACAAAAGCAAAGTCATAGCAGAAGTTAAGTCTTAAGGGATTGTACCCTTGCAGAGCAGTGAGTGCCCAATTCCATGAACACCTTCTCAATCACCTCAAAAGTGTACTTCAGATTTTTTGGTACTGAAATCCAAGTCAAACAGGTCAAAGGCTAAACTGTTAAGCAACAGCAGATTGCAGATCTGGAACATCTTGCAAGACAATCTCTTCCTCCAACACAAGAGTAAAGTTTATGACACTAGCCAAAGTCGTAGAGGAATCATCATCTTCAATCATAATAGGAACTCCCACTTTCATCCCTCTGGTCTGTCCGTCATCAGGAGTACTGTCCTAATGTAATAAAGTGTACAAAAAAAAAAAATCACTTTTGACATCCATCTTTTCCATGTTGTTATATTTCTTTTTGTTCCATGAAAGTTTTGGATAATACTAGATTTATGTAGACAAAATGTACAGAAAGGAACACCTCATAAACCCTTAAAATCAGTTGTATCTGAGCTATAGAAGTTTGAGATGATCAGATAAAGTAAAATAAGAGCCGGAGTTCAAATGGATAAAAATTTAAATATCTTCATAATGTCAACACAAACATAAACAGCCGTATTTTTGTCAAAGTGCCTGCAGAGAATCAATGCAACATACTCACCAGACATGTTCTGAATAGTGCAGATGATCCATCACGGTGAGCCACAATATTTGAAGTCTGAAAAAAAAAAAAAGAGCGCTAATGTTATGCATTGTCACTTTTGATAAACTTTCAGGTATTCATAACATTTAACATTAGGGAGACTCTAATTATGAGAGAAAGATTTTGAAATATGCAATACTGTTTGCATAGAAAAAAAGATGTTCAGGTTTGTGCTCGAGTGTCTCAGCATCAAATTGTTCTATGTCCGTTTCTCTCAATTCTACATGTGCACAAGGTGAAGTCCCAGCCTCAGGTTCACTGTTCAGCTCAGGTTCAGTTTCATTCAAGATTTTCTCTGATTCCTTATGCATTATTCTGAAATCTTTGATGGTGTTATTTTTGTTTTCTTGTTCTATGGCTGGTAAAGCTTGAATCTACATTTCTGTAAGGGGGAAAAAAATATGATCTCTCTATTTCTTATATGTTTTCCAAGAGAAGAACTGTGCTTCAGAGCAGATCTAACTGAACTCGCACAAGTATGTTCTTGTAGGTTACATTTATTTGATCAGAAATACAGGAATCAGTAAAAACAGGAATACTGTGAAATATTACAATTCAAAACACCTTTTTTTTCCCATTGGAATGTATTTAAATTGTTTTATTTATTGATGTGATGTAAAGCGGTATTTTCTGCATCATTACTCCAGTCTTCAGTGTCACATGATCCGCAGAAATCACTATTTCTTTAATTCATTCAAAATGATCAAGAAACATTTATTGAGTTTTGTGGAAACAATAACTCCCCCCCCCCCAGAACTGAATGACAATATTAGGCATTTTTATAGGCCAACATTCTTATATTAAAATTGGCAAAAAAGATATAACTCTCTATAAAAAAATATCAAGAAAATTTCCCATGATCAGATACTCATACTAGAGGGATTTCTGAAGACCATGTGACACTAAATACTTAAGTAATGATGCAGAACATTCAGGTTAATGTCACAGCAATAAATTACAGTTTTACATACAGTACATTATAGTAGAAAACAGAAATTTTGAAGTCTAACATTATTTCACATTATTCCAGTTTTACTATATTAAATAAATGTAGTATATTATATTGATCAAATAAATGTAGTATTGATTAACATAAAACTCTTTTTAAAAAAACAAAAAAATTATACAGATCTCAAACTTTTGAAGCTAGTCTGACCAATTATAGGTTAGCAAGGAAATATTCAATATTTTTTTTCCCCGTTATATTTAATGAAATGAGTTGGGGTGGTTGTGGTTGAATAGTCTTACATAAAAAAGTAAACTAGTAAGGTATAACAAGCATTATTTTTTGCCCTAACTTCATACTTCGTTCTTAAAATCATTAAAAATACTGCATTGTAAATCTTTACTTACATGAAAGACATTGAGTCTTGTGAGGAAGTCTGGAAATGCATTTATCCAGGACTTTCTAGACTTGTCTTACTCTTCTCCAGTCTCTTTGGCTGTGGGTAATAAGCGGCTACAGTTAAGTTTGCAACAACCTATTTTATTAACACAAACTGCTCTCCTCATGTGCTTCTCTCACACCGGGTCACACTCTCACCTGTCCCATGGGAAGGTACCCAGGGAGGTAACTTGTTAGTTCCTCTTAACATAAACAACATAATCAATGAATCAAATATCACACATGCAGGGATATAGACATAATAATAATAACAATAACAATAATAATAATAATAATAATAATAATAATGTGCTGTAAATAATAATTAAATAATATTAAATTCTAAATTTTATATTTCTAATATAATTAAATATACTTCATAATATGCAACACCTGTAATAAATAAATGAATGTAGGTAACTTAAAAGAATACAAAATATATTGTTTGTAGGTTACAGGATGACTTGCATCTTTCTCACTGTCTCACGTTAAATAAACAACTGCACCAAGCTACATGTACTTCACAAAGAGAGCCATATAATACCGCTCATTTATGTTAAGACCATTTCTACAAAGGACTTCGATATAAATATGTTCACTTACCAAAGTTTAAAAGAAGAAGTTGTCCGTTGTGAGGTGGAGAAACGGGCTGCTAATCCAGATGATGTTCGAAATACCCGCTGCACCCAACACGCATGCGCCAACTTCAGAAACGTATCAGCGCGCAAGCGCCAACTTCAGAAACGTAACAGCGCGCATGCGCCAACTTCCGAACCAACTTGTGTGCGTGTTAACTTGCATTAGAACGTCTGTTCAGTAATGAAACCTCAGTTGACCCAGCGAGTTTTTAATGAACTTGTTTTCACTAGTTCACTCAGTTTTTTCATGTCTTATTGTCCAGATTACTAATAAATACTCATTATGCCAACATTTTGCTAGTTGGATTTTTTTTTTACAGTGTGTGCATTTATCTACATCTCTCATTAGGTGCTATTAAAAGTGCATAAAAAAGCACCTTAACAAATTATTTACTCTAAAAAATATATATATATATATATATATATATATATATATATATATATATATATATATATATATATATATATATTTTTTTTTTTTTCCCCCCCACCACTGCTTAACAGTTATTTCTAATCATGAAGACACACAGGACCTGAACTTAACCAGATGTGACTCGTACCTGCATTCGATATTAAAATGCTGACCTTTTTGCATGAGAATCTGTACAAAATGAATATTAATGTATACTGCATACTGATGTAAATATTAAATTGCATACTGATTTCACTTTCTGTATATATTGCATTGTTTCATCCACTATGCATCATTGCACCATTCACAAGCATTTTCTCATTGCACGACTGTACAGTATATTCCACTCATATGTATTCTGCACATCCTGTATCATTCAGTTTTCATATATGTACGTATATGTACATACTATATATACAGGTATCATGTTACTTGAGCATGTTATCTTCTTGACATGTCTATCCACTGCATATATACCATATGTTATTACCTACTGCACCTTCTGTTTATTATAACACATTGCTATTTATTGGAAATAAGCTATTGATACACATCTGGTTAGATGTTACCTGCATTTCATTGGATCGTTGCACAATGCCAGTGAAGTTAAACCCAATCCAATCTAATCTATATATTCATGACAGTACTTCTTAATAACAGCACTTGTGTATGGTGGGTATTGTGTTGTTTGGGGCATTTAGAAAAATAAACAAATAAATAAATCTTTATTATTTGTAAATGGTTTAAATGTTTAGTTGTACTTCCCGGGGTTGTGCATGATGATAGGAGGAAACTTATTCGTCCACTTATTTTCCCACAGGGAATTCATAAACGAACAGTATTTAACATTTTGCTTCAACATTAAATATTAAAGAGCTAAAACAGAGAGGAAAAAGCAGCGCTTTATGCGCCATATGTTTGGATTATTATTTTGAAAGCTTTGAAATTACGAGATCAAGCAATTTTGTGATCAGAGACTGAAATGAGATTGATTTTTTATTTTTTTTTCCCTGCTAAATAACATGGCCCGGACTCTTTCGCCTTTACGTCTTTCTCATTCCCATCACCTTCGTTATCTCCTGTACTCTTTGCGAGATCTTGTCCTTCGACCAGGACCAAAGTGCTAACGACTCCCACTTGTCCCTTACCAACAGCAAGCCATCATTTTCTCCATCAGCTTTCAGCCCCCCAGTGACAAAAGTGGATTGAGTGAAGGAGGGAGAAATAATGTGCTGCAGATTGAAAAGGGAGAGTGGAGATGTTATTTTTCCCCCCCCTTTATTTCCTTCTGCTTCCTGAAGCTGGTGAGTTTTGAGAAGCAGCTGACAAGAACTCACTCTTCTCCATGAAAAGAGGAGAAAGAGAGGGAGAGAGAGAAGAAAATAACCAATGCTGAGAATAAAAAGGAAGAAAAAAAGAGCGAGCGCTGACAGAAAGAGACCATGCCTCGCAGTTTATTCAATTTTTTTTTTTTCTTTCCTGCTTCCTGTTTGTGCACTCTCACGCATGCTATGGTGTGACAAGGAGTGTCAATCAACACTTTAAATGAGAATGGAGCCATGGACTAATGAACAGGTTAATCGGCAGTTGAAGAGTGGATGTAGAATAATGACTTTGAACAAACATCAGTAACAAAATGTATTAGAATAATTAAAATAATCAGCGGTTTTATTATGGAATGCTTTCTAGCTAGTGATTCTCTATTCATTAAGTCATTATATACCGGCTTTAAAGGTCAGAAAGCTTCTCTCCTGCACTCAGGGAGCAGCCATTTTGCTTGGCGGATTTTTTCCCCCCTTAAATTAATCCAAAACAAAAACAAGTTGCACTCTTGATTCCTTTCATTTATTTGAGCAAAAGAGAAAGTGCACGGAGCGGAAACCCTCATTTACAACTGCGTCGAGTTACGGAGGCAGACGGAAGAAGACAGAAATCATTGAAAAACAAAGCAAAACAAAAATGAAAAGGAGTGGAAAAAAATATTCATCGTCACAAACAAGTAGGCTAATGATGAAATATTTAAATCGTCGGAGAATAATAAGAGTGTGATTATTTCAACACGGCACGCGACGACCTTGTTCCTTGGTCTAGTTATCCTCACCGCATCAGAGTGAAGCCATCCAGTGTTACCGTCCTCCCTCCCCACTCTTATCATAATTTAGCGGCGCTTCATTAGCATGTAGAATTATGAAAATGACAAATCAGCAGTGATTTTGCTCAGCAGAGATACCCCCATGTCTCCACGACTAATAATTAAGATCGCACAATTTCCATAAAGAGCCTCATTTTCTTTCTAGATTTGCATAATTCATTTCGTCCTGCAGGGATGAGGATCAAGGGAAGGGCAGGACCATGAGCTAACTTCGTCAAAACTGTGTGGAGAAAATATTCTCGCTTGGTCACATGCGTGGAAAGAACAAAATAGACGCCCTGACAAACTTCTCTTTAAAATCAGGATTTGACTCATTGCCTTAGAGGTGTGCCATCATGTCGCAGCGCCCAACACTAATCATTACTGAAACACATTTTATATATGAGTGTAAACCTTTTTTTTTTTTTTTTTTTTTTCATTTGTTTTCAGTGATGTTTCATTCTGAGGGTGACATCCAAACTTGGGAAGTGTGAAAAGTGCTAATAGAAGCCCACTGGGACCGAAATAACGCTGCCCCATGATCATGTAGGATAATACGGTACATCTGAAATGCATGTGCACCACAGTGACCTTATTTTTCATGTAAGGTATTGGAAAAAAAAAAAAAAAAAAAAACATTTTCAAAAGAAAAAAGATCTTTTGCGTAGCTCCCCCCCCCCCCCCCCCCCCCCAGTACCACCAGGTACTCTGGTCTCCTCCCACAGTCCGAAGACATACAGCTTAGGCTAATTGGCGTTACCAAATTGCCCATAGTGTGTGAGTGAGTGTGTGTTTGTGTGTGTGTGTGTGTGTGCCAGGTGGATGTGACGAATGCAAAGATTTAGACATCTGTGTCACATCAATGCCAGAATCTGTCACACTGCAGATCCCAAACTGCTTCATGGACTGCAGCAGAAATGCCCTCCACAGGCTACAAAACCCAACACACTCAGACTCTGTCAAGATTTTGTCATCTTACTGATCACACAGACACACACACACATACACACACACACCGCAATTTAGTCATGAACACTGCATAAATACCCACAGAAGCAAACAGATCTTTCTGAAGTGTCCCCTCAGTGTACTCTTGCCTGACACTAGCATGACTTACATTTCTGTGTCTTTTGATATTCTGGTTATAGATCTCCTTTCCACTTTTCTTCTCTTTTCATTCCCGTCGCATGCATGCCTGTTTGAGTCTGTTTGTACATCGCCTGACCCTTGTCTGTTTGTAGACTACGAATGCGATCCTCTTTTTGCTTCTGTTTGCCAGTGTTTTAGTAAGAAGCCTTTTATCGCTGCGCTAGTTAAACCAGTACCGTATCCAGTGTGATCTTTAAGCGATGCTTATATAAATAGGATTACAAAATAAATTTGCATGTTGCTTTGGTTAAAAAAAAAAAAAAAAAAAATATATATATATATATATATATATATATATAAAACTATTTTTTTCTCAGACCTCAAGGAATCCTTAACCATGTTAACTAGCACTCATTTTCTCCATAAAGCTTAGCTAACCATGCTAACTTGCAAGATTGTTTGGTTAAAGCTACAATCCTGTATAAGCTATCTAAAATCCAAATCTCAAAAAGAACGGATGGTCATTTGAACAGAGACTCATTGGGTTCATGCTAAACTCATCCTGAGCTTTAATCCTACTCAAGCCTTAATGTCGCGGCTTACGCAGCCCTAGAAGTCGTACTTCTCTTACATTGAGAGAGTGTGGCGGTTTAACTGTTTTCTAACATCAGTCATTTAAACTGTCACATTTGCTCGCAGTGCGAACGCACCGTCTTGGCAATTTCGCTTGAAGATTCAAAAGCTTCCATTTATAATGAAGTGAAATGAGGAACTTCTTCCTCATTAGAATGCCCAAGGAGATTCTGCTTACCATCGCTCTGATTAATTAGTACAATGTGTGTTGCTGAGCTGCAAGAATACTTCAATCTGGGCATGAGGAAATAAGAGGCTTTCACAAGAATACGACTTCATTAAGCAACCTCATGTAACTCTGTATATGTACTGCACTGGGATTTAAATTTACATTATAGGATCTGTAATGTCCCAGACTCGCTATCACTGACCAGCGTTACGCTATAATAGTGAATCCTTAATGTAATCAGGAATGCTTTTTTAGTATTATTTTATATTATGTAATCCTGGCTTTAAAATTGAACTTTCCTAAATACTTACTTTAAACTCTGAGTCAGATTTTAGTTTAAAATTTTTAGTTTTAAAGCCTCAATCGTGACATTATACTGTATACAGACTGGTTTTATCCAAGGTTAAGTTTTTAATCCATAATGCCATATTATTATTTAATCCGTAATACTATATTATCCATAGTGCAAATCCATCTTAAATCAAGAAACCTTAGATAAACGTAATCCTGGTGCAAATACGTTAAATAAACCAATGTACAGTATATATATATAAAAAAAAGGAACACAAAAAACAACAACAACAAAAATCTAAATTCTAATAATTCAACTCTATTCCAGCTATGGCAGATAATAATAGTGGTAATAATCCACTGGTTTATCATAACAGCAGCTTCAGACTGCCTATGTACCCGGTTTCACCTTTATCTAATAGTTTCATCCTTTAAATCGGAAACATAAACCTGTGATGGATTTCATCATCCATCCAGTTCGCCTCTTCATCATCTCCATGTACGACAAGGACGCTCATAAACCATATGAATTATAGACCTTAAGCGGGATCCAGCAGTTTGGCGTGACTTTCCCGAAGGATAGTCCATAAATCGTTAATCTGACGGCAATGGGCTGGCCTCAAAATGGACTTTAGTCTCTTTACTCTCATCACTTTGGATGCGACGAGAATACAACAGTGATCAGATAATTAGGTTGTATTTTCCCTTTCCTGCTCATTATTTTTCATTAGTGGTGACTACCTGTATGTAGGGATTGCGTTCTTAGACACCAAATGGAAATTCTTGATCCCTCGATAAACTGATTACACATTAGCCATAAGATGGTGTACCTTTGTATGGTGTACCTTTGACTCCGCAATGGAATATTTCAAACTGTCCACCATTTACCTATGGAGCAAATACTACATGAGGCATGATGGCGTAACGGTTAGCACTGTGGCGTCACACCTCTAGGGTCAAGGGTTTGATCCCTGCCATGGGTCTGTGTGCATGGAGTTTGCATGTCCTTCCTGTGCTTGTTGGGTTTCCTCCATGTCCTTTGATGTCCTCCTACAGTCCAAACACATGCAGATTAGGCTAACTGACATTTCCAAATTGCCCGTAGTGTGTGAGTGTAAGTGTTTGTGGATTGGCATACACTGCGGGTTGTATCCCGCCTTATGCCCTGGGTTCTGTGGCATAGGCTCCAGGCCTTCCTTGACCCCAGGCTACTTGGTATAGACAATAATTGAGAGAGCGAAGCAAGTATATACTGCATCTCATGACTTGTCAAATAATGATTTCCCTTGAACCTCCTACAATTTTTTAACACTTGTTTTTCTGGTCCTGGCCCCTATAAAACGTGCCCAAAAGTTTCCTTCCTGTACTGTTAGCTCACCTGCTAATAACAGCCTTAATTGGACTGTTTTGAATTCCTTATAATGACATCCTCCTTATTAATCTAAATGGTGACAAATGATTTCCTGTCTTCTATCTCAGCATAATGTAGCTAGCTAAAAAAATAAGCAAACCTAGCCTCCCTATACACATAGTCCCCAACTTACAAGCGAGTTCTATTCCGGGAGCACGTTCACAAGTCTGATTTGTTCGTAAGCCAGACAAAGTGAGTCTTACCAGCCTTTGACAAATCCACTTGTCCCCTTTCCCACACTGCCACCATGTGGCCAAAAACCATAATCATGCCTAGGGAAATTAATCTCGCATGTCAAATATAATTGCGCCTTTAAATCACGAGGGGAATCCCAGACACGATTTTGTCTCAGAGCTGTTTTCCACTGTATTGGACTGTGAACTCTGTGTTGTTGAGAATTTTCTGAAATTAGGACTATTCACTATCATGACAACTTTACATGATAGACTTTTCCTCCCCTTGCTTCTAGACTGATTCATTGAACCGACACGTGAGCTACTTCCGTGACTGAACCGGAACTAGAAAAGCGGTCTGTTCGTATCTTGAATGTTCATAAGTCAGTAAATGAATGTTCATAAGTCAGTACATCTACCTGTATTAAATCAATAGTATTAGGTTGCTGGAGGAAATAAAGCACGCTTCCACCTACTTAGTCAGAACACATCAATTTAAAATGCAGCCATTCAGCATGTTTCTGTATTTGGAACCACCTGCAGGACCACTATGATCCATCAACAAATAACATACACATTGTTCGAATGTTTGCTTCAAGTCAGCAAATACATGTAAAATTTGTGAGCACTGTACCCCGTTAAGCTATATTACCCAGCGCTGATGAACGTCCTGATGGTCTCACTAGGGTTTCCGGAGATCTCAAGATCATACCATGTACCATTTCAGGACAATTTAAGAAAGTGGGCAAAGCATCTTAAAGTATATTACTTTTATAATGTTTAATTAAGAAAAGTTTTCTTATCGAAAAGTGACTTGCAATTAATCACATAGGCTGATGATTATTCCCTGATATGACTTCATCTTCTTTAATTCTTCATGCTTTAAAAAAGTTGTACTTTGCTACTAAACTTAAGACTAACTCCACAGAAATGTGCATTTTGCTCAGGTTTCTTTCGCCATGTAAATATCACAGTAAATGATATACATCAATAATGGGATGAAGTGAATCACTAATTCTCTCAACTCAAAACATCTACTTCATCTTCATCCTGTGAATCTATAAATATTGACCTGAGGAAGTCATTGGCATAGTGTGTATGTGTGTGTGTGTGTGTGTGTGTGTGTGTGTGTGTGTGTGTGTGTGTGTGTGTGTGTGTGTTTATTGATTTAGTTCTATATGCATCTCGGCACAAAGTTGTGCATCAGTTATTTTGACCTTTAGCACAATTCATATCCGCTGTAATAAACTTTATGAGTTGCATAATCTTCTCATTACCGTCACCCTGGAGGGAAATTGGGCTATTATTTTAATATATTAAATATTCTAATTATTATAACATTCATAATGTTCCTGCACTATATAATTTCTCTTGTGTGTCAATCATAGGTTGTGAAATCATAAATTATTACAAACACTATTAATGAATTATATTACAGTGTTTATAAAATTAATAAATCAATATTACTTTTCTTTTTAGATTTAATCAGCACAGGGATTTTAAATCTATTATCTAATTACATTATTAATGACCTTAAACTCTCGTTCTAGCCAGTAAGCTAAAATAAGCTAAACTGACAGGATATCCTATTCATATTCATATTCATATTCTTCACTGCTTCGTAGCTCGGTACCTCACTTGACAATTTATATTCCTAATTGGTAATCTTTACTCCTTACACTAGCCAGCTTGATAGCACGAGGACACCTAGCATGCTTTCCGGGAGGAAGTGATATTCAGAAAAATCTGACGTTTCTATATATGTTCATAATTCATAACTGTATGCTAACAGGAGCCAACCTAAGAAGATTTTTGCATAATTTAAAATCTTTCACAAGCTAACATGAAAACCTGGCAGAACTTTTACATCAAAGTCTATAAATGTTCATAACTGCACCTGATAAAACTAGGTACTTAGCTAATATGAGCCTGACTGGATTTTTCATTTGAAAATGTAAAAAATCTTCACTGCTCACGCTGGCAAAATAGTTTTAAAAAAAAGAAAAAGAAAAGAAAAAGCAGGTTATAAGCTAAGCTTTCTGTAGGGGCAATTGGTCTACCTTGTTCTGTTTGATGAAAAAATTATGTCCAAAGTTAGTAATATAACATTACCACATTAACAATTATTTGTTACATACCAGTAAACTGGAAACAGGATCATGGGCACCCAAGCCTCACCAACGCCTGTGGAGACCAAAGGCCTGTGCTTCAGGTCAGATCCCATAGAATAGCCAACGTACCACAAGGTTTAAAAAAAGCCAATGCTGACCACGGTAGAAAGGCGAAAGAATACCCAGTGCACCGCAGCCCTCCGCACACTGGGCCCAGAAAGTAAAGAGTCCAAGGCCACCGACCCGGCCTTGAAACTTTCCAGATCCCAATCTGATCATCACGCAAAAGATCCACTGGCAACATCAAGAAGCCCAGAGGTGCCATGCCGAGAGGGTCAAAGCTGCCCCAATGGTTAAAAGTGAACCCAAGTCTTGGGTGTTTTTAATGTTAATTGTTTTAATGTTATGGGTTACTTGTGTATATAATGACTGGAAAAAGATCAAGTTTTGCCTCAATCATTTGTAAAATGTTGCGTTTTGTCCTATTTGGTCTAGACTGTTTACACCTTGGTGTTTACACGCTGGTGTGCAGATGCTCTGCGTGAGAATCTCTGCTTGCTCATCAATTACAGTAATAAAAGACATACACGGAACGCCTCGAGTGGAAGTCACATCTCAGAATCTCAACATGGGCTGCAACCATCTGGGTGATAATTACAGTGATTACATTTGTTACTGCTTCAGTTCCATTTGCTTGCTTAATTGTTATGCTGGAAACGTCAAATTTTTTCCATTTTTTTCTCGATCAGCAATTAACAGCGGATGCAATCTTGTAATATTGCTAAAAGGTACAGAATGGCAGGTGAGTGCTCATGAAAGAAACTTGATACCATAACTTCTAGATTCTGCTTTGAGATGAAAATAGTTTTAGCTGTAATAATGTTTCAATCATGTTTGAGAATAATTCTAAGCTTAGTGTAGTACAAGAAACTTAAAGCCCATGGACAAAGTAGATATAGATGATCAATTTTCATTTAGATATGAAAAACACTTTTAGACCCTTGTCTGACTGTAGCCACACCCCACAGGCAAAGCTGTGATTATGCAAGGTTCTGCATTTTTTGGTAACACAACTCAGTTGCATTGTCGAATGGGAAAACAGGTTCATTCACTAATACAATGCAACAAAGGTTTTGCTTTTCAGTGTAGAACATTTCCTGCAACACTCCATGCCACAATGCTGCATCTGCACTGCGTTTAGTTAACATTGTGTAATACTAATTTAAAAAATGTTCTCAATATTTACTTCATTAAAGTGATAAAAGACCCATTACTGTACATGCCAGTATAAAGAAAAAAATATATACAGTTTTGTTGTATCAAACTGTCATTTTAAAATACTGCTCCCCATATTACATATAAGTAATTAGCACGAAATAACTTTAGATTTATCATTATTTCTTACAAAATATCCTTAATAAGTAAATTAGTAAAAATAGCATTTTTGGGGAGGGGGTTGCAAAAGTTTTCACCCCCTCCCTTGATGATAACACTGGTATAACCACCTTCAGGTGCAATTACAGCTAAGAAATATCTCCTCGGATGTCTTGCAGCTTGGCACATGATGGAGGTGAATACTTACAGTAGAGAAATACAATTAATTTTTGTAAACTTATATATCGTGATTTATTACTTATTTACTCTCGGACATATTTGGATCAGGCAAAGGATTATTCATCTTAATATTATTATTATTATTTTTTATTATATGTTTTTTGGAATCTCTCACATTGAAATTCAGATTGATGGAGAGGACTGGGCTTGCAGAGGTGATGGTGTGGCCACTGGTGTGATGTACATACAGTGCTGTACAGTATGTCTCTGCAAATCTTGTATTAGAGCATGTCACTTCTAACAAAAATTATAATTATAATACATAGCCATCACCTAAAATATATTGAAATAAGATGAAATTAAAATTTAAATGTAGAATAATTGATTTAAGACTCAAATGTCAAATAAGACTAATATGGGATAGATTTCTAAGGATACCTTTTTTTTTTTTTTTTTGAAAATGCATTCTCCATTGTGAACTTGCTACTGAAATGAATAAACATATGCTAAAACATGATAAAACAATTCGAGTCAAATGGAGGCATTTACTCAAGAGCAGCTCTTATCTCATTAACCTTTTCAAACAAACAAAGAGACCAAACCTACGCTAAATATCAGCCATTTAATGATAATGCTATAATGCTAATTGGAAAACATACAGACTTTTGATGAATGTAAAGATGTTAAACCAAAACAAGGAATGCTAAACCTAACTAGTATAAAGATATATTTTTTTCTTTGACACTTTTGGGAAGCACTTTTTCAATAGAAATAACAAAATGATCATAACCCAAATACAAGTTTATAATGAAATAATTTCATATTCTCTACTTACTGCTAATGCTTTCAATCATTGTTTCTCCTCTATCTGCAATTCCTGTTACTTCAATTCCCATGGTGTGACCAGATTTTAAATGTCAGTACTTCTAATAGTTCCTTCAGGAAAATTCTACCCAATTATGTTTATCATGCTATATGTGAGTTCAAAGCAAATAGAAGTACTGGTCCAGATTGTTTGGAAGTCAAATTTCTTATACTTGCTGAACATCATGTAATGTATTCCCTTGTAGACTTATGTAGCCTGCCTCTTGCGACTTTCCAAATTTGAGTTACCCCTCTTTTTAAGGGTGGAGTGATGTGAATAACAATCGTCCAATTTCTATTATTTGTATTTTTTTTTTAAACTTGTTTTTGACCAATTATCACACTACATTAACTACATTAACAATCTGTTTTTAGACCTAAGTTTCTTTGATAACAGCAAACTCACTGGTGCAATTTTTATTGATCTTTCCAAAGCTTTTGATAAGGCCAGTCTCTATCTCCTCCTCAAGAAGCTTTTTCCATTAGTTTAACTTAGTCCAATTAGGTTTGTTGCCCACCTGCAACCACCAATATGTTGTTTTTAAGGCTCTCAGTCTGATTATTTATTTTTTGAAAATGGTGTTCCTCAAGGTTCCAATTTGGGACCGCTGCTCTTTTCAATTTTTATTAGCACAATTACAAAAAAAAAAAAAAAAAAAAAAAAAAACATTATCTACCTCAAATATGCTTTAATTGCTCAGTTCATCTCTATGTTGATGTAATTGTTTGTTTTACAACAACAAGTTATCATTGAATAAAAAGAAGTCCTGCAGCAATGTATTTGGCATGCAGCACACTCGCTCATATCGCCGTAAGCCTTGCATTAATTTTGAGAAAGCAGATTCCTTCAAACATTTTTGATTTGGATCCTGAACTTTCTTTTAAACCTGGCATTGATTTTATTATGAGCACAATTTATTGTTGTCTGAGTTCACTTTATCGTTTAATCGTTTTACATATACTGTAAAGTCAGGAAACCAATTATTTCTCAGTGGATTCTACCTGTATTTGATTATGTGTATATTGTCTTTCAAAACAATTTGGACAGACACCTAAAACCCCATGATGTTTCATATAATTCTCTCCTACATTCATTTTGAGATGCCCATATCCGACTCACCATTGCTGCAAGTATGAATCATGTAATTGTTTAAAAAGAGAAGGCAACGTATCTGACTCATATTCATTTGTGAATGTGTGAATTCTGATTGTCCTGCATATTTGAAACTGTTCTCAGTACCATATACTGTAGTTCTTTATATTCATTTAGACAGACGATATGCAACACCCTTTTTCTACCCTCATCCCTAGAATTTCCAAAGAAGTTGGACATAGGACATTTCAATTTCAAAGTTCTTTAAATACTGATTGGAATAACTGTCCACCATGTTGAAGATCAATTACTGTAGACCTTACTGCTGCTTCAGGTCATCTTTACTTTCTTATCTTAAAACAACCTGACCATTAAGTTTCTAAAAAGTTTTAAATCCCACCCATTTTTTGCCTCTTTTGGGGGGTGAATACTTAAAAAATAAATTTTGTGGAATCTATTAGCAAGATAAGGATGCTGTTAATTTTTTTTTTACCTTTTGATTAGATCCTGAATATGATTAGCAGTATTTAATTACATTATATCACCATTTAAATTATCTCCTTTATTGCTGTATTATATCATGTATTATATATGTACAGGGGTTGGACAATGAAACTGAAATGCCTGGTTTTAGACCACAATAATTCATTAGTATGGTGTAGGGCCAATACAGCATCAATTCGTTTTGGGAATGACAGATACAAGTCCTGCAAAGTGGCCAGAGGGATTTTGAGCTGTTCTTCTTGCAGAATAGTGTCCAGGTCACTACGTAATGCTGGTGGAGGAAAAGGTTTCCTGACTCGCTCCTCCAGACAGCTTCCTCTTGCGTCCACAGTTACTCCTGTTGGATGCGGTTCGTCCTTCTTGGTGGTGTGCTGACATTACCCTGGATACCGCGGCTCTTGATACATCACAAAGACTCGCTGTCTTGGTCACAGATGTGCCAGCGAAACGTGCACCATCAATTTGTTCTCTTTTGAACACTTCCTGTATGTCACCAATAGTGTTGTGTGCATTGCAATATTTTAAAACTGTGCAATTACTCTGCTAATTAAACCTTCACACTCTGCTCTTACTGGTTGAATTTGCAATCAATGAAGATTGTCCACCAGGCTGCTCAAATTTAGCCGTAAAACCTCCAACACTAAATTGGCCAGTGTTCCAGTGTTTCATTGTCCAACCCCTGTATATATATATATCCTATTCATGAGTCACTGGATTACTGAATCATACCACATATAGGGCAATTTGGAATTTATTTCATATTATTATTTATTTATTTATTTATTTATTTTCCTAATGTCCTGCTTTGTTCACTCATGAAGCCGAGCCCATCCCTTGGACTTGGGCAACCATGAGGGGGTGATGGATTTATTTTTTTTAACCTTCTGAACTTCCTTTATGTATGTTACCTGGATTTTTATTTTTCATACTTCATGCTTCTTTTTCTTGACCAGACAAAGACCATATATTACCCCAGGTATTGTTGTGGTCTTCATGCCCCGCATTCTCTTCATTTCTATTTCAAGATCTCTCTACTTGGAGAGTTTTTCAGTAGTTTTCCAAGAGGTGTTTCTTTCAATATCAACAAACAGACAAGTTTTCTGTTTATTTTCCTTCATGACTATATCAGGTCTGTTGGCCTTGATTTTGTTATATATTTGATTTAGCATTTTCCAGAGAATAGTAGCTTCATCTTTCTCTTTTATAGTTGCTGGTTTATGGTGCTTACAGAATGCCCAATGCCGGTATCCTGCAGCTTTGTTGTGCCGTTGGTGTTATTCTGTTTTGGCCAAGTCTGAGCAGCGGACGAGGTGGTCTATTGTTTTTTTATTGCATATCCTGCACAGTGGGTTGGAGCCATAATTCATGTTATCGTTTGTCTTAAAACACTGCCTGGCCAAAAATAAAGTCACCATTTCAGAAGGGTCAAATTATTGTTCTGCATCAAGCAAAGAAAACAATGAAGCAGATTTAAAATGACTGGATTTAGGTTAAGAATCCTTCAAGGCATTATCAAAACCTGGAACCTGCAACTTTATGAAATATGGTTGGAAAAAAAAAAAATCATGAATGGGGAACACTTAAACACTTGGTGACCTGATGAGTCCAGACTGAGTCTATTCCAGAGTGATGGGCGTGTCGGGGTAAGAAGGGAAGCGCATGAAGCGATGCTCCCATCATGCGTAGTGTCCACTGTACGAGCCTCTGGAGACGGTGTTATGATCTGGGGTTGCAACGTTATGTGGCGATAAAATGAAGTCACATGACCACCTGAATGTACTGAATCACCAGCACATCACATCATCAGTTTTTCTTACCTGATGGCATGGACATATTCCAGGGAAAGAGTGGTTCTGGGAGCACGAGGAATCATTTTCACACATGAACGGGACGCGACAATGTGCTAAACAAAGCTAAAGGTGACTGAATGAAAAGTTTTTTTTTTTTTTTTTTTTTCTGGCCTGGCACTGTGTCCACTGCTCTTTAGAAGCAAAGATGAACATTTCAGTTTGAGACTTTAAGTCAGCTATTCTTAGACACTGGTTTCTATTGGGCTTGATCTATCTTTGTCATTGACTCTTTGGGGGTGCTGCCCATACAGCGTTTTTCCTTCCCATCTACTCTTTAGCTGTTCTAGCTCTTGATGTTTAGCCTTCACTTCTGTTCACTTTGAGCGGAGCTGGTGGCTGACTCGTCTTTTCCATGATTTTGATTTCTGTTATGTTGAGCTCTCTTTTAAGTTTGGCAGCCTCATCATACACGGAGGGTGTTTTCTTTGTTCTTTCACTGTCTCTATAAATCATAAGGAGACTTTCCTCTTTGGTGTTCAAGTACGTATCAAGACCGATGGTGGTTGTCTGGTATGTCGTCTCGATTCGCGTGACGCTCCTGACACCTGATGTTCTTGGGAGGTAAATCCTACCCATTGTGCAATTGTTTTGTCTGTTTTGTGGTCAGGTCCCTTTAGTTCTTCTCTCTTACAGGTGATGACGTTGAAACTGCAGGAGACGACTGGCACTGCAAGGGCATTGATTGCATCTATTCTGCTGGTGTCATTCAGTTCTGATTTAAACAACAGTCATATTCATCTGTGGCACTCGTTTACAATTTTCTCTTTCATCTTAGTGTGTTAATTTACACTGCCTTCCCTCACATCTTGGTTTTGATCTTGGATGGTGGTATCAATGTCAATCTCAGTATTTTATGTCAAATTCTTCTCCTTCATATTATTATTATTATTATTATTATTATTATTATTATTATTATTATTATTATTAAGATTGAGTTTGTAATAGGTATGAAGTAATACCATTGACCTTAGAGGGATCTGGACAACTTTTAGTGGAAAAATAGCAGTAATGTCTGTGATCACATGGGCTAATCATTTGTAACCTTATACACAAGCTTGCATGCACAAAGTCTCGAGGCACCAAAATAACAATACATCACAAGCATACACACACACACACACATACACACACACACACACACTCATTATTACTTGCCAAATTTTATTATTAGACTAATTTGCATGTCTTTGTGGGAGGAAACCAGATTATCCAGAGAAAACCCAAAACACATGAGGAGAACATGCAAACTCCACACACACACACACACACACACACACACACGCGCACACACAATCAGGCCCGGAGGTGTAAATTGCCACACAAAAAAAAAATCAACAAATTTAAACAAAATTTGTGAATGATTATACACCTTGCTGATCACCTTCAATCCCAATTATTGCGCATTCGGCTTCATATTCCTGGAAGCCATAATGTTTTATCACCGTCACGCCTTTCCACATGCAACTGATAAGATCTATGCGACAACATAGTTTTCTGAGCGTGCTGTCGTCAAACATACAGGTGTCGATGATGCAAACAGGATCTTCTCGAGGTGTTTCATCAACAGCTATAAATACAGGCAGTCGTCTTTTTGTCAGTTCTCAGGCCTGTACCCGAGGACAAAAATGTGAAGTATGAGCCCAAGACTGAGGCTTATTGACGAGCGCCGTCTCACCGCCCACGGAAACAGTGACAAAGTACGTGACAAGCTATTCTTTATATCAACTTTCCCATCCATGCGATGAAGCCTCCCTCCAAGCCAGGCATCTGCTCGGAGCAACGCTGTGCAGAAAATAAATAAATAAATAAATAAATAACGAAATAAATAAAGAAATAAGAAAGGGGGACGGAAAGAAGAAAAAAAAAAAAAAGGAAACAGACTGCTGTGAACGTCAACAGCCATTTTAATATCTATGCATATGAGTTATGACGAAGCCCTGGGCAGGTAATAAAGAAAGACTCGAGTTATTCATGGGTAGCGATTTCGAGCGGGTACAGAGATGGAGAGTGTTTGATGATATGCGTCTACGTTATGATGCTGAAATCAGCCTGCAGTAAGAAATCAAAGGAGTGCTTTCACTCTGTTAAGCAGCGCCATCTGGTGGAAGGACGGGTTAATAAGCAAGCCTTCAAACATGCTTTACTGTACAGTACCTTCAAGAGTTCCACAATCCTATTAGACCTAAAAGCACATCTAGCTTGCCATTTTGTATTGGCTTTAGCGGCGTTGTTTCTGTAGCTTACACTACTCATGCAATCTTACGTTTAAGGGGGGGGGTCAGGGGTAGCTCAGTGGTTAAGGCATTGGACAAGGTCCGATTGGACAACCGTGCCACCGCTGGGCCCTTGTGCAAGGCCCTTAACTTCTCGGAAATGTAAAGGTTACCAGTTTCACCACCTTGAAACAGGAAGTCATGGACAGATCATTGAATAGATTCATTTATATACTTATTATATATATATATATATATATATATATATATATATATATATATATATATATATATATATATATTTATTTATTTAACACTCATTTGTGACAGGATAAATGATTGAACTTAATGGAAATATTTAATGTCATATCAATCTTTACTTTAATCTGATCCAGCCGAGTTGGCAACGTTATTAGTTGAATTTGCACTTTTAAATGAAAGTAATGTGAGTATCATCTTACACTAATGAAAGATGTACTGCTTTATGTTTTAAAAAGAACAGTAATTCAGTAATAAAAGGCAGTAATGTACAGGATAGACAGTATCTTATAGCAATAGAATTGAATTTGTCCCCTCTAGCAAACTTCCCAATATATGACGCAATCAATTTCTTAGATGAACAAAATCTCTGACCTTTGCCCATTTTAATTAAATAAGTTTGGCTGAACGTGCTGTAGACCTCCAAAGTCGGCTAAAATGGCCGTTTCTCGGGTACGATGTCGGAGGGGAAAGATAATGAAGAGCTGGTTTCCATTATTAAGTGACAACTAAATACTTTTCTGTTTCTTAGAAAGTTGGGCAAATAATAATAATAATAATAATACATCTTCCCAACAGTGTGTGAAACTAGAAAGCAATTCTGTATAAAAGCATCTGCCAAATGTAAATATACACAGTATAAAGTATTGTGTGCTGGTCGTAGCGATCAACGGCTCCCAATCAATCAGACACTTTATTATAGGATTCATGTGCGTTTTAAAGTGCACAAGACGTTATCAGTCTGACTGAATGATGGAGAGTAACGACATCCTTTGGGACTTGTCTCTGTCATGGACATTGGTCTTATTAAGCAGTGTCTTGGTCCTAAAGACGGACACAGACCATTAATGGTCCTCCAAATTTATTTTTACGCTACATGCGCATGAACGTACAGTACGTTTAAATTGAAGATAACAATAAATAAATCACGTGATTTTACGCGTCAGGTCACATGATCCCAGTGCCATGGAGGCGAGGGTTGGGCCTAATTTGCATACTGAAAGTACAGGCTGCACAAAACGTATTTAAAACATTTTTCTTTAGGCCAAGACTATAATGGTTTCACTTGTAAATTTGATGAATAGTCTTCTTATTTCTTGTGTTATTTCTTGGTTTAGCCTCAAGAAAACCCCAAGTTTCTAGACTTGATTTTGACTTGGCTTCCTTGAAACTTCATCTCGATCTGGATCCCGTGTGCTGGGCCTGGTCTCAGCCAGTTTACCTCTCACAGTCTGCTGTATTCTTTAATAATATTCACTGGTTTATAGATATTACAACCAGTACTATGGACATGACCACATATGGAGAGTCCTGTACTGTGTAGGTTCATGAAGTCTCCAGCGCAGAACCAGAACAACGTCTGAAGAACTGCGGGATAATCATCAGAACTGCATGACAGTGGAAGAGTACAGAGTTTTTAAAAGTACATTCGATTGCGAATGAAATGTCATTACCCATAATGCTTCACTTTCACAGTTACATTTATTCATCCGGCTGGAGCTTTTATCCAAAGTGACTTACAAATGAGGCAGAATAGAAGTCATGTATATAGCCATAAAATGTCGTATAATAACTTAGTGCTGTCATACGACCCACTAAACACGGAGCAATAAAAAACTCTTCTGTTTAACAAATGTTGAAACTTTTCAGAGCGACCAACACTACACTCGTCTTTGATGTTTTTATAATGTGCGTCGGCTTATTTACTGTGAAAGTAATGACTTCCTCACATCATCACACACAGCGAGTGTGTGTGCGAAATAAAGCTCGTATAAACAAAGAGACGGTTTTATAGTGTGTTTGCGTGTGTGTGAAAGTCGTGTTTGAGTTCATATTAGTAGGATGTGCGTTTGTATTAGGAGTGTGTGAGGGCATATTAGTACTGTGTATATTGCTAGAGTGTGAGTGTGTATTAGTGTGTATCAGTGGTGAGTGTGTATTAGTGTGTATCAGTGGTGAGTGTGTATTAGTGTATATTAATGTCTGAGTGCGTATTAGTGTGTGAGTGGGTATTAGTGTGTGAGTGTGTGAGTGTGTATTAGTGTGTGAGTGTGTATTAGTGTGTGAGTGTGTGAGTGTGTATTAGTGTGTGAGTGTGTATTAGTGTGTGAGTGGGTATTAGTGTGTGAGTGTGTGAGTGTGTATTAGTGTAAGCATTTCACTGCATATCGTACTGTGTAGGATTGTGTATGTGACAAATAAAATTTGAATTTGGAATTTGTATTAGTGTGTGAGTGTGTATTAGTGTGTGAGTGGGTATTAGTGTGTGAGTGTGTATCAGTGTGTGAGTGTGTATTAGTGTGTATCAGTGTGTGAGTGTGTATTAGTGTGTGAGTGTGTATTAGTGTGTGAGTGTGTATTAGTGTATATCAGTGTGAGTGTGTATTAGTGTGTGAGTATGTATTAGTGTGTATCAGTGTGTGAGTGTGTATTAGTGTGTGAGTGTGTATTAGTGTATATCAGTGTGAGTGTGTATTAGTGTGTGAGTATGTATTAGTGTGTATCAGTGTGTGAGTGTGTATTAGTGTGTGAGTGTGTGTGAGTGTGTATTAGTGTGTATTAGTACTGTGTATATTACTAGTGTGTGAGTGTGTATCAGTGGTGAGTGTGTATTAGTGTGTGAGTGTGTATTAGTGTGTGAGTGTGTATTAGTGTGTGAGTGTGTATTAGTGCGTGAGTGTGTATTAGTGTGTAAGTGTGTATCAGTGGTGAGTGTGTGTTAGTGTGTGAGTGTGTATTAGTGTGTATTAGTACTGTGTATATTACTAGTGTGTGAGTGTGTATCAGTGGTGAGTGTGTATTAGTGTGTGAGTGTGTATCAGTGGTGAGTGTGTATTAGTGCGTGAGTGTGTATTAGTGTGTAAGTGTGTATCAGTGGTGAGTGTGTGAGTGTGTATTAGTACTGTGTATATTACTAGTGTGTGAGTGTGTATCAGTGGTGAGTGTGTATTAGTGTGTGAGTGTGTATTAGTGTGTAAATGTGTATCAGTGGTGAGTGTGTGTTAGTGTGTGAGTGTGTATTAGTGTGTATTAGTACTGTGTATATTACTAGTGTGTGAGTGTGTATCAGTGGTGAGTGTGTATTAGTGTGTGAGTGTGTGAGTGTGGATTAGTGATGGGTTAATAGTGTGTGTGTGGATTAGTGATGTGTTAGTGGTATTAGTGTATTAGTAGTGCACCAGCACATATGAGTGTGTATTAGTGTGTGAGTGTGTATTAGTGTGTATTAGTACTGTGTATATTACTAGTGTGTGAGTGTGTATCAGTGGTGAGTGTGTATTAGTGTGTGAGTGTGTATCAGTGGTGAGTGTGTATTAGTGCGTGAGTGTGTATCAGTGGTGAGTGTGTGTTAGTGTGTGAGTGTGTATTAGTACTGTGTATATTACTAGTGTGTGAGTGTGTATCAGTGGTGAGTGTGTGTTAGTGTGTGAGTGTGTATTAGTACTGTGTATATTACTAGTGTGTGAGTGTGTATCAGTGGTGAGTGTGTATTAGTGTGTATCAGTGGTGAGTGTGTATTAGTGTGTGAGTGTGTATTAGTGTGTAAGTGTGTATCAGTGATGAGTGTGTGTGAGTGTGTATTAGTGTGTATTAGTACTGTGTATATTACTAGTGTGTGAGTGTGTATCAGTGGTGAGTGTGTATTAGTGTGTGAGTGTGTATCAGTGGTGAGTGTGTATTAGTGTGTGAGTGTGTATCAGTGGTGAGTGTGTATTAGTGTGTGAGTGTGTATCAGTGGTGAGTGTGTATTAGTGTGTGAGTGTGTATCAGTGTGTATTAGTACTGTGTATATTACTAGTGTGTGAGTGTGTATTAGTGTGTGAGTGTGTATTAGTGTGTGAGTGTGTATTAGTGTGTGAGTGTGTATTAGTGTGTGAGTGTGTGAGTGTGGATTAGTGTGTATTAGTACTGTGTATATTACTAGTGTGTGAGTGTGTATTAGTGTGTGAGTGTGTATTAGTGTGTGAGTGTGTATTAGTGTGTGAGTGTGTATTAGTGTGTGAGTGTGTGAGTGTGGATTAGTGTGTATTAGTACTGTGTATATTACTAGTGTGTGAGTGTGTATTAGTGGTGTGTGTGTATTAGTGTGTGAGTGTGTATTAGTGGTGTGTGTGTATTAGTGTGTGAGTGTGTATTAGTGGTGTGTGTGTATTAGTGTGTGAGTGTGTATTAGTGTGTGAGTGTGTATTAGTGTGTGAGTGTGTATTAGTGTGTGAGTGTGTATTAGTGTGTGAGTGTGTATTAGTGTGTGAGTGTGTATTAGTGTGTGAGTGTGTGAGTGTGGATTAGTGATGGGTTAATAGTGTGTGTGTGGATTAGTGATGTGTTAGTGGTATTAGTGTATTAGTAGTGCACCAGCACATATGAGTGTGTATATGAAGTGTGTGAGCATGTATGAACGTGTATAAGCAGTGTGTGAACATGTATTAGTAGCATGCAAGCATGTATCAGTTGTGTGCATTAGAAGTGTCTGTGTATTAGTAGTGTGTGTGAGAGCATATATTAATACTGTGTGAGTGTGTTTTAGTAGTGTGTGAGTGTGTGTGAGTGTGTCTGTGTTATCGAGAGTAAATTGATTCAAGACCCGCTGTGTGACTGGACTGTTGTCTTATCTGATTTCTCTCTCTCTCTCTCTCTCTCTCTCTCTTCTCCACTGCTGTTTTGACAGAGGTGCATTTGTTTCCATGGCAACGCCACACAGAGAGACAGCTTGGATACGGTCGCCCTCGCCAACCAACCGAAAGTGCTGCCCTTAATGAGGGCTGGTGATGCACACACACGCTCACTCAGTCTCTCTCTCTCTCTCTCTCTCTCTCTCTCACACACACACACACACACACACACACACACACACACACACACAGAGAGAGAGAGAGAGCTGTTTGTTCATTCTGTCCTATTTTATATCCATGGACACACACACACACACACACACACACACACACACACACACACACACTAAACTCATGCTGTAGTTGAAACAAATAAGCACACAGTACGTTATTATTTGTTCCTTTATTATTATTATTATTATTATTATTATTATTATTATTATTATTATTATTATTTATTTATTTATTTAAACAAACATGAAACAAGAGTTTAGATGTTTTGGTCAACCTTATAAATCACTATTCACTATTTATTGATTATTATTTAATTTTTTAAATTGCTGATAATTTACTAGAGACAAGTTATCAGACGATAATTTGCATAAAATTGAGAACAACTATTTTCATAAATGAACTTTTTTTTCCCCTTAATATTAAATATCACATTTTCTAATAAGCTCATGGCTGGAAAGTTTGCTACGGCATTAATGTTTTCGCTGGTCTACTATTACTACTACTACTACTACTACTACTAATAATAAAGAAAATTTTATTCATAACCAACAGGGGGTGCTGTTTCACATGGCAAAGTAGTTCAATTCTCATCGTATAAAGACAGAAAGCTGATTACTGATGAAAAACATGGTACAAAAAACAGCTAATTAAACGTCATATGACCGTGCTGAGCAGCATTACAATTTCAAACAACAGCAACACCACTACCCAGTCATATCACAAACATTATATGCAAGCAATATTATTAATGACAAAGCAATGCCATTCACTGTCCATGTAAGAATGCTAACTAGTTCCCGTATGTCACTGGCGTTATAGCGGTTGCAGACCTTACAAACTACTGACACTGGGGACTCCTTCAAAAACGTTAAATATCTCAACACGTCACACTTTCTTCACCTCTTATTACGTGAAGCTCATTGAAACGAGTGCGTGGATACGAAGGTCTGATTAACAGAAAATCAATCAGTGCATTCAGACCAATCAGGATCCGGGTTATGATGGAGCAAAATAAAGCAACTCGGAAATTAGAGAAAGGGTGTAAGATCATTTAATATTTCTCTAATTGTTGTTGTAAATGATGAACTTTATGTATGAATGTATAAACAGCCCTTCAATTAATTTTTTCCCCCTTATAATACAGTATATTTATTCAAATCGTAATATTCTATTAAACACAACCATGGCCAGGAGCAGGTGAGAAAATAAATCGTCAATATTTAGCAAAATAAAATGTCATGTAAACAACAACAACAACAACAATAATAATAATAATAATAATAATAATAATAATAATAATAATTTCATGTCCGTTATAGTTGTAACATGTATAGAACGCCCTCCATGATGATGGCACTATCTGAATGATCCACTAGGGGGAGGTACAAGCCTGGAAACATGAAACACATCCAGGCTTCTGTATCAGACTCAGTAATGTGGTGTGGATGAGAGGGAATATTAAACGGATGATGAATATGTGTTAAAGCCGCCGCTCTCGTTCATGTCATTCATCATTCTATCATCGTTACTGCTCACTTCTCAGGATCTAGATCGCGTGTCCAGGAGGCACCGCATGACAAAGTCCGCTGTCGTTACTGATCCCTGTGAGCAAACAGCGAATAACGTTACCCATAATGCAACAGCGACCATGTCTGAATTATAATGAGATGCTGATGATGCTTGAGATTGTGCCCTCAAGAGGGAAAACTCGTCCACAGCGAGGACAGCTGAGGTGGTGTAGCGCTCAGGAAGACGGGACAGAAGCTATTGAAATGCGCCAGGTTGGGGAAATATCTCATGATTTAGAGTTTAGATTTATTATCACTAGGACAGATGTTATCAAGTGTGGGGTAAATTTGTGATGAGGAGAAGAGCGGTGTAATTGCGTAATGACTGATTGCATCCACGGGTAAAGTGAGACATCAAACTGTGTACCAGGAAACGTCTCAAAACTTTCTAACACATTTAGTTCTTAATCCAATTTTCCACCCTTGTCATGAATCTCATCATACTCGCTCCCTAATAAGACTCATTTTTCACCAAAAGTTTGGCTCCAGTGTTTGCTTCCCTGACTTGCCTGCCAGCTTGAGACCTGATTGGTTAGAAGGTTGTGAAAGAAAGACATTTGAGGTCATTTTTTATGTGTGTGTGTGTGTGTGTGTTTTTCTGAAAAGCTGCACTTTTTTCCTTTTTTTTTTACTTTTGGGTGACATTTTTAAACTTGTCCCTAAACCTTGCAGCAACATAACCTGTTACACCTAGAGTAAATGTACATTCAAAGCAAAGAAAGTTCTGCAGTAAGCTTTTAAATTGGAACCATATACTATACTGTAACACACACACACACACACACACACACACACACACACACACACACACACACACACACATAAAAAACAACAAAAAGTTTATCCTGCTACCCGCACCAGGGCTTCACTATCACTCCTTGGAAAAAAAAATACATTTTGGTTTAATTTATACATGCACATTGACACATGAGCTAATCCACTCTTCTGTTGCACTTTAAGGCTTTCACACAGTATATGGATATTTAAAATAACTACTTTTTGATTTTTTAAAGATTTCCAAAAAGGATCTCCATCCAATTATTAATAAAACCAGTCCAACGGCTAATAAACCAGTCCAAAGTTTAATAAAATCGGTCCAGTGGGTAATAAGACTTTGCCTGTGGTTAACAAAAAACAATCAAATATTCGATAAAACAGTTTAACGAGTATTTAACTATTCTAATGGATACTAAACAAGTGGAGTGCTTAATAAAAGAAATTCATTTTTACACAGCTACAGTCTAATACAGTCCAATAAAACCAGTAAAGAGATTAATAAAAACACTGCATTTTATTAGATTCTGTACAATCTAATGACCCTCGTCCAAGAAAAACCGTCTAATAGGTAAATAACTTGTCTATTGATTAGGAAAGCTGTCTTCAATATTTCTTGAAACCTCATAATAAATAAAACAGTCCAGTGGAAAATGGTGTTTAAGTAAACCTATACATTCATTAGTGGTTGAAAATCAGTCCAGTAGTTAGAAAACTTGTGCAGTAGGTACTAACGCAGTGCAATGGTTAGTAAACTAGTCCAATGAGTACTAACTCAGGACAATGGTTAGTAAACTAGTCCAATGAGTACTAACTCAGGACAATGGTTAGTAAACTAGTCCAATGAGTACTAACTCAGGACAATGGTTAGTAAACTAGTCCAATGAGTACTAACTTAGTACATTGGTTAGTAAACTAGTCCAATGGGAACTAACTCACCACAGTAGTTAGTAAACTAGTCCAATAAGTTCTAACTCAGTACAATGGTTAGTAAAGTAATACAATGGGTACTAACTCACCACAATGGTTAGTAAACTAGTCCAATGACTACTAACTCAGTCCAGTGGTTAGTAAACGAGTATTAACTGAGTCCAGTGATTAGTAAACGAGTTAAATGAGTACTAACTTAGTACTGTGCTTAGTAAACAAGTCCAATGCTACTAACTCAGTCCCAGTGGTTAGTAAACGAGTCCAATAAGTATTAACTGAGTCCAGTGATTATTAAATGAGTACTAACTCAGTCCAGTGGTTAGTAAACTAGTCCAATAAGTATTAACTGAGTCCAGTGATTATTAAATGAGTACTAACTTAGTACTGTGGTTAGTAAACTAGTCCAATGACTACTAACTCAGTCCAGTGGTTAGTAAACTAGTCCAATAAGTATTAACTGAGTCCAGTGATTAGTAAATGAGTACTATCTTAGTACTGTGGTTAGTAAACTAGTCCAATGACTACTAACTCAGTCCAGTGGTTAGTAAACTAGTCCAATAAGTATTAACTGAGTCCAGTGATTAGTAAATGAGTACTAACTTAGTACTGTGGTTAGTAAACTAGTCCAATGACTACTAACTCAGTCCAGTGGTTAGTAAACTAGTCCAATAAGTATTAACTGAGTCCAGTGATTATTAAATGAGTACTAACTTAGTACTGTGGTTAGTAAACTAGTCCAATGGCTACTAATTCAGTCCAATCCCAGCTTGATTATACAGCTAAACAGTCATATCATGAGAGAGCAATGGGATTAGCCTGACTGGGATAAATAGCCTGACCCAGCCTGTGGGTTTTCAATCAACAGAAGTGCCATTTGTCTGCTGAGCCGACACTCACACACCAACTACAAAAAGAGATCCTGTTTCCAGCTCCACTGATTAACACTGGAGTGTAACGTAAATGTTACCGTACCGTACTGTACCACTGCAGAAGCAGCATGTTTAGTGCCTCTGGTATAAAACAAGCTTCACTGTCCTCACATTTACCTGCCCACACAGACAGGCTGACCTTTTACATTACGAGGTGTAACTGTCCAGGGCGACCGCTGAAGAGTGCTGTAATTATCTCGTCATGTTCTGTTACAAAGAAATGGTGTGAAGCGTCTCGCCCTGACCACTTGCAGACTACCGTGACAATGTGGTGTAAAAAAAAATACTGAAAGGGGAAAAGAAAGATCTGGAAAATCGAGCATGTTGGTTTCTGTTGATGCATCATACATAATAATAATAATAGTAATAATAATAATAATAATAATCTAAAAACACAAGGGCCCAAAAATATACAATACACAGATAACCGATGTTGTTTATGCCCCTTTATAAAACTCCAAGTGAATTTTGACAGCGATGTGTAGTATTATGTTTCCTCTATAGATGTCAGTAGTTGCACCATCGTTGATGGCATCATGTGACCGTCATGTGAGAGGCAGATATTTTTAGTGTTGAAGTGTGTATACATTGTTTAACCCCTCTGTAGCTTTCTGAAGTGACTCTACTTGGAACTTGGGACTCTTTGGGACCCAAATGTCCTGTTGTAAGGATTTTTCAGTGGTTGTTTGATTAGCTTCAGGACCTTAGCTTCCTAACCGGGTTCTGCTTGGAAGTCAAGTCAAGTCAAGTCAATTTTATTTACATAGCGCTTTTAACAATTGACATTGTCGCAAAGCAGCTTTACACAATAAAAGAAGTAAGTTTGTATGCAATGTGTATGAATCAAAATGATAAGCCATTTTGATGGGTTCTATAATAGTTGAATGCTCTTCGCTTTCCAAAAGGGGGGGCGTCCTTGGAGCTGTCTTTAAAAAAAAAGATCCTTACTCTTGCATGGCTCAGGCTTTCTTAGAAACGAACAAAAAGTTGCTTCTTTGAGGGTTTATGGGAAGTTAAAGGTTTTTGCCTTTCTATAGGTAACCCTCCTTTAAAAGAAATCGAATTTAGGGTTCGGCAGATCCTCTTAGAAGAAAAATAACAAAGAAAGAGTCCAGTAATTCATGTATTATTTCGTTGTTTTTGGTCCATTAACTAATTATTAACAGCTCAAATGAAGATAACGTTAATAAAGGAATCCTGCTACTTAAATAATGGTTTTGTTTCTCTATTTAAATAAATATTTTTTTCACCTTCGAGATTGTGCTGTTGTGGTGAATATCAGCATGGCTGTGACGCGGTCATAGGTTCAAGGGTGCATCCCTTAAATAGCAGTGTTAATTAAAAAGCTTGTGCGATCACAGCGTGTGATGAGTGCAATGTGACGGAACATGCAAAGAGTGTGAAGGGAAAAAAAAAAAAAAGTATTTAATGTGTTTCTTAATGGTAACAGGACTGGAAAAGAGGATTTAAACTCAAAGAAAGAGAAAGGAAAGAACACAAGGTGGCGCTAATGTGAGATTGTGACCAAAACAAGACATCTAGTGCACTATTTAGGGTGTACAATCACTTGTACCACACACCAAGTATTTGATTTTTTTTTCTTTATTGCTTGTTTTTCAGTTTGAACTTGAGTTTGCTAGCTTGCATTCAACCTCGGGCTAGTAGTTTTGAAGAATTCACAGAAATACCAGCGAATTTGTGTAAGAAAGATCTTAAGTCCGCTGACGCAGTGTGCGTTGTTGATGTTACACGGAATATCCGTCACCCGCGCCGGGTTTGTGTCTCTTTCATCAGCAAAATGTTGCTGATATAGTTATTCATCAAAGGCTATTCATCAAAAAAAAAAAAAAAAATACATTCAATTAAATCAAGTCTGTCTCACAGAATTTAGTGAATAATCAAAATTTTAGTGACGACTGAATAAACAGCGTCTTTGTTCACACAGTGTCACACTGCGCTTTGTACAAGGACATAATAAACATTAAACCTGCAAAAACAAACACCCACGGAGGATTAAAACACACACACACACACACACACACACACACACACACAAGACTGAGTCGCTGCTAAACAGACAGTGTGTAAAAGCGTGTCACGTCCTGTTGTGTCTAAAACAATGACTGAGGATGAAATTCCATCATCACATTTACTCTACGCTCAGTGGGAGAAAGACAGCTTTTATTATACGTGTCGCTCTGAGAGACACAGACACAAACCGCGAGAATAAACAAAGAGAGAGAGAGAGAGAGACAGAGAAATGATTATAGTCACGTGATAAAAGAAAAAAATACACATTTACTCGTATTTAAAACCACAACTCTATTAAATCACCACATCTGATCGGTCAGAGTTATTGATGTGTTGGACTTTTCCGTATGAGGAATGAGGGAAAAAAAAAAAAAAACTGGTAAGAACTTCCTTAAAAAATAAAAATAAAAAACTCCACATGATCTTAGGCAACATTAAGGGTCTGTTTCTTCTTTTTTTGTTGTTATTGTTGCGTAATTCTTTATTCTCAGCTATCTAACATGGAGCCATTTAGTACTTTTCAAAAACAACAGGTTCTATAGAAACCAAGATTACAGAATGGGGTGAGTGTTTGGATCACTATGTGTTCTTGTATTGTAAATGCTTTTAATTGGGACCGCCCTTAAAAAGTAAACTTTCTTTTAGGAGGTTCTTTAGGCCTCTTGAGATACTGTCACGGCGTGCGCCTGTGATGGGTGTGCGCCCAAATCTATTATCGCCCCTCGCTCACTTCGTATGCTCCCTAAGTAGGCGGCACCCCTTCTGCAGGTGTGCAAAGGGACGGGGCCGCCTATGCGGGCCAGCTGGCAGTGATTAACATTAATAGGATCTCGGGCTTGCTCCGCATTATAAAAGCAAGGCGCGGAGTTTAGTCCGGGGTCCGAGAAGAGCGTAACGCGGTGGAGCTCGAGAGTGGCATGGGAGTGGGGAAATGGAACGTGCCCCAGAGACTTTGAAAAAGGACATTGGATTTCCGCCCCTTTGATCTCCGCGCTGAGGACAGTGCGGGAAAGAGCTGCACGAGCTCCCACGTTCATCCTCCGTTCCCGCGTCGAGCCCGCCTTCGCGTCCCCGCCGCCGAAGAGGAAAAGGCCGCGAGGAGGACAGCGTTAAGGCCGCCGATCCCCGCCGGGAAAGCCGCCCGGCCGACGGACGTCCGAGCGAGACTCCCGCCTGAGGCCGCGCCCACAGAGAGCTGGGAGGGGCCAGGCCGGCCATCGACAGCGGGGAGGAACCGAGAGGGAGCGTGCAGGAGCGCTGCCTCGCGTGCTCCGTTCGGCCACTCCGCCCACCGCCGCGTGCCCGCATGCCAGCTGGGCACTGCCTCGGACCATGCACGTGCACACTTTATCCCTTCCCTTTCTTTCCGTCCTCCCTCCTTTTACCCTTTCCTTCCCCTATTTATTCCAAATAAATTATCCTTTTCCCCTAAGATCTCGCCTCGTGTCTGTGTTTCATGGTGCCGCCCGTGCAACTCTGGGTCGAACCCGTTACAATACTTAAATGTTTAAAAAATTGGAAAAGGAAAATTGTCTAAGCTGGTTCTGCGTCCACTTTGAAATAAAAAAAACAAACAAAAATAATTAGAAAAACAATTAACCCTAACTGAAGCAGTGAGTAGCTTCTCATTTCTTAAACAACCACATAAGACATATCCTGTGGTTGTGAATCTGTAGGGATAACGGTTAACCATCATCTTTGAGTAAGACGTGTGGTCGGAAAGACATTTGAAGGATTGTGATCGGAGGGCACTTAAACATCTGGTGAAATCAAATGTGAAAAACAACAACATTAGAACTCACAGTTATGTTTAATTATAAAAGTACGAGCATTTCCACACACACACACACACAATGCAAAGAGAAGTCGAGGGATTGGGACTAAACAGCTGCGTAGCCTTAAGAAAACCACTGACCAGTGAGGCTAATAAGAAAAATAAGGCATGAATTTGCTAGAGAGCACAAAGATTGGACGTGTGGTCTGCTAAGTCCAGATTTACCCTGGTCCAGAGTGATGGGTGTGAAGAGAAGCGGATGAAGCGATGCGTGCAGTTTCTAGGTTCAGGAATGTTATTTCTTTCAGGATCTTAACCCCGTTAGAATTCTGGAGACATGCTAGAGAAGGCCCAACTCTTCCATCATTAGAATGCAAGATCTTGGAGGAAAAACTCGTGTGAATTTGGATGGAAATCAATGGTGTGATATTGCACAAGCTTATCTGAATAATGCCTCAGAGAATGCACGCCAGAATCAAAGGAAAAAGTCGGTCTGTTGACGTATTAGAGAGCGTGACTTAGTGTTTTGGCCACGGAGTGTACAGTAGTTTAAGGTTATTAGCTTCCTAAACAGCAGAGTTTCTGTTTAAATATAAGACTTTGTTATTCTCATGTTGGGGGTATTAAAATATGCGATGGATCATAATCGATGCTGAAATAAAAAATTTATGCGCATATTAACGTAGCCGCAGTCGGTCCACATGCTCTACAGCGCGAGAACACGGTTCCTGAGCAGAGTGTTACACCCCGTCACTACTGTTCTATATTTAAAAAAGACAATATGTCCGGCGGGAACTCTTAGCCGCTCGGGTCAGGACTCTGTCCATGGGGCTTCGGGTAACACGCTTGATGTGAAAGGTTTCCAAGCGGTGCAGCAGGTAATTACTGCTCCTCTTACACTGGGAGCTGAAACAGTAAAGCGGAGTTCACTTTTATCAGAGAAGATAATACGAGAAGAGAATATACGAGCAGGGAGATTAATCGAGCAAGATAATCGCGGAGTTTAAATGTCAGGAACTGTTATTCATTCATTCCACGCTCCCAAGAATGTGTAAATAAAATCTTTTCCTTCTCTTTTAATGGCTTGTCCTCGCTGCGTGTTTGAGTCCCAGTTCTGAGTGTTTACAGCAACATGAAAAAAAAAGGTTTTATTGAAAAAAGTTACATTAAGTCTCTTTTTTTGGAATAAAATAAATCATGAAATTAAATATGACATACATCTTGTTCTTCAAATTCCATACTGCTTATCCTGTACAGGGTCACAGGAAGCCTCATCTGCATGTCTTTGGACTATTGAATCGAACCTGGACCCTGGAGGTGCAAGGCCACAGTGCTAACCACTACGCCATCTTATGAGAGATTTACATTTAAAAATATTTATTTTTAATTCATTCGTTAATTCATTTACAACAAATATGTTTTTTTTTTCTCTATTAGTAATTCATTATTTTCAAGAGTATTATGCTATTCTTTTAATTGCACTGAATCTACTCTATACTACAGATGTGTGACGAGCGGTTTTCTAGTTTTGTCGCCGCACCTCACGGCGACGGTATGCGTTTGCTGGCTTTTATCACTGAGTGGCGCTATATAACTATACACCGACGCGTCAGGCCTTAGTTCATTCTCTCAAGGATTAATGAGCCGCAGCTCCTTCAGAGCTGCACGTAGTAGCGGATAAAATCAAGTGAAACTCTTAAATAAAATCAAGTGAAATTCTTAAACGAATTCATAATCACAGTACTAAAATTACAGTACAAATGTAGAATTAAAATTTATTAGTATCGAATTTAAGCAAAGTACATGTTAACACAGTGAGCCTTTAGATTTTATCATGTGTAATTAGAAAGTCTACGTGTGTAGGGTTTTGGGTCATCTTCTATTTTGTGTTCTTTAAATTTGTAGTAGATAATACCGGAATAAATGAAACTAAATGACCATAAAATTAAAACATTGCCAGGACGTGCTACTGTGTAAGCAGATGTCGTTGTCATTCATATCCACTTGTGTTTTTGCGGTATTATGAGAATGAAATGCCATTTTTGATCATCATAATTTTATTTAATAAATAATGACCCCCGTTGCGCTGTACCACCGCTGGCAAAACCTTATGAAATACAAGTGAAACATTAAATGAATTTACAGTCACAGCACTAAAATTATAGTAATAAATATAGGCGTTTCTTATTTGCATCGAATTTACTATCTGTCACGGCCTGGCTGTGACTACAGGCCAGACCGGCTGATGTAGGTGCAGTGGGCATGTAGGGCAGACATAAAGGCAGAGGGGTTCTTGAAACATAGAGTCTTTTTATTAACAAACTCAAAAACAGACACAAACCAACAAAGGAAACAAAACAACAAACTCAAACTAAAACACAGGAAACTGGGAACTGACAAGGAACTGAGCGCTGACAGAGGGAACCAGGAGCTGAACACAGGGAACTGAGGATGAGGAAACCTGGAGCTGGAGCTAACTAAAGACACATAGGGGAACTAGAGATGAGACAGGACTGGAGACTAGATACAGGACCAGGAGCACAGATACTAGATGGGTTAGTGGTTAGTTAGGTTAGTAGCTACATGGAATACTGGGGACGCTGGATGCTGACCTAACCGGGTTAGTAGCTAATGCAGTTAGTGGCTAACCGGGTTAGTACTGACCTAATAGGGGGGAACTGAACACAACAGGCAGGGCACACATGAGGCTATACCAAACTAGCGGCTAACCTACTAGCGACCAGAACCACTAGCAGTCAATCCCACTAGAGGCTAGCCGACTGGAGGCTAACCCTACTGGGGGCTAATCCTACTAGCAGTCAAGGTCTACTAGCGGCTAACCCTGCTAACGGCTAAGCCCACATGTGGCTACACAAAACTAAACAGAAAGGGAAGCTACACGCAAAGGATTCATCCAGAAGACAGACACTAGGGACGCACAGAACAGTACTTACACAGGAGGAGACACAGCCTAACTAAACACTGAACAGGACAGCTCCATGAATCCACTAACACACAGAATATAAGGAAAACTAATAAGAGCCCTCTTGAAAACAAAGGTTACAAAATATAAACCAAATATAAACTTAAAGAAACAAAAACCAAACAAAAAGGAATGCCCACATGACGGTATATACAAAAACATATACACAAACAATGCTCGACCCAGTTTCCCAGAACAAACTGCTATTTATAAGATGTTTAATGAGCCACCTCGGTTCAGGTGAGCCCTATCACCTGACCGAGGTGCCTTCTGGGAAACTGAGTCGACCAACAAAAACTACAAAACAGACAGAAACAGACGGTGACCTCTAGTGGAGGTTCCTAAAACTATCAAATAACACTATATTAAAATACAAGTAATAAATAAACTAATTAAAGGTTTAGATTATGTAAACATAAGTATTTTTTTGTGTAATTAAATGCACACTAAAACCCTAAAACATTATCACCCATGAAGTCAAGTGGAAGAGTATTTCAAGATCTCACAGTTGTTTTTGTGTGATCCCCATCTATGGATTCATTTGTATTCTGCCCATGTTTCTTTAAACACACATATAGACACATAGTGGACCGCGCATATTCATTATTAAATCTGTCCAAGAAACAAGCTAGACTGCGTTAGATCGTTACGTATTAAAGTGCATAAGACTGTGTCTTGCTTAAACACATAATAAAAAAAAATAAAAAAAAACTTTTCTTACTGAACAGAACTGAGAAAGTGCTCTGTAAGCTCTTCTCGGTTAAGCTCACTGTGTGAAAATACTCCCCCAACCCCCAGAGCCAGCCTGTATCACCGTGTGATTTTAGCTGGAGAAATCTAACAGCGCCGCACGCCAGTCAAATCCGCTAGAGTTTTTACTCGGCAGAATGTTAAGCACCCTTTCAAACACGTGAATGGAAATTTAGTACGGACCTTAAAGCAGCAAATAGAGACAAAACCCACGGATGAAGAACACGGAATTGTCCCGGATTGAACAGAATACTGATTGCGCCTGCGAACGAGAAGGGAGCTGGAAAGATGGAATCTGTCTGATTGAGCATGCCATTCACTCAGTCCTTTAAACTATGCATCTTTAAAGCTGTTTTCATGCTTTGAAGAAACATCTTGACATTTCAGGTCATTGGTATTCCCGGGACGATCCGGCTACACTTTCGATCCCGAGCCGCCGTGATGTTTTATTATGGAGATCGCACCACGTGAGATGGTGATTTGGGTTTTTTTTTTTTTTTTTTCATTCTCTGAAGGAAATTTAGCTTTTTGAAGAGCGTGATTGAGCTCGCATGAAATGAATACACACATTCCTGAGAAGAAAACAGCTCTTTTAGGTTTGATTCGCTTCATGTCGATGCTTGTCTTGTTGCATTATAATTTAATTCAGCATTTTTACACAACTGTGCTGTTGAGTTCTGCATTCTGATCGGTCAAAAGGTGCTAATTTCATCTTATATAAAAACACCTATTAGAAATCGTGAGTTAATTTGTGTGTGATCAAAGAAGCTACTTTTGAAGTTTTTTGCAACATGGAAATTTGCTTCCATAAAAATTTCAAGTTGCTAACCTCAGCCGTTTTGGAGAGATGATTTTACAGTATGTGTGCCCCAAACATGGTCATTTTTCGGCGTTAAACTGTCTCGCTTCGAACAACAATCATTTAAAATGAAAATGATCGAGTACTGATACTAAGCTGATGTAAGCTTCTAGAAGCATATGACCTGTAGCAATCTGTAGTGTCCGTAACCGCGTCAAATTCATGTTGCAATATCTTAACAATTTTGCATTTTAGAATAATACAACTTTTTCCAGGTTTGTCATTTTACGTGTAACCTAAATCGGCCAAGTTTCATCAGAATGACAATTAAGATCATTGAAAGATTTGAATTTTAAAAAAATGTTACGGACACTAAAGCATTAAAGGGCATGAAACTGTATATTTAGCAAATGTGTTTCTTTTTAGCTGATAAAAATGTAAATGTGTATAAATATTACCAAAAAACGAAACATGGATCGAGAAATAAGAAGCATTTACTGTAGATATGATGAAAATAGTGTTATATGATTCCATCAGAAAACTCACTTTTTCACAGACACTTTTTGGAAACTGGACTCAAGCAGAAGGAGGGGCTATGCAAATTACTCTGCCCATTTTTTAAAAATTTCTTTTTACTTTCCTGGGCGTCACATGTTCCCAGGATCTCTAAGATGTAAATCTTAAGACACAGGAAAGCAGTCCACGAGGTCTAGAATAACCCTGAGGTTTTTGACCTGAGCTTCGGTGGCTGTGATGAGGTTCTCTTCTTTTGGATTGATGGAACCTCATTGCGGGCTTCATTGTGTCAATTCTGAGCCTCAGACTGTCGAGCCATTAAACCAATCAAGCATTTGAGCGGAGCCGGAGGAGGCGGTATGTGTGAGATGGGTGAGTTTTGGAGATCAGTGTAGCGCTGGAACTGGAGACCACGTGGAACTGTCGTTACCGTGTAGTGTGTCTGTAATGCGTAACGCGGCGAGTCTGGAGGAACACTGGCATCGTAAAGACGGCTATTTGCTGCCTGAGTGTTTCTTCTTGTGTTACGTGAGATGATGTGAGTGACAGGAAATGGGCTCTGGGCTCTCCGTCATCAGCACTTTGTGACAGTCCGATATAAAGCTGTAACTTTTCCATCAGGCGCAGAACAAATTGGACTAGCTCGCTTTATACAGAAGCGGTAATTGTGCTCGTTCGCAACACAGTTTCCACTCCTAATGTCCTTTTAATTATTAATGTCTCTTCGTACCCAGTTCTCCACAAGGACCTGTCTTCGTTAAGGTGGGTTTTTATTCTCTCCTGAGATCTTCATCATGAATAAGTGAACCATTTGCTTCTTGTCCGTTTATGCCAAATTTCTCATTTACTCCAAGCTGCCTCGAGTGACTGACGATCAGCCAAAGAATGTGATTATTATTCATTTATATATTTCTTTCATTTCAGATTAAGTACACATTTGCCATGCCGTGCTTTTGGCAGCCCTTTGGCAGGAACGTGTTTCTTGGACTCTGATGCGCTCTGAAAACTCGTCATCACAAATGCAACGGGAAGCCTGATCAATTATAGTAGAGACATATGGTTGTGTGTATGTGTGTGAATTTTAAAACATTTAAATTTCATGTATGCTTAATTTAATTAGCAGGACGTATAAGTCGCGATAAATGATTCAGCTCGGTGTTGATGAGTTGTTTCTCTGCCCCTCAAGCTGGAACGGTGCGTGGTTGTGAAATTGAGTTCCTGATGGATAGATGAATAAGTTAAAATACGAGCAGATATAAACACCTCGAGACGCAAGACCAGACAGGACACGAATGCTTTCTGTATTATTTGTAGCAATGAGATATTAATCGTACACCTCTTTGGGAAACCCTGAAACAGTTCTTTCTAAAGACCTCGGGCTATTAATCATCCAAAGAACCACTTCTAGAACCAACCGTTCCTGAAAAGAAACATTTCTGTTTTTTATCTGAGATTTTCCCACTTTGTATCTTTCTTAGAAAGTCTATATCTGGATTATGTCTCTCGACAAGACTTTCCAAGTGTGCTTACACATGTACAGGGTTTAATCTGTCTGAATGGCGCCCTGGAGTGTTCGCCATCTCAGCGTGGTTCCTTATCCAGCTGAGAACACAGCAGTCAAAACGTGGTGCAGAATGGATCTCTAGGGATTTATTTATTTATTTGTTTTTTGTTTTTTCCCCCGAATGAACTGTGGTGTGAGAAAGTGAATCCGATCCGATTCACCTGCAGGAACTGAACCCCATATGGACGTATAATGAACGGAGCCAAAGGACAGAGCTGTAGAAATTGTCACGGAGGATAAAAGTGCAAAGTGATGCTTTTACATCTCGAAGCAGAGTTCTTAAGCTGAAAGCTTGTATTGTGAAACACATCGTCCCATAGGGAATAATGTAAATGCGGGTAATCCGTTCCAGCCACCCAAAAATATTATCAAAATTACCAATTTCCAACACTGTAATGATATATTTTGCATATAAAAACTATCAAAACATTTAGAAAAGACATGAAGTAAATGAAGTAAAATATGAAATAAATAGACATTAAAGCTGACTTAACCTTAATTTATGATTCCTCTCGGCACAGACTGCTTTAACAACCAAACTGAAAGTCCCCCCCCCCCCCCCCCCCCACACACACAGGAACCATGGTGCTGTGTCTTCACTAAATCAAAAAAAAAAAAAAAGTAAACTTGCTTCTCTTGGCTTTCCACTGACGCAAACAAGTTTTGCTCTTGAATGTACATGCAACTGGAAGTACACATGGGGAGGCCAATTTCCTATGCAGAGGTATGTAAAAAAATCTGAATTATATTTACCACAGTTAATTATCTAATAAATGTTGGATTCAAGCTCCATGAACGTTTATTCATTAATTTAATTCCAACACTATATTTCTGACCAGTGAATAAAAGGAGTTTTACAAGAACTTCTACTGTTCCTCTTCGCATAAATAACATGAAGTGCTCAAAGATCATGATTCACACCCACAAACACACACACACACACACAGATAAACATTTTAATCAGGACGCTCTCTCAGCCATAATCCTTGATCTCGGAGCCTCTGATAAGTACGGATTCTCTGTAGAGGCTCCTCTCAAACGCCACGCTAATTAAAAAGGTCATTCTGGTATTCGGAGGTTAATTATTTTATTTCATGTCCCTCTGCAAATCTCCTCGATCGGCGCTTACATTTGTTCCTGTTAATTTCCTTTCTGTGTTTAATGTCAGCATCACATGCGGGAGGAAATGCACACGCATTGAACATGGCTTATCTAGGAATATGTAATGAACAAAAATAAATAATAATAAAAAGCTTGTGGTAGGAGTTCACGCCAGTGACGCTGGTCTAAAAACAGATCCTTTTCTTTAAACATTTTAAATAAATATTTCATTTTTTTTCCCCCAGCTTTTCACAATTAGCTCCAAATAAATCAATCTCACTTTGACGTATCTGGCGTTGCTTCGGTTAATTGAGTTCGGCGTTCTTCTTTAATTAGATTCAGTGATGAAATGTGATTTTTCTTTCTTTCTTTCTTTTTTTTTTTTTTTTTTTAGGAGTTAAATGGCACCTGGCTCATTTAAAAGACTCGACGCGCCGTTCTTTCACACCTTACATTGATAGACCAGGTGCATTTCGTATCCGGACCTGCACTCCTAACCCTCGGAATATCCTTCCAGTCCTGCTGCTATAATGCGTTTCAATCAAACAGAAAGCAATTTCATATCCTTTCAGCTGTGTTTTCTGTACAAAGCCTTCACTCGACCTTCTGCATCACGAAAGGCTTCACTGAAAAAACCGTGTCCTACGTTCGTGCACCGCTGATGAGCACGGAGGACGGACGGGCGCGAGGCATGAACCAAAAAGAGTCTGAATGAAACCTGTATAAAGAGTCCTGGCTGATGGATGAAGGAAGCGTGATGTAAATACTTAGTCTGACTAAACGCTTGTTTAAATCAGAAAGCATTGTGTTTTGCTCGGTCGGTGCGGGAAAGACGAACGGCATTCATTTAGAGCGCACACACTCGTCACAAAGTGCTGGATTTGGTATGAGTGGAGGAAACGATTCAGTAGAAACACTGACACGATTTAGGATGGTAATGAAATTGTGCCACCTTATCTACTGAAACATACATCCATCCATTTACTGCTTATCATTGTGTCGGGCCCGGGGGGCCTGGAGCCTATCCAGAAGAACTCGGTTGGGTCAACACCATGCATAGAGTTCCAATCAATTGCAGAGCAAACACACACACACATACACACACTTTGGAAACAATGATCAGCCTACAAAGCATGTCTTTGTACCTGTAGGAACCCCATCAATCACAGGAAGAACACGTAAACTCCACACCCGGGCCGGTGCTAGCTAACCGCTACGCCACATCCACAGAAACCGTGCTAGAAAAAATCGACATGGTATTAGTTGCAAAGACTGAAGACTTGCTCGAGATAAACCATCAAATCCACTTCAACAGCACGACTACCGAATATACAGAACACAAAAACCCCAATCGTGCTAAATACCCTACTTCCCATGGAAATTGATTCTCGAAGCTGATTTTCCACTCAAGAGCTCAATCTAATAACCCATAATTACAGATAATTGCGCTCTCATGCAAGCCAAAATGAGACGACTGATAAAGGAAGATAGGAGGGGTTGTGGGGGTGGGGGTGGGGGGTGTTTGGGGTGTAGGAGGCATGAGAAAAGAGCATGAGAGAGTCCAGGGTAATCTTACTGCATCTCTGCAGAAGCACACATCAGCCACGCGTCCATCACGGATCAGGTCGCGTCTTAATCTTAAGATCTGCACACTTACCTGCGGAGAGAGCAGGAAAGAAACAAACGTAAAACAGGACATTTGAGCATTTCTGCACCTTCGGGAGCAGTTTGAGGGCAACAGGAGAGCAAAATCCCAAAGGTGAATTCGTATGTAATACAGAAGTGAAGCAAAGGAATTATTTATAACTACATCTGTATCTCTGTACCACTCTGAGCATGTGCAAAACCACAGGAGTAGAAACATCAGCATGGTGCGCCAGTTCCTCAACCTCAGCTACATCACTCCAGTTCATAACTGCTCTCAACGTAGAGGTGTGTATTTATCCACCATGCACAGTTATCATTTTTGTGGTCCCAATACACACCTCTAATCTCAATAACAAGCCTGTTCTGTCAACGTCATAAAAACCCCAAAACTTGCATATACTGTGTGTGTGTGTGTGTGTGTGTGTGTGTGTGTATATACCTGTATTCGTATCAGTTTTGGAACACAATTCGCCCAAATTTTACTAGCAAAAACTTCAACTCCGACCTTCCAAATGATTTGATCTTCATGTCCTGGACTAATGCGGTTCATTAATTAATGTCAAGACCTCTCGTTCTCCAAATGCGAGTGAATTTCCTGCACTCTCCACTTCACTATTTAATTAAAAGATTGACTTAAGGTCTGGGACTTGCGTCTATTTGCTTCATAAGCGGAGAACAGGAAAAAAAGACAGATGTGCGGTCTGGAGAATTCAAGGCTAAACCATTTTACTTTGCAAAAGGCACATGGAGAACATTATCAAGCCAGCGGTCATTTTTTAATACAAATGGAATATCTGTGGATAAAAACAGAGTATGAGGGGGCAGTTAGAATACGTGGACGTATTTATATATTTTATAGAGAGTTCCCCAGATTTGTAAGGGGGTGATTTTAAGAATAAAATGACGTCTAATATACTAAATCCACCTTTTGATCATTTTTGGACATTCACATGATCCCCCCCCCCCCAATTTTACTCCATATAAACAACAAATTCCCTATTGTTGAATTATCACCCAGCAGTGTTTAGTCTCCAGTTGGACTCAAATAAACTCTGAAAGTATTAAATCAACACTGGACATTTTACTGTGCGTTATTTAGCATCACATCATGACAATATTCCATTGCAGGAAGCAATTGGATCCCATTTCCTGCATTCTGATTGGACAGAAAAAGGGACATGGAGCGGGAGGAGTAGCTAATTTGCATTTAGAAGAAGAAGCCTCATTGTACTATACATTGTATTATCACTGTACAGTGGAACCTTGGATTACGAGCATAATTCGTTCCTGAAGCAGACTTGTATTCCAAAACACTCGTAAACCAAATCAAATTCTCCCATAAGAAATAATGAAAAACTCAAATTATTCGTTCTATTCTACAGCCCAAAACAATAAATACATACAAATTATTAATACAATATACAAAGTAAAAATAAAACAAATTAACCTGCACTTAACATTAAAAATAGTACAAATAAATCCTGACAGATAAGTGTTTCCATTTATGCGTATAGTATAGTATAGTATACTGTAGAATAGTATAGTATGATCTGTATAGTATTAACAGACATATTAAAAATATGCAAAATTTAAGCAAAAACTTTTTCGTCATGATTACACATTCATATGAGTCTCCAGTCTTTGTCTGCACAAGAATCCTGCTATTATCCTTTTTGTTTCATTTTTGCATTGATCAGGGCTTAAACAAGCCAGTTAGATTCTCCCCTATGTGACCTCGTACTGTATAAGGACAGCGCCTCCCCTGGCTTGTTGTTCAGCTGTTCTCTGGAGGGGCGTGGCTCAGCAAATTGGGTGAAGAACTTGTCTTTTATAATAATTAAAGCTGTCAGTCATTTTGGAAACTTCTGTGTTGAACTGAACCCTTCGTTTTTATTTCGCGTCCGCTAAGAGGATTTTAAAAAAAGATTTTTTAAATTATTTTTTTCCCCCCTCAAATTGAGCCCTTCATATTCGGATAGACACTAAAATGGTGCATTTGGAGAAGTAGTGAAGCGTTAAAGAAATAATCAAATAAGGGTTTCCTGTCAAACCAAATAATATTACAGTGTTCCCTGTAACAGTGTACGGTAGTTAATAGAAATATTATTATTTTTTTATTATTAATTTCATTAATTTCATATATATTTTTTGTAATATCTGTGAAATCTGTTCCACTATAAGTGTTTTCTAAAGTAAACAAAAACAGGGACATTTTTAAACTTAATGTTTTTTCCCCTCTGTGACTATTTACTAGGAATATCGAATGTGTATATAATGATAGAAAAATGTTCCTTAGGAGTTCTCCTTCTCCTCTAAGGTTTCACAAACGGACGAACCAAAGTGCACTTTAGGGTTCTAAACGTAACCTTTCCCTCTAATGCTTTAGATATGAAGACAATGGAATACCAGAGGAAATAAAATCTTTGAATGATCATGCATTCCATTTCTACACATAAGGATTTCTCAATAGGACAAAACCGAGCTCTTCTAGACGTCCAGATGTCCCATTATTGAATTCATACGTAGTGAATTAATTACAGGTTCTTGAAAAGGTTCATTGAAATATTTCACTGAGTGCAGAAAAGTCGATGATAAAGCAAACCCTGAATGGAAGTGTGGTCCATAAAGACGTATCAGTATGCACGAGCCTCTGAAAGAAACTGAAAGATGTGCAGATGGAGCTTGAATTCATTAGCAGCTATAATCTAATGAGTCATCATCATATGAATACTAATGGCGGCAAAGTGATTTTTGCGAGGTTATTCATGCTCTATGCATCGACTTAGAACGTGCGAACTAATTGTTTATCATCAGCAACAACTTCTTATAGAGAACTTTTCATCTGTGAAATGAGCTCGCTCCATGTTCCATATTCATGCGCTGCTTTACGACCTTCGCATCATTGACACTTTACTGCTGCTTATTATTGCTTTTGGATAGAAATCATTTCGTCATCAGAGTCAAAAAATTTTTTTTAGATTGATGTGGAAGAAGAAATCTCTTGGCATTAGACCAAAAATAAGACCAAAAACTGTTTTTTTTTTTTTTTCAAAGCCATGATTGAACAAAACGAGCATCTTAAAAGAAGATGGATTTCCATCATGCCAGCTTTTAACGAGGAAAAAAAATCTTCTCACAGCAGTTTGAAGTATGAAGAAATTCCCCCCCAAAAATAAAAAAATAAAAATGCTAACCCTGGAAAATGCCCCCCTTAGAAGAATATACTGAGGAACACTTTAAAGTTTGTGTTTAATATTTTATTATTTTTTTTCCAACAGTGCTCTTACAAATAAGTAAATAGAGCATTCCTTAAAAAGTTCTTCTAGCTTCCTAAAAACAATCCAAATAAGGCACCAATAAAACTTTATGCATTTATATTCATCTATATCATTTATAGCGTGTCTCCTATACAGGATCACAGGAAGCCTGGAGGCGGTCATAAGATACTTCAGGCACTAGGGGGAGTACAACTGGACAGCAACGCCGAGTAGGTTGCGCGTTTGTCTGGGAGCCGTTCAAAACTTCTTTGTGTCAGTGTAAAGCCAAGTGAAGCGAGTTTTCGATTCTGTTCCTACATTTTGTGTAGGATTTAGTGAAGACGTAGCACCGCGGGTCCCAGGAATGTTAGCAAGCAAGAAGAAAAGGGAGCCGCTTTCAGTTCAAATAGATTTATGTGTCTATTTATGTTTTTTTTTTTTTACATGTTTTAATTATTTTTATATGCAAAAATATGATTATAGTGTTGGAAATGGGTAATATGGGTAACATTTTTGGATTTCTGGAACGGATTATCTGCATTTACGCTATTTCCTATGGGAGAATGTATTTCTTTGCCTTTGGCTTAAGAACTGATGAGGTACAGTACCACTGTGGTACCTCTGTAGTCCAACTAGGAAGGCCAATGGTGACCAGGTGGTGTTCTTCCGGCTTCCTTCTAGGCGTTCCCCATGAAATTTTAACACACAATCTGTAAGGTTTTCTTAAGGGAATGAACTAGGACTTGGGGTTCTACTGTAGATTAAAACTAGGAGCACAAAAAGCGCTTTGGGAAAATAACAGCAATTCTGCTTCAGCACACCACTTGGGCATTGATTACTTTCCTATAACAGCACAGCATGGAGTAATTTATTACTTAGGGGTAATCACAATAAACACAAAAACAAATGTAGGCATTTTTCGTAGCCTTTAGCAGCTACCGCTATTATGGCTAGAAAAATAGGTTTGAAAAATCCATAAAAGCGCAAGCGACATTTCTATAAAAACACAGAACAGATGTCAGACTGTTAGGACCTGCATTAAGAGACACGAAGAGAAACATTCACCGGCTTCATAATATAGTTGTGAAACCAAGTAGAGGACCAATTTCACTGTAATAAAAGAAACAGCCCACTCCGTGGCGCCGGTCTGCATTAAAGCAAAAACATGTTCCATAAAAAGGGCCACTTTTACTCATATCGTGCGCGGAATGATGATGGCGAGCGGGTATTTTCGAGAGCAGATGGAAACTCTGACGTTTATGATGTGTATCTGCAGCCAGTGGCTTCGGTAATAGAGCAGCCGAGCAACATATATAACGTCCACTTTCCACTGGAACGCAGTGTATCAGCCTGGACGCGAATGTTCGGCGCCCAGCACACACTCGCACCATCATCCAGAACGCTTCGCGTTAATGCTCTTAAACACGGAGGCACACGGAGGTACTGCTGACGTACAGTTTGTTATTCAGGTCCATCGTCTCTCAGGTTTTACTGCAAAGTCACGAGTGAGTCCATATCTTCAATCCTAAGAGTTCCCAGTTTATTAACTACACAATAAAACAAGCATGCAAGGACTGGAAAGAAAGATTATTACTCAGAAATTTACAGACGACCCTAGCCCGCAAATAAATAAGTAAATAAATAGGTAAAAATAAATTAAATACATAAATCGCATATATATGTATACGAAAAAATATATAATAAAAAAAATTATAAATAAAAACAAGTACAATGCGTAAAAACAGCAATATGTTCAAACTAAATTAGTCAAGTTGGAGGCCAACACTTAAAAGACTCATGTGCGGCTTATGACCCGAAACAAAAAAGTGAAAATACGTGAATCATGTAGACAAATGTAAATGAATAAATAAATAAATAAATAAAAATCTCATTATAATAAAAGAGATCAGATGAGATCATCATGTGAAAATGAATTGTGAATAAAAAGGAATCATATACTTTAGTAGAAAAAAAACATATTTAATATTATAATTATATTTTTTATTCTGTTTGTATTTTTATTTCTATTTTTAATGCCACTTTATTAACATTTTTAGAACTGTAAAGCACTTTGGTACAACTGTGGTTGCTGTAAAGTGCTATAGAAATAAATTTTGATTTGATTTGATTTGATATAATCGTGTAAAAAAAAAAGTGAATTATGCGAAGGATCACTTGAAAATAAGCAAATTGTAACAAATAAAAAAAATAAAAATAAAATCAACTGAAAATAAGTGAATAGGGTGAGAGCATGTTTAAAAAAAAAAATTCAATTTTTTCTGACCAGGTGTTTTGTCTTTCACTTGGATGTTAAAAGTTGCACCGAGTAAATACAGCTGTATAAAACGAAAACAGTTTCTGTCCTCATTTCAGGCTGCAAAGCGAGAAAATGTGATTATTTTATTTCTCTCATGCACTACAAGTGAAAACTGTGTCAAATGTAACATACAAACACGTGGGAAGTTAGTACGACTTTCAAGAATGGAACGTAAAAGTGTGTATTCCGCTCTAGACCGAGATGCTGACGATGCTGCAGAAGGTCACGGATCCACCAAAGAAGGAGAATATTTACCTAAAGCCAGAGAAATTAATAATACCTTTCCACCTACATAATGTCAGCGCTCTCGGCGGCGGTTCTGCCTCAAAGGTCATCGCGTGTCAGAGAACACGGTACAGCTCAGATTAAATAGGAAAGGAAAACAGCGCAGCCTACGAGAACCCACAAAGTTCCGCGATGGCGTTGTGTCGCGTCCGCTCCGAGCTGCAGTGCGTCTGCAGCTTCTTAAACAATGTCTCTAACTTTTTATTTTAGCTCTGATACGAAAAACCTTTTTTGGGGGGGGGGGCCGTGAACTTGCTGAATAAATATGATGCAGACAAATATGATGCATTTACGCTTTTATTTTGAAATGTGCATGACTTGCAGCCTGGAGGTATTGACAAGGATTAACGTATGAAAATGTATGCAACTGTGTTAACACTGCACGATCACCGTCTTCAAATCCTGTGTCCTGTGTGAACTCTGCTTTGAATAGAATATGTTTGAGAAAGTAAGTACACATTTTTGGAAATGTCCGAAAATGAAAAAGGCACCAAGAGTTTAAAAAAAAAAAAAAAAAAATGCAAGTATAGATTTTTGGTGAAATTTGTAATGTTATACAAAATGGTTTAAGCCAAATAAACATTTAAATTATAATTTAACTTTCCGATGTTTATACATTTATTATGATTTTAAGGTAAAATATAAGCTGACGACGTCTTTGTACAAAAACAGACATTGAATTCTTTCTATTTCATATTTGCATATTTTTCCATATATCTTAACTGCATCAATTCAGATTGGCATTTCATTTATTTTTCATTAAGCGTACAGTTCAAAACTTATATTTCCAGAGGCACTTTTAATAAATGAGTCTTCTACGGAAGACGTGTCTCGACTGCTCACTGAACGTGCTACAGTACATATTTTAATGATCTACAGGAAAAAGAAATTATGTTACAAAAGCCTTTTTGAAGAAATAAATATTACTTAGCAAAGTCACGTCACAATAAAAAAAAAAAAAAAAGTTATTTTCTTTGATGATGTTATTTATGGCTGCATTTGTGTTCCTGCTATATTTGAAACTGTGATCCTGGTATTGAGTTGTTGAACATTTTTTAAAGATTTTTCAAAAATTGCAACGTTTACTCCAGAGTGCATTCTGACCTTTTAAAGACTAACGCATATCTGTGCTTTATATATATATATATATATATATATATATATATATATATATAGAAGGAAAGTGTGACAAGGACGGGTGACTGACAATGGCGGTGCGGCCGCGAGTCAACGGATAACGTTAAAAATTTTACCTTAAAAACCCTCAAAACTCAAGCGGCACAGATACGTGCTGGCAACGATGATACTGTATGAAAGCCTTGCCGGTGTGTGTTAACAGGGAGATTGGATACGTCAGGTACAGTAGAACAAAAGTTATCATTACTTTTATAAAGGGTACATTTTTATCACTACTGGAATATGGGAATGATGTCGCTGAAATGTAAAAACTCTCAAAATCAGCATATTATCATTTCTGATATTATCATTTATGAGATGTTACAAGGAACATTTTCTACTTCTCTGACTTGTGGAAAGACGAAATCTTTGAGGTATTTTTCAGAGACATTTTCAGTGCTGCTGGTGTTCCCCCCCCCCCTCCCGAGACCCCGCGCCTCATCACAGCCGTACCGAAGCCTTAGGAGTCCTGGCACGTTTCTTTCAACCAAGTTTTGTGGACCATTTAGGCCACCTCAGTTTAATATAAAGATGTTCACACATGACTGAATTTTACCTCTATGATGCACTCATGTCCCATCTAGTTTGTATTCCCATCTCAGACCCCGTGAATAGATTCTGCATCCGTCACAACCCTGACAAGCATGAAGTACTTACTAAAGACAAACGAAGGTATCGAATGCAGGTTTTTATTATAGTAAATCTGAAATGAAATCTTCAACAAGTACAGTACATGAGGATGTGATGATCAGATGCTCACATGCTTTAAGTCATACAGTGTGTTTTGCTTCGACTTAACATTCCTTCATTCTCTATGTAATACAAACATTGTAACGAACATGACGTTTTGCAGTCATGTGACTACCATGACATCACTTACAACAGTGGATGTCAAACGTGACGCTAATATACTTTATTATTTTAATAATTTATGAATACATTTAAGGTGTATTACCTGATTAAAATAATTTAACCTAGCATTAATAGCGTCTGTAGCTGCTGATTATTTTCACATCCAATATACCATGTTGGTGTATGGGAATGGATGAAGAAGGTAATAAGGATATTAATTAGCATAAATTTGACTTGTTTTCGAGACAAGATGGTGTACAAACATGTGATTCTTCCTGGATTTGCTGGCATTTGCTAGTAGTATTAGTATTATAGTATCACAACTTGGGCCCTACTTGAGCACTTATCAAGGGCACTACTTGGGCACTAATACTACTAGTAAATGCTCTTGTTTAGTGCCCAAGTAGTGCCCTTGATCAGGGGTTAGAGAGGGATTTAGGATTTGGGATTCAGCTATAGTATGTGGTAGAAACTTGTTAGCTTCGTGGCACACATTAGCTGTGAAACACAACTTGTTTAAGATGACATAATGTTACCAGATGTGATTTCTTGCTAAAAGTGATTTTGACTGGTTTAGAATTTGGGATTTCGGCACAAGAATCTAGTAAGTAACGTCCCTCCTGCTGTCCAGACGTGTGCAGGCCCGTGACAGGCAGACGTTGTAATGATACCAAAAGGTCTACACATAGTCATGGATATATGCTTAGTCAGAAATATACAAATATAACTAAATCTGGTTTTCAGCTAATTAGTGAATGATGTATACCTGAATTTCCACCAATGAAAGTCAGACATTGCTTTTCAACCATGCTTCAACAGAATTATTTAAAAAAAAGTTCCATGAACTTCAATGAGTTAATTTTTTTTTATAATTCCGTTGAAGCATGGTTGAAAAGCAATGTCTGACTTTCATTGGTTAACATTCATAGAATTCTTATTTATTATTACTTTTGTCTGATTAAAGTGACCATTGTGAGTTTTTCTTTCATTGACTGAAGGGTACCAACAATTTTGTCCACGTGTGTGTATATATATAAGTTAGGTACCCCTAACTTAATAGTTTGTTGCACAACCTTTTGAGGCAATCACTGCAATCAAACGATTCCTGTAACTGTCAATGAGACTTCTGCACCTCTCTGCAGGTATTTTGGCCCACTCCTCATGAGCAAGCTGCTCCAGTTGTTTCCGGTTTGAAGGGTGCCTTTTCCGGACGCCATGTTTCAGCTCCTTCCAAAGATGCTCAATAGGATTGAGGTCAGGGCTCATAGAAGGCCACTTTAGAATAGTCCAATGTTTTCCTCTTAGCCATTCTTGGGTGTTTTTAGCTGTGTGTTTTGGGTCATTGTCCTGTTGCAAGACCCATGACCTGCGACTGAGACCCAGCTTTCTGACACTGGCCAGCACATTTCTCTCTAGAATCCCTTTATAGTCTTGAGATTTCATTGTACCCTGCACAGATTCAAGACACCCTGTGCCAGATGCAGCAAAGCAGCCCCAGAACATAACAGAGCCTCCTCCATGTTTCACAGTAGGGACAGTGTTCTTTTCTTGATATGCTTAATTTTTCCGTCTGTGAACATAGAGCTGATATGCCTTGGCAAAAAGTTCCATTTTTGTCTCATCTGTCCATAGGACATTCTCCCAGAAGCTTTGTGGCTTGTCAACATGTAGTTTGGCATATTCCAGTCTGGCTATTTTATGATTTGTTTTCAACAATGGTGTCCTCCTTGGTCGTCTCCCATGTAGTCCACTTTGGCTCAAACAACGACGGATGGTGCGATCTGACACTGATGTTCCTTGAGCATGAAGTTCACCTTGGATCTCTTTAGAAGTCTTTCTGGGCTCTTTTGTTACCATTCGGATTATCCGTCTCTTTGATTTGTCATCAATTTTCCTCCTGCGGCCACGTCCAGGGAGGTTGGCTACAGTCCCATGGATCTTAAATTTCTGAATAATATGTGCAACTGTAGTCACAGGAACATCTAGCTGCTTGGAAATGGTCTGATAGCCTTTACCTTTAACATGCTTGTCTATAATTTTCTTTCGAATCTCCTGAGACAACTCTTTCCTTCGCTTCCTCTTGTCCATGTTGAGTGTGGTACATACCATGTCACCAAACAACACAGTGACTACCTGGAGCCCTAGATTTGTCAGATTAAAGTTATTTATGTGACCATTGTGAGTTTTTCTTTCATTGACCGAAGGGTAGCAACAATTTTGTCTATATATATATATACTCTCTCTCTCTCTCTCTCTATTATATATATATATATATTAGTTGTTATGATGAGATCTATATTGTTGGATTTAAATTAATATAGTTGTGGCTGTATTTTTTATATTTTATTTCTCTATTTTGTTATATTTACATTTCTATGTATAATTGAAATGAAAATGATTGAGAGTTATTTCGTTCTTATGGGAACGTTTGTGGTCAGGATGTATGGTGTTCTCAATGCTGAGAAATATAGGCAGATACTTATCCATCATGGAATACCATCAGCTATTGTTGGGCCCAAATTTATTCTGCAGCAGAACAACAACCAAACATACAGCCAAAGTTATTAAGAACCATCTTCAGCATATATATAAACAGGTATTATTGGTTGACTTGACTTACAATGCACCTTGATGGACTTTCTTCTTCAGTATACTGGAATTAGAAAATCAGGCAAATCAACTTACCAAGACCCAGATGTTACTGTAATTATGGGATGTAAATGCTTCAGAGATGGCAGCAATAAACAGATCCTGGAAATAATGCAGACCACATGATGTGTGCTTGCGAGCAGTATCTTCATGGGCAGAAGGCCATGGTGCTAATTATATTTTTAGAAGTCAGTTTGGTGCATTTTGGTGTTACAAAAAAGGAAAACTGTTTTCATACTGGAACAGCACAAGATCTGTGAAACGTAATGGATGATGTAGGATTCAATGGCAACAACATCTAAAACGAGCCCATTAAGGCTGCACTTGGCACGTAATCGTATATTTCTAAAAAGTTAGACAAACCAATTTGTATGAAGAGTTATAAGAAATTGATTCATGCAAATTCATGCTGTTCCCTGAGGCTTTATTTGTATGAAAGACAATTAAAAAAAAATGCACTGGTTGTAACTGATAGTCATTGCAAATTATTCAACCAGCTTCAGAGCTCATTGTGCTTCTAGCTTGGGGGCAACGGGCATCAGGTAGGAATACGCCTTGGATGAGGTGGAAGTCTATTTCTTTGCACCGTACACACATCCAGTATATTCACACCTAAAAACAAACATGTGTAGCCAATCAATCTAGCTGGTTGATAATGTCATTCTCACTCATTAATTCTCTATAGTGCCTATCCTATGCATGGTCGTGGGAGGCCTGGGGACTCAGGGCATGAGGCAGGATACATCCTGGACAAAGTGCCAATCCTTCACAGAGCACAAGCACACACTCATTCACACACTATGGGCAATTTTAGAAATGCCAATGCCAACCCACAACTCAAACTCACACAGACCTAAAGGCTGGACTCACACCCCCGATGTTGCTTCAGTTTCCTCATAGGATCACAGCCCCCTGTCTTTATGGGTTAGTTTACTTTAGGGGCATTGGTGGCTTGGCTCACTCTGGTGTCCAAAGACATGTAGATTCCCAAATTGTGTGAGTGTGTGAGTGTTGACTGGAGGTCCTATCATGGTTGTAAAAATGGGAATAAATACAGCGGTTATCCCTGGCATCTATGGACCCTAGTTGGACTGCAGAGATCCCTACATGGATGGATGGTGGCTTATGGTGGTTGGATTATTCTTGCCTACCATGCAGTATGCCCAGGTTTACTTCCCATAAAACCTACAGTCGTGGCCAAAAGTTTTGAGAATTACATAAATATTGGAAATTGGAAAAATTGCTGCTTAGGTTTTTATAATAGCAATTTGCATACACTCCAGAATGTTATTTAGAGTGATCAGATGAATTGCATAGTCCTTCTTTGCCATGAAAATGAACTTAATCCCCCAAAAAACTTTCCACTGCATTTCATTGCTGTCATTAAAGGACCTGCTGAGACCATTTCAGTAATCGTCTTGTTAACTCAGGTGAGAATGTTGACGAGCACAAGGCTGGAGATCATTATGTCAGGCTGATTGGGTTAGAATGGCAGACTTGACATGTTAAAAGGGTGGAGGTGATGCTTGAAATCATTGTTCTTTCATTGTTAACCATGGTGACCTGCAAAGAAACGCGTGCAGCCATCACTGTGTTGCATAAAAATGGCTTCACAGGCAAGGATATTGTGGCTACTAAGATTGCACCTAAATCAACAATTTATAGGATCATCAAGAACTTCAAGGAAAAAGGTTCAATTCTTGTTAAGAAGGCTTCAGGGCGTCCAAGAAAGTCCAGCAAGCGCCAGGATCGTCTCCTAAAGAGGATTCAGCTGCGGGATCGGAGTGCCACCAGTGCAGAGCTTGCTCAGGAATGGCAGCAGGCAGGTGTGAGCACATCTGCATGCACAGTGAGACGAAGACTTTTGGAAGATGGCCAGGTGTCAAGAAGGGCAGCAAAGAAGCCACTTCTCTCCAAAAAAAAAAACATCAGGGACAGATTGATCTTCTGCAAAAAGTATGGCGAATGGACTGCTGAGGACTGGGGCAAAGTCATATTCTCGGATGAAGCCTCTTTCCGATTGTTTGGGGCATCTGGAAAAAGGCTTCTCCGGAGAAGAAAAGGTGAGCGCTACCATCAGTCCTGTGTCATGCCAACAGTAAAGCATCCTGAGACCATTCATGTGTGGGGTTGCTTCTCATCCAAGGGAGTGGGCTCACTCACAATTTTGCCCAAAAACAAAGCCATGAATAAAGAATGGTACCAAAACACCCTCCAACAGCAACTTCTTCCAACAATCCAACAACAGTCTGGTGAAGAACAATGCATTTTCCAGCACGATGGAGCACCGTGCCATAAGGCAAAAGTGATAACTAAGTGGCTCGGGGACGAAAACGTTGAAATTTTGGGTCCATGGCCTGGAAACTCCCCAGATCTTAATCCCATTGAGAACTTGTGGTCAATCCTCAAGAGGCGGGTGGACAAACAAAAACCCACTAATTCTGACAAACTCCAAGAAGTGATTATGAAAGAATGGGTTGCTAACAGTCAGGATTTGGCCCAGAAGTTGATTGAGAGCAGCCCAGTCGAATTGCAGAGGTCCTGAAAAAGAAGCGCCAACACTGCAAATACTGACTCTTTGCATAAATGTCATGTAAATGTCGATAAAAGCCTTTGAAACGTATGAAGTGCTTTTAATTATATTTCAGTACATCACAGAAACAACTGAAACAAAGATCTAAAAGCAGGTTAGCAGCAACCTTTGTGAAAACTAATATTTGTGTCATTCTCAAAACTTTTGGCCACGACTGTATAGTGTAAATCCATTGTGTTGACCCTTAATTGGTAGCAGTTGAAACTACAATATCATGGGTTTTCTTTTATCCCTCACAGCCCTGTAATTTACAGTAATGACAATTACTGTAATAGTCCTGATAAACACACCATGAGCCTACACTGTCTGGCATCTCGCTTCCACGCACATGCATCACAGATTAAGTGGTTTAAAATTGGCACGGTATATGGTATGATGGGTACAGTAGTTAGAAAATCCTCACACTAGGGTCACAGTCAGATGGCAAAACACTGTATTTTCAAATGCTCCCCTGGAATGTTGTGAATTTCTCAGGGTATCCATTTGAGCTTTTTGTGTGCACGGAGGTACTACCTGCTGGTGCTAGCCTGCGAATTTAAAGGTAATAACCGAATGACATGTTTCGCTTTACACACCCAGTCAAGCAAAGAAAGCTTTTATACCATAAACCAGAGAGGGATCAAAGTGGATTAATGAAGCATAGCCAGGTTACTCATGATTTTTATGCATGAGTTCAGTTATAGTGACAAAAATCAGAAGTATTACATTATTATATTATTGGGATTGACTGCTGATTTGATTTGAGTGTGGAAAGGCTGCTTGCTGCCAGGATTTATTACATAGCCAGGAGTTTTTAGACACTTTATCTCTCTAGCTGTAGCAGTGATTGTGGTTTTACTACTACAAATCTGTTTCATTGTGCTATCTTTTTCACAAAGTTGTGTAAATTGCTAGTAAGCATATGTTTAAGAAAATACAATTTGTTTGGGCAACTTTGGCAAGGAATTGTTAAAAGGATTTAAAGAAAATCTTTGTGGAATTTCCGATCAATAGCCAGAGGAAACTATACTATACTTAGATATTAGATATTTGATATATTCTGTACTTTTACTCCAACTATCTCTACTTAACTACATTTCTGCATGGCATCGTGTTGCCAAAGGGGACAACCTTTTATTTGAAGTGGGAATTACTATTACGCGTAGTTGCGTGATCTTCCTTTCCATGAGACACGCCTCTCAAAGAGACAAAAACATAGAGAGATTTTTTTTACTACAAAAAGACTACAGTGAGCGAATACAAGTGCCGTACTTCAAAAAAAAAAAAAAAATCATAAAGTAAATTCAAAGGTGATTGTTTCCTTACTTTTACTCAAGTGCACAAGTAAATGGAAGACTTCTACTTTTACTTCAGAAATATCTGCCTTAGGAAATATAGAAAGACTTACTATAGAACTTAAGTACGGTATATGTGCACTTTGCCCAGCAGCCTAACCTTGTATGCAAGTTAACTTCTAAGCTGTATCTGAAAAAGAAGCACAGACACGAAGCTGACAAATTCTCTACAGAGCAATCAGATTGAAAATGAGCTCATGTCTCAAATAACAAACGTGTTTATTGTGGCTGCGAGGGCCTCGTGGGGCTTGAATGATATGCAGATTCGACATGAATAAACAGGAGACCGCAAAGAGGTTTATTATTATTCAGCGAAAAGCTATCGGCTGCTGCTGCTCCGGAGAAACACTAATTGTGTCTGAGGAAAGGTTAGAAATTACCCTACATGTGTTACCACTAGGGAAAACAAAGCCAGGAGCGAAAATGTAACTAAATTTATATTAATAGATGCATAGTGACATTTATCTTTAATTATCTTGTGACGATCGATAGACCGTATGACTTTGTTAGAACGAATAAAGACAGGCTTCAGTGTGAAGAGACAATAAAGAGGTGTACTGAAGTCATTTATGAAGGAGACCCAGAGCAACAGACTGATATCAAACTCTCTCTCTCTCTCTCTCTCTCTAAATGAAAGCTCATCCTTCCAGTGACTGGCTCCATCATTAGTTTAACGCGCTGGCGTGGCGCACTTGAGAGCCGTAAGATTCGCAGAGGCACTTCAGAGCCACCTCAGCTTCGGTGTGTGTGCCACTCACACCCATTAATCCATGCTGCAGATTTAAATCAGATAGGATACGACTTCATAAAACACAAAGGATGCATTGCTGCGTTCAATTCTTTGAGGGGAGTTCTGAATACCCAGTGTGAACATTAGTTACTTGTAATAAAACTTAATCTCAGTGTCATCAATGTAGTGCTGGTAACGGCAGACGTCTTCCTGAGCAATAAATGTTATGCTTTTAGGAGTACAGGCGTGCACACGGCTTCTTTATAGAAGATCCCACTGGTAGCGTGACGGTTTCAACTCGGCTCAAATGAAAGTTCTAGGATGTACGATGATCAGCCAGAACATCTCAATAGTGTACCCTACTATTAAGCCATTGGGGCCGTTCTGTCCACTCTGGGCAGGACTCCACAAGACCTCTGTGGGGCGCTGCGGTGTCTGGCACCAGGACATTGGCCGCAGATCCTTTGGGTGCTGTGTGTTACAGGGTGGAGCCTCCATGGATCGGACCATTGGCTGTGGGGCATTGGGCTTTCTGGTGCCTTTCTTTTTTGGTTAGCATTTACTTTTTTTTTTTTTGGCTGATTTGTGCGGCATTGGCTTTTCTATGGGATCAGACCGGATGAGCTGGCATTTGGTCCCAGGATCTTATCACCAGTTTACTGGTATATAATTGGTTATCAGTGCTAATATGGTAATGTTCTGGCTAATCGGTGAATTTGACAAAGCACATGTTTTTTTTTTTGTTTTTTTTTACAAAACATCAAATCATAATAGGACTGAAATCAGGAAACTTGTTTTATGTATTAATTTTTTTAATGAATTTGTTCAGGTCACTAACCTTAATGACACTCTGCAACACACTGCATTACTTTGCATTCCTTATTTCTTTAACGCTTTTTTCTCAGAGGGAGGTTAAGATTCGCTTCGATGTGCCCCAAGTCAACTTCAGCCAAATAAACACTAAATTGTGACACACTAGACATAACATTAACTTATTATAAAAATCACACAAATGCATGTATAGTATTAAACAATCCGAAGCCAAATTTTGAGCTTTTCTCTTTTTACCTGGTCTGCATTTCAATCATTTAAGGAACTCTATTTTACCACAGAGGTGTACTTCAGTTTTTTTTTTATTTTTATTTTTTTTACATAGCATAGTTATCCACACTGTTTTTATGCTGGATGCCTTTCTGGCAGCAACCCATCGATTCATCCAGGCTTGGGACTGGCACTGAGGGCCCAAAACTGTCAGTGGTGGGGATCAAACCAAATCTGATAAAATCTCCTCAAACTTTTTAATATATGAAAAGTTCCAACAAAACTTGAAATACCAAAAGCAAATCATTTGAATCTGATAATATGCTGTATAAATATCAGCAAGCTCCAGTGGCAGATGGTGTTTAAATTTTTTTTTCCCTTACCCCTCTGGTCATCAGATTTCTATTTATTTATTTTTTTTTCCTCCAATTATTTGGCAGAAAAGAGTCCTGGAACGATTGGGCAAGGTTTTTCAAGATGGTCAAAAAATCTTACTGATGCCTGTGAGAGGAGTTCAGGGCATGAATGAACTCAGGTCTCAAGAGCCGACTTAATCACATGCGTTCTTGTTATAGTTATAATGTCAGGGTTAAAAGTAGCCCTTTATACACAATACACAGTTCTCTCAAATGAAACAGATGTTCTTGCAATTTATTCTGAATAAAGTGGTAGAAACGGTGCTGCCATAAACCAGCCATCATTTTTCATAGCTTATAGATTGAATCATGCGTGCTCCTTTTATTTTTGCACTCACCATTTTGTAACTGCAAATAAAATGCGTGGGATTTAATGCTTCTTTCCTCTGCATCGTTCCCGAAGAGGCAGAAGGGCTATAATCAATAGAGTTAATGTCAATGATTACTCACAAGAACAGAAGGCAAGAAAACAAAAATCATTAGGATTTTGTCACAAGCTTGTCCTTCATACAGTAAGACCAGAAGTGTTTAGTGAGTCAAATGTGGTTTATAGTTTTAGCATAAGTTCAGTTTACCAGTATTCATGTCATAAGGGCAGAAACTGACTTGCGTTTGCAGGCCGTTGCATGTGATTAAAATCATAAATGATAAAAAATAAAAAAATAAAAAAAAAAAGTCAGGAGTTTAATTAAAATTTATGGGAGGAGTCACCAGGGTACGGGTTCGATTCCCGCCTTGTGTCTCTGTGCGCATGGAGTTTGCATGTTCTCCTCGTGCTTTGTAGTTTTCCTCCATGTGGGTACTGTGGTTTCAGCATTAGGCTAATTGGTGTTCCCAAAATGCCCGTAGTGTGTGAATGTTGACCGGAGGTCCTACCACATGATATTTCTTAGAATGTAGTGAAGAGATTTATTTATTTATTTATTTATTTATTTGTTGATAAACATCATTGCATCATTGATTCATTTCCCCTGCATATTCATTTCAGCTTTCTGTCACACGTGCTCATAATCCGATTTTCCCGGCTGCGGCGAATAGAAAACCTGCCATTTGACATTTTATAACCACAGCCAGCCGACACCTGAGTTTATTTCTTTCTCTACAAAGCGAGGCCTTGGATTCTAAAGGAGATCTCATAAATCCTCACAAAGACGGCACCATGCTCCCCAGCCGGTTTTACTGACACCCCTCATGATGCTGTTTGTTTTATTACACAATATGACACAGTGGTAAACTCTGTCAGCTTTGTCATCACTTCTCTGTCAGCACTTCTCTAAATATGACACCCTTTGTCCCTGGTGTTATAATAAATCAGCATGGCAGGTTTAGCTTGCCTGACAGTCGTTAAAAAAAAAAAAAAAAAAAAAGAAAAGAAGCAAAAGTCCCTTTCACTCTGAAAACATTTTCAGCCAAGTCTGAACTGAAAAGCTGCTCTTTGTGTACACGGAGAGAAACCTCGCTTCAAGGCCTGGCACAGCGATGCCAATAAAAAGCTTGAATCGTCATGAATATCAGAACAAAGCGCTAGCCTTATTCATATTCGGACTCTCTGTAACTCTCGACGTGATGCTAGCGCCACCGTGCTTTTTTTTTTTGTTGTTGTTGTTGTTGTTTGTTTTTTTGGTGATTAACTAAAGAGGAAGGACTCCAGTCCGACTGAAACACCTCCACACTGACCGATAATGCGGTGTCCAGATCCACTGTCCTGTCACGCCTTTGTGACTTTGAGCAGGACAGAGTTTCCATTCAGGGTTTTATATCCTCGGGGGTTTTGATCTCCGGCCATAAAATCGTCTCTTTTTCTGCACTCAGCCAGGGAATGATGACAAAAATGGCAAATCGATGAGCCTCAAAGCCTTAGAGGTAAAAAGACTCGGGTATCTTTGAGGTATACTGTATTAAAGATGTGTGCTGTTATAAAGGTGCTCCGAATTACATCTTTATACAAGTCTGTAAAGATTTGTCTATTTTCCCGGGATGATATTACACAGGTCGGAGCTGTGGACTTCTCTGGCATTAAAGTGTATTGTAATAGATTTAATCCACCACACTATACAAGGCTGTTAACCCACACAACTCATTTTTAAACCTTTTTACTATTGTTATCATTTCTAGCAATACTATGGTTCTAAAAGGGCAGGAATCATTTTAGATGTAACTGCGAATACAATATTGTTAGTCATCTGTTAAAAAAAAAAAAAAAAAGATTAGTTATCAATAATTTTATCTTGCATTTTTAAACAAATTTGAAATGACTGGAATTGAAATCTGGAAGAACTGTCCAATGTGCTGAACTTCACAGAAGAAAAAAAAACATGAACAAGGATCATTTAAACACTTGATGAAGTTGCATCATGACCACTGTACTAAGAACGTTTCATAATGAAAGTAAGAGCATTACTCACAGGATTGCGACTAGGGTTGTGCGTCCATGAGAATAATACTACTTCTTAGTGCGACTCATTAGAAACAAGTTTGCTACAGAGCATAAAGATTGGACTTTGGAGGGATGGGAAAAGGTCATGTGACCTAATGAGTCCAGATTGAGCCTATTCCAGAGTGATGGGTGCGTCAGGGTAAGAAGGGAAGCGCATGAAGCGATGCACCCGAGGCTAATTTCTCACACACTCAACATCAGAATTCATGAAGCGCCAAAAGTCCCCATCAGACGTCCTTACTCCCTCAACAGCAGAGGAACAATGCAAGCGCACAACGACGACTCATCCAGGAGCTCATAAAAGAACTCACATCAAAAAACAAAGAACAACAGAACAACGTCTAAAGACCTGCAGGCCTCACTCGCCTCAGTTAAGGTCAGTGTTCACGATTCAACAATAATGGCATCCATGGGAGAGTTCCAAGGTGAAATCCACTGCTGACCCAGAAGAACACAAAGACTCGGTTCACATACAGTATCCCAAAAATAGCTTTATTATCCCCAAGACTTTTAGGAAAAGTCTTGTTTGTGAGGTCAGGTAGTGACGTCAAGCTCAAGCGCAGCAGGACAATGAATCTTTAAGGCCTTTCATGCTCACAAGCCCTGCGATGTGGCTGAATGAAAACAATTCTGCAAAGAAGAGTGGGCAAAAATTTCTTTGCCAGCTTTCTCGCAAATGCTATTTTGATTGCAGTTGTTTCCGCCAGTTATTAGGTTTAGGGGGCAATTACTTTTTCAGGTTTGGACAGCTTTTTTTTCCTTAATTCATGAAATCGACGTTTAAAAAGTGTGTTTTGTATTTCCTCCGGTTATCTTTGTTTGATATGAAAATTTGTTATGTGAGAAAGACTCAAACTGCTCATTTGGATGCACATGATTGCCTACCATGTCTTTCTATGTTATAGCATCAATAATTCTCTCCCCGTTTACGTTCTTTTAGTCCTCGCTGCTTACGATTGAGAAGGAGAAAACTGAGTCTGTCATCCTGTAAACTTTAAACCTCATGGGAACGAATCACTCCGATAATCTGCCCGCATGCCACTTTTGGCATAAAACTGCATATTTATCCAGGCACGTGGGGCTAAGGTCCCCGCATACTCAATGTCAGAACTCATGACGTGATCTTTTCGCCAAAGGTTCCCCACGGGACCTCTCACTTCCTCATTAGCAGCAGCAGAAATCTGAAGGCTCTGATTAAACAGCCTAATGGGCTAATCAGATCCCTGAGAGGCAGGACGTCACCTCAACATGTAAATCACCTGCAGCTCGCACATCACCGTGACACACGCTCAGCTTCCCGCGCCAAATCGCTCATCGATTTGTAACCCTACAAGGCGATGATGAGGAACGTGTTCGAACACAAGTGCGCATTAACAGCTGTAATTAAGCTCTTTTATTTTCTCTCGGCACACTTGTGAATGCAACGCGGGGTTGTTTATTCGATGTTTTAATTACTTCTAGCATGATCTCCCTGAAGACTACAAAGTATTATAGAGCACTATGTAATTATTACTAAAAGGTCATCATCAATTTAATTAAGAAATGAACAAGGAGTTTGAAATGTGTCTGTTCTTATACTGGTTTATTTGTAAACCAACAACTCATTCAAAAAATTATTAAGAAACTTGTGTGTAATTGTGTTCGAGTTTTCCTGTAAGGAGATGTTTATTATAACACGTCTGTGGAAGGAGTCTCCAGTGTCAGCGCATTGAACCACCACTTGTGCAGGTTTGTAGTAGTGGCCTGGCCTAGTTAAGATTTCAGACTAGACTTCAGATGACTGTCTCAGGAACGATAGCTGATTACAAATGTGCAGTGGACAGATGACGTAGCTTTAGCCGTGCTAAATTGCAGTGATCGTATGGCCTGCACTGCTTTTATTTTAGTGCGTCAGGTGGAACATTAAAAACAATAACATTAAAACTACATAGGGTTTGTGTTTCCGTGGTGCCACCAGGGCAGGTCTGGACCATGGTAACGTGGCTCTGCAGGGCCTCTGGGGGTGTGCTGTGGTGTCTGGTGCCAGGACATTGGCAGCACATCCTTTGGGTCGTGTGGGCTATGAGGTAGGGTCTGCATGGATTGGACTTGTTTGTCCAGTGCATCCCATGGGCACATGATCGGTGTGGGATCTGTGGGGTTTGGAGGCTGGGTCGCTATCCTCGGGCTCTTTGCCAGCTGGGCCCCATGTGCAGCGTTCTGTCTAGATGATCAGTATATCTCATACAAATAAAATTCATGTCATAGAAAGGTTAAACACCACCATGCAGTGCATCCATGGTCTGGCAATCCAACATTGGAAAAAAAAAAAAAACAAGAAAAACAAACAAACTCAGCCTGATCTCAACACTATTAATGGCATCCATGGGAGAGTTCCAAGGTGAAAGCCAGTGCTGACCAAAATTAACACAAAGGATGAGCTCATTTTTACCAAAAAATATTGCGATCATCCCCAAGACTTTTGGGCAAATATTCTGTAGACTGATGAGGAAAAAAAGTTAAACTTTTTAGAGGGTGTGATCCTTTATGCAAGTGAAAAAATATATTTTTCTATATATTAACTGATCTACTGGTAAATTTAAAATATTTTATCATGTTAATATTCCTCATTGCTACACTAACTGATGCTAATAATTAATTAATAATTAACAGAAAAAAGAGATATTCATATAAAAAAAATATATTCACAATAAACAGAACAAAATATTGTATTAATATATTACACTATATTGAAAAATACATTAGGAATTGCTGCTTTTCCTATATTGAGAATGTATGTCTTAATGTACTGTATGTAATTTTATATTCAACATTATACTTAAACACGCATAAAATTTCTATAATGTTTCAGTAGAACAGTTATAAGTCTAAAAATAGTGTTTTTTGTCTTCATTGCAATATATATGTATCTGTACATGATCCATTCATAGACTGCAATATATCAATAAATATAAGCACTTGTTCATATATATGGTAATGAATTATTTAATATATTGCATCATATTTTTTTCCGTAAGAGATGGTCTAGGGCTGCTTCGCATCTTCAGGATCTGGACGAACCATGAATCCAGAACCACAAAGATGCTCTATCAGAAAATCCTAAAGAAGAATCTCTGGCCATCAATTCATGCCCCAAGCTCAAGCACACTTGGGTTATGCAGCAGGGCAATGATCCGAAACACACCAGCAAAGCTCTGAATGGCATGACCTTAAACAGGCTGCTCACGTTCGAAGACCTTCCAATGTGGCTGAATTAAAACACTTCTGCTACGAAGAGCGGGCCAAAATTCCTCCACAGTGATGTGAAAATCTCATTGGCCAACGCTTGAATGATGTTGTTGCCGCCAAGGTTGGTCATTAGGTTGAGGGGCAATTACTTTTTCACATAGGGCCAGACAGGTCTGGATGGCTTTTTTTCTCTTAATAAATGAAATTATCATTTACAAAACTTTTGTATTTACCAGGGTTAGCTTTGTGTAACATTGAAACATGTTTGGTGATCTCAATCACTTAAGTGTGAGAAATATGCAAAAAAACATCAAAAATCATTTAAAAAAAAAATCAGGATTACAGCCCTGTATGTGGTACGCTTCTGATAAAAGATGAGCGTTATATCTCTTGTTTTTCCAACAAAACAACACCTTCCCTGTAATTTCCTTGTAGAGTTCCTTGAAAATACTTGATCGGGGATTTCCTTCTATGTGGCTTGTAAACTTGTTACTTGGACTTAAAATGAGGAGAAAAAAAAAAAAACTCTTTTCTGTTTGCTCTTATAATGAAGGTCGTTTTTTTATTCTCTGAATTGCGGACGAGGTAAGATTGCTGAAGATAAAATCTTTCACGCCGGAGTGCCGTGTTAGCTCTTCTGGATTATGAATGAGGGGAAGGTCGAGACGAAAACTATAAGAGGTGGTAAATATTTAAACAGCACGCTGTAAAACTCTGACAATAACAAACCGAGTGCTTATGTGTGTCTTTTTTTTTTTTTTTCCTGTAAGAGCGTCGGGTCTCATAATCATCATAATTCACTCATTTCTGTCACTAAGAGAAGCAGATGCGGTCTGAATTTCTAATATATATATATATTTTTTTTTTTTAAATATGACTGCAGGCTAACATTAAGTGAGAAATAAATAAATGAATATAAATTAAGGGCAGAGGTGAAGCCACCCACACACAAACATGTTAAATATCAGCTTTAATAATAATAATAATAATAATAATAATAATTATTATTATTATTATTATTATTATTATTATTATTATTATTATTATTATTATATTAACAACAACTCTGGTCATATTTTTATATAATCGTATAACATTATGCAAGTTTATGGATAAGGAAGTGTTCTTGAAATCTAAATTGGCGTTTAGAGCTGTACATGCCAAATCAGTGTTAGGAATACCAATACAACAATGTATGAAATGCGTAATTTTTTACAATTTTAATCGCATATTTCGTCACATCTGGGATGCCGCTTGTTTAATTTGTCCAATCAAATGCTGTCTAAGAATGCGTACTGTACAACCTGGCCCCACATCACACCATCCTCCTCCTGCTCCTCCTCCTCCTCACCTCTCACCTCTCGCCCCTCCTCTCGCTTTCTCTCCGAGAAGAAAACGAGGGGATTCATTAGGAAAGCTCATTCATTCAATCTGTCACGCAGTCCATCTGGCGTCTCCGTTTGCACTGACAGGCATTTCCTTCGCCTGATGAGTTTTATTCCATCAGAGACAGAAAGCGTTCGGCGGCTTCCAAATAACGGGGAGAAAATTATCTGCTTCTTCTTTTTCTCCTTTTCTTTTTTTTTTTCCCTCCCCCTGTCTACTAGCTTCACAATTTACAATTACATGCACGACAGATCCTGAAAGTGCGTGACTCCCAAATCTAAATGGAAAATATCATGGGTCCAGGTAACTACGCGTATCATGAATATGCAGAGGCTGCTGCTTAGGAGACCGAACGGATTGTGTGCACAAAGTCCGGGCAAAGGTTTCATTATAACGCTATTTGTGAATAAAAGCACGACTTTCTATTTTAATATTTTATTTTACTCTCCAACACGCAGTCTAAGTGTCACGGTGAGGCATCGCATACGGTATGTTAAAGTTTGCATTCACTGCTTTAAAAAAAAAAAAACATTAACTATAAAAACTGGGCTAATTAAGGTATCTATCAGCTTTTCTCTGCATTGGTGAGTTACTGTAGCTCTGATTCAGCTATTCATCGATCAATCAAGTCGGAACAAAAATCCTTCTGATTATAGTCAATGCTGATTCTCATGATTTTGCCCCACATTTAAGAAGAACTTACTCATCACCCATCCTTCTTTTAGTATTGTTAAGAAACATGAAAAAATATAAAGCTGATACTAGCTATGCAGAGATCTGATTATTAGGAACGTAACACTATCAGGGTGGAAATATACTTGCTGTTAAACTATGCGTTAGCATCGTCAACCAGCAACATTGTGAGCGTATTCGTTCACGTACTTCACTATATGATATGCGTGTTTCTGGAGGATTCCAGTAGGGGGCGCACCAGAGAATTCAATCGGACTGTTTTGCGCGAAGTAAGCCAACATGGTGAGACTCAAGAAGCTTAGTTTCCATGTCGACATTTAAGATCGCGCTTATCGCCCATGGCATATGGGAGCAGCGGGAAAGAAACATCATAGTGTGCGACCTGGTGATTAGACTGCCCCTACTGTTTACATGCATATCGCATCTTGTGGGCATGTCGCATTGATTGCTGAGGATGTACACAAGCTGCTCGCTAAATGAAGGCAGGATACAGGAGCTATGTGCTAAGTAGTTTAAAGCCAGTACAATTAAATGTGCATTTCAAGGGTTCATTACTTGCAGTAATTAAGAGTTCTACTTGGAGGCTTGTATGATAGTAAATTTCCAACTGTAATATTTTAATTACAGCTGTCTATATTAACGTATGCGATTAATTGTTAATGTTTGAGATATTATAAAACTGTGTAATCTGTTTCCTCTAACCAGTTTGTCATACATTTCTTTATTCCAACAGTGCACTTTTATAATACAGTATATAGATTATAGATTAATATATATATATATATATATATATATATATATATATATATATATATATATATATATATATTTATTATTATTTTTTTTTTATTATTATTATTATTTTATTATTATTATTATTATTATTATTATTATTTATTATTATTATTATTATTATAATTTTTTTATTTTATTTTTTTTATTATTATTATTATTATTATTATTATTATTATTATTATTTTTTTTTTTTTTTTTTTTTTTTTTTTTTTTTATTATTATTATTATTTTTTTTTTTATCAAATAACAGCACTAATTTTAACACAGTTTTTTGTTCCAGGTATCAGGACCATTTCCTTTCAGATGTTGGACCATTTGGAAAAAACACTCTCTACCATAGTCGGTACTCTGTAGGTCCACATTATAGTTTATTAGTAAGAGTTATGCCAGCGGGACTACAGATTAGCCCCCAGGTTGCCCATATGAGGTCTTTTAAAAACTCCCAAAGATTCCCCAAGAAGCTGTTTTCAAGACTAATGTAATGCAGGAATTTTTTAAATTGTAAATTCGTACGTGCTTGAGATGTCTGAGGTGTATGGTATATTTCCCAAATAGTGATGTCCTGCAGTCCTACCTGTGCCCAATCTCAGGGCTGCAAAGGTGATTCCTTGAACTTCCCAGTTACTTCAAATTTTTTGGTAATCAGAGATGCATCCACAGATGCCGTCAGGATATTTTAAATAATTGAAAATACATACGTCTAGCAGGCATGCAATGTCAAAAATCTTCTCAGGACTGATCTTCAGCACTGAAAGAGATCATCTCAGCGGCCATCATTTGGCACAAGGAATTCTCTGACGTCAACGCAAGCATGTCCCACCCCTCAAACAAGCCCAGAATCATCCCGAGTGCAGAACGGATCTACAGCTGCGACACCTGTCCTGGTTTCGCTGCACGCTCCCACAACCGAACCCTGTCCTGGCGAGACTCCAATTCAGATCTCTGGCTTGGGAACTCAAGTTCATTTGGGGATTGCCTCACAGTCTTTGTGTTGCTTTTTCACCAGTTGGAAAACTGTTTGGTCTACGCCATGCTGCGGAGAATTCTCAGCCTCATCTTCATGTTAATGTGCAGCCATCTGCTTCCTGCTCACGAGCCAAAATAGGAATCAGAGATGTTTTTTTTTTTTCTTTCTTTCTCCTATTTAGTACAGTTTGTGAATTCCTTTTGCATATAACACCAGGACAGCCTTACAGTATGAGTGTTCAGGAAATGTTGACTAACACCAAGGAGAAAAAAGTTAACAATGGAAATGCTGTCCATTGCATGATCATTTTCATTAATGTACACGGTAACAGACATTGTTTTGTAATAACCTCGTTCAGTTGCGGCGTGTCGAGTGCCTCTCTGCTTTGCTGTATGACTAATTTTGTCATTGAGAAGTGTTGATTGATGGAGTAATGCCAAAAACCCACTCGGTCAGAGAGACCGTTCAGTTCCTCAACACTGGAGAAGCTCCCCTAATGGACTGATGCTCATTTTCTAGCCACAGATATTTCAATTTCCAGGGACAGAAGGGTCTCCATGTGTGACCAAATGTTCAACTGGTCAGCGTATCAGGAGAAAACTTTATTTTCCTGAGACTGCACAAAGAATGCAAAACGCCGTCCAGGTCAGTGGGTTGGAAAATGTTGGGTTCTACATAACCAACTCTTCCGCAAATCCAAACGGAAATGATGATGATAATAATAATTTTAAAAAAAAAGGCAGAATAATGATAATAATAAAGGCAACTGAAGTGGATGGACAAGCAAACAGGTATTTTCTCCCCACACTAAGCCTTGTATGTACTGTTTAAGCCATGTTTCACACTCACTTCCTATAATTCTCCTCTCGCTCCCCCGTGCACTAAAGAGATTTCTTATTTCCGCATCATTAGCAAATCAACGTTGGCAGAACGGAGCATCTGACCCTGTTAGCTCTGCCCTGCTGAGGATCACCGGAATTGCAGCAATCTTCAGGTCCTAACCCTGTCAACTACGATCAGAGGTTTTACACAATCATTTTACTCCAAGACATTATTTTCCGCAGAAATCACTTAGACATTTTTATTCTTCCTCAGACCACATTGTCTTCTTTGTCCTCATAAAACCCCTTCAGTACAAACACCTTGCTTCATTTTCTCTTTGACTATAGCATGTCGAATAACGCAAAACCGTCTGGAGACAAGCGAAACTCAATTGCGTACAGCGGATTAACTTCGGGTCTGAGCCTAAATTGGCCTTGAGAATGCTTTCAGGAAAAAAGCAAATTTCTGTTCGTTAGCAACAAATCACCTCTTCCATATTAACGAGGCTGGCGGTTCACGCCGCAATCCGGTTAGCATCTGAAAGGATGACGTCAAGGTCACGGCTAGCGTTTAGCCTCAGAAATGTAAACTCAGGCAAACGTACATTTGAATATTTTTTAATTAGCCCTCATGGCCGCTGGGTAAATGTTTCGCCTGAAGTGTGAATGCGAGCGTAGCCTCTAATTAACTCAGAGGAAACTCCCCCGGGGCAGATTTAGGTTCGTTTGAGGTCCTTGTGCTTCTTTACGAGCGGTGCAAATTGTTTCAAATTCAGTCTCAGTTCATCAATCAGGTCATTTAGGTGCAGACGGAAAGGCGCAGGGTAATGAAATAATTAGCTTGTTGGTTTTTACTCTACACCTGAGTTACATGCTAAAAACGGAGGCTTGCCGTGCTCCTCGTCCTGCACTTAACAACAGCAAAGGCTACCGTCATACTGCTGTGTGTCGGAAAGTGGACATAGCCCGATTTTTATTTATTTATTTATTTATTTATTTATTCTTTAAAGCTAATAATAATCTGCTGATCTTTAATGTAATCAGTGATATTATTATTATTATTATTATTATTATTATTATTTGAGGTTGAAGTCCACGTCCATGTCTGTGTGTCTCTCTGTACAGCAGAACTCTCTGTCTAACTTATCAATACACAGAAATCACATTCTGTAAGGTCGAGTATCTGACGCCTTGTTTACACTAAGTTGTACTTCTTTGGCGCTCAGACAAATACACTCGCTGTTCGGTAATCGGAGAGAGAATCACAGATGAGAAATGGAAAAAGTCGATCAGATAAAGATGAAGTTTCGTCTTAAAACGACTCCGGCGTGTTAAAATTCACTTATACCACTTCAGCGCTGTTATTTCAGCCAAAGTGAGAATATGAACTAATCCCAGTCAAAATATTCACTTGATCTTTTCTCATTAATATCTATCGGTGCAGGTGTTTGTTTACATTGAGACAGTCGCGCATTAGTAGATTAGTTTGAAGCAGATCATTAAATCCCACACGTAACTGTTCATAACTCGACATTCCGATTTCAGGTTAATATGATGATGGTGCAGATATCCAAATAGCGCAAAAGTTTCATTAAATTCTGTCCAGCTGCTGATTTACGACATGGCCACAGTTTGCGTGTCAAAACTTGCGGTTTACAATCTTGTCATATGAGTGTATTTCTACTAGTAAAAAGACACAGTATGCACACTTATGAACTTATAGACATTTGTATATGCACCAGAAGATCCAATCATTAGCCTACTAAAGCTCACGTCAATTACGAGAACCAATACAAACAAACAAAATGGTTGATTAAACTCGAAACGGTGTCGATTAATTCAGCGACACGTTCAACCTTAAAAGTTTCCGCTAGAATTTCAGCAGCCCGGCTGCAGTCATAACTAACGAAAACATGAAACATTAAACCAGACTAATGTCAGATACAGGTCACATCGACAGAAAACAATAACGCACAAAAGTGGACTATGAATAAATCGTTTTAATTTGAACCCCCACATTTTTTATTTTGGGGGGATTTTGGACTAGCGTAGATCTTTAATGGTTTTATATTCAAATTATATAAAAAAAAGATAATTATGAAAGGTTTCCTCGTGACATTTTGAACCCTCCAATTCTGAAGAATTTTGCATGGAACAGGGAGTCCTGGACACGCGAGTGGTGAGCTGAAAGACAGGCTGCTGCTGCAAGTAATAAATGCAGAATCTTGAACAGACCTCATACACTGTGTAGCGCGAACGACCTTTGACCCGCAGGAGTGATGCTCCGAGATGATGTTTAACCTCGAGCTCATGGCAGCGCGTTCCTCTTACTGACAATCGAAACTGATGACGAAGCCCTGAAAGCAGCAAACTGCATGATGCCCAGTTATGCTTGTAATGTGCTAGTTGTATAAAAGTTAGTGCCCCTCTTTTAATTCTATGTTTTTGTGTAAAAACATAATCATCTGATTGTGTGTAAAAATAATTACAAGAGGGTAAGTTGTGAATGACAGAAATCGAATAGGGGAAAGTGGAAAGGATGAAAGGTACTGTAAGAAAGGAAAAAGGGAAGGGAAGAAGATAAAAGGCATGAAAAATGAAAAAATAAAAATGAAATCCAAAGAAGAAAAGAAGGGAAAAATTGGAACAGTGGAAAAAAAAAAAAAAGGAAAATGTGGAAGAAGAAATGAGAATGGAATAAATCATGGGAGTGACAAAAGGAAATGAAGAATAAAATAGAAAATAGAAGGAAGGAACAAGCAAATAAGAAAAGAAGAGCAAAAGGCAAAAGACACAAAGAAGAAAAAGTAAGAGGAAAGCAGAGGGAAAAAATGAAGAAAATGGAAAAGAGGAAAATGAAATGGAGAGAAAGGGAAATAAACAAAAGGAAAAAGTAAGTAAAGAAGAAAGAAAGAAGAAAGGGAGGAAAAAGCTGAAAACAAAAAGAAAAGAAGAAAGGGCAGAAGAAGAAAACAGAAGAAAAGAACATAACAATGAAGAAAAATAAAATGTAAAATAAAAAAAAAATGGTGGTAAAAAATGTACAAAATCATTGGATTAAAAGGTTCTAAGACTTTATGTTCAGAGAGGAAGTGAATTTAAAGGTCGCGTTGTTAATCTGATGATTAATGTATCTGAACTTAAACAATTTTTCATACGTATATTTTGAGGAAAAAGGACAGATGGCAGGTCACCGGCTGAACTCGGAGACGGAGCATTTCCAGGTATTTACGAGCTCTTTCCACTAATGACCAAAAGCACTCACGGCACAAATGAAGCGCTCGCGCGTAACCCATCACCATCCGTACGACGATTATTAAAACGGCAGGTCATGAGGAGCGATGGATTTTACAAGCAAGAAGAATAAAATCATTCGTCTTCAGAGAGCCACAATTAAATACAGCAGAGTGGAGATGTAGAGAGTGTGTGTGTGATTGTATTTTTATAGCTGTATATACCTATACTGTATGTGATAAAACATTGACACGTCATTAGAGACATTTATGAACTAACTAACTGTATGAAATGGAACTGGTTCTCAGTATTGTAACTCTGTTCTCTGAGACGGCCCTCGGCACTTCAGCTCCCGCTCGTCTTCTCGCTCTGTAAGGGGTTTGTAAGAATCAGCCACGAGTTCCCGGCTGTTCTGCGCGTCATGTCCTGGTGTTGGTTTCTCTTTCTCTCATGCAGAGAGACACGGGTGAGAGTGTGAGTGTGTAACTCGCCTCAGACCTGAGAACTGAAAAGACTGAGACTCGGAGCCAGAACCTCACACACACACAGAGACACACACACACACATAGAGAAGAGGACAGGGTTTCAGGTTGCTTGTTAGCTGTGACAGAAGGGCCAGGAACAGAGAAAGAACAGAGGGAGTGTGAGAATGTGCTGCTGAGATGAACACACACACACACGCACACACACACACACACACACACACACACACGTTACATAATGCAGTGAACTCTATAACTTTATACATTGTTAATTACGCTACAGTTTAGAACTCTGTATAATATATTAACATTATGCATCATGTAGACTGAGGCAGAGACCGATGGACTACACACACAGGCCACGCCTCCTTTACTGAGACTAACACACACAGGCCACGCCTCCCTTACTGAGTCTAAGACACGCAGGCCACGCCTCCTTTACTGAGACTAACACACACAGGCCACGCCTCCTTTACTGAGTCTAACACAGACAGGCCACGCCTCCTTTACTGAGACTAACACACACAGGCCACGCCTCCTTTACTGAGTCTAACACACGCAGGCCACGCCTGCTTTACTGGGTCTAATACACACAGGCCACGCCTCCTTTACTGAGACTAACACACACAGGCCACGCCTCCTTTACTGAGTCTAACACACAGGCCAGGCCTCCTTTACTGAGTCTAACACACACAGGCCACGCCTCCTTTACTGAGTCTAACACACAGGCCACGCCTCCTTTACTGAGTCTAACACACACAGGCCACGCCTCCTTTACTGAGTCTAACACACGCAGGCCACGCCTGCTTTACTGGGTCTAATACACACAGGCCACGCCTCCTTTACTGAGACTAACACACACACAGGCCACGCCTCCTTTACTGAGTCTAACACACGCAGGCCACGCCTCCTTTACTGAGACTAACACACACAGGCCACGCCTCCCTTACTGAGTCTAAGACACGCAGGCCACGCCTCCTTTACTGAGTCTAACACACGCAGGCCACGCCTCCTTTACTGAGACTAACACACATAGGCCACGCCTCCTTTACTGAGTCTAACACAGACAGGCCACGCCTCCTTTACTGAGACTAACACACACAGGCCACGCCTCCTTTACTGGGTCTAATACACACAGGCCACGCCTCCTTTACTGAGACTAACACACACAGGCCACGCCTCCTTTACTGAGTCTAACACACAGGCCACGCCTCCTTTACTGAGACTAACACACACAGGCCACGCCTCCTTTACTGAGTCTAACACACACAGTCCACGCCTCCTTTACTGAGTCTAACACACAGATGCCACACCTCCTTTACTGAGTCTAACACATGCAGGCCACGCCTCCTTTACTGAGTCTAACACACAGATGCCACACCTCCTTTACTGAGTCTAACACATGCAGGCCACGCCTCCTTTACTGAGCCTAACACACAGGCCACGCCTCCTTTACTGATACTAACACACACAGGCCACGCCTCCTTTACTGAGTCTAACACACACAGTCCACGCCTCCTTTACTGAGTCTAACACAGACAGGCCACGCCTCCTTTACTGAGACTAACACACACAGGCCACGCCTCCTTTACTGAGTCTAACACACGCAGGCCACGCCTGCTTTACTGGGTCTAATACACACAGGCCACGCCTCCTTTACTGAGACTAACACACACAGGCCACGCCTCCTTTACTGAGTCTAACACACAGGCCAGGCCTCCTTTACTGAGTCTAACACACACAGGCCACGCCTCCTTTACTGAGTCTAACACACAGGCCACGCCTCCTTTACTGAGTCTAACACACACAGTCCACGCCTCCTTTACTGAGTCTAACACACAGATGCCACACCTCCTTTACTGAGTCTAACACATGCAGGCCACGCCTCCTTTACTGAGTCTAACACACAGATGCCACACCTCCTTTACTGAGTCTAACACATGCAGGCCACGCCTCCTTTACTGAGCCTAACACACAGGCCACGCCTCCTTTACTGATACTAACACACACAGGCCACGCCTCCTTTACTGAGTCTAACACACACAGTCCACGCCTCCTTTACTGAGTCTAACACATGCAGGCCACGCCTCCTTTACTGAGTCTAACACACAGATGCCACACCTCCTTTACTGAGTCTAACACATGCAGGCCACGCCTCCTTTACTGAGTCTAACACACAGATGCCACACCTCCTTTACTGAGCCTAACACATGCAGGCCACGCCTCCTTTACTGAGTCTAACACACAGATGCCACACCTCCTTTACTGAGTCTAACACATGCAGGCCACGCCTCCTTTACTGAGTCTAACACACACAGGCCACGCCTCCTTTACTGAGTCTAACACATGCAGGCCACGCCTCCTTTACTGAGCCTAACACACAGGCCACGCCTCCTTTACTGATACTAACACACACAGGCCACGCCTCCTTTACTGAGTCTAACACACACAGGCCACGCCTCCTTTACTGAGTCTAACACACACAGTCCACGCCTCCTTTACTGAGTCTAACACAGACAGGCCACGCCTCCTTTACTGAGTCTAACACACGCAGGCCACGCCTGCTTTACTGGGTCTAATACACACAGGCCACGCCTCCTTTACTGAGACTAACACACACAGGCCACGCCTCCTTTACTGAGTCTAACACACAGGCCAGGCCTCCTTTACTGAGTCTAACACACACAGGCCACGCCTCCTTTACTGAGTCTAACACACAGGCCACGCCTCCTTTACTGAGTCTAACACACAGGCCACGCCTCCTTTACTGAGTCTAACACACACAGGCCACGCCTCCTTTACTGAGTCTAACACACAGATGCCACACCTCCTTTACTGAGTCTAACACATGCAGGCCACGCCTCCTTTACTGAGCCTAACACACAGGCCACGCCTCCTTTACTGATACTAACACAGGCCACACCTCCTTTACTGAGACTAACACAGGCCACACCTCCTTTACTGGAACTAACTAACACTGGAACTACTTCACTGGAACAAACTAACACACAGAGTAGACTGACACACACAGAAGCTACACCTCATTTACTGAGACTAACACACACAGGACGCCTCCTTCACTGGGATTAACGCACACATAAGACACGCCTCCTTTTTTACAAATTAGACCACAGACTTTTTTTTTTCCGCCAAAAAAAGAAGGAGAATTCTGCCGTAAGTCGTCTTCCTGCAGCTCGTGTTAGTGTAGCAGAACAAACCCACCCTAGCAGAAAATCTCCTCAGGTGTCTGCTCATCCTCTAGAGCTATCCACATCCTCGGGGAGTTTCCTAAAGATGAGAAATGTACCACAGGGAGTTTTACAGACACGGTAACCATGGCAACTCTTCATCCGTCCTTCATCTCAAACTGTACTGAAGTCTCTCTCTCTCTCTCTCTCTCTCTCTCTCTCTGAAGCCCTACCTGTGGCTCCAACAGTAAATTGATCAAGGACGCCCATAGAACTCAGGGATGTCTCTAATGGAGGAGTTGTGCCATGAGGATTCAGCACGCTGTTCAGTAACAACATGTTCTTGAGTTTATTTTCCAGCTCCACACTGTAATGACTGAGGTGTTGCTACTGTACTGCAGTCCTGAAGTTAAACCCAATTTCAACCATTTTTATTATTGAAATAATTTAATGATTTTTGCATTTTGAATTTAATTTTTGCATAAATGTGCATTATGATGTGCAATGTGCATTTAGATTATATATATATATATATATATAAAAAACAATCTTTCTTTTTTTTTTTGGGAACATCTACTATTCCTGTTACATGTACATAATTTAAAAAAAAATCCCAAAAGTCCTGCCTTAAATAGGAAGTCGCATCCTAGAAATTCTGTCAATGTAATGTGAAAAAGAGCTGATAATGTCACGTTTAAAGTACAGCACTGTACCCTCAATTACACATTCAATATTATTATTAATAATAACAATTTGTAAACAATTTAAATGTTGATGTATAATTAACATTGGCGCTAATTGACTTCATTGTTGCTAATTCTGTGTTGGAATCTGTTACTTTCCACATAGTTGCACGTTCTCTCAATTATTTGTACAAAAGTTTAACTTCTAAGAGAAGAGCTATGTAAGTAGCACCACGAATGCAGCATTACTTCCAAAGCACGGGTCTGGGTGTTTTTTCCAAGAAAGCTGAATGTACTGACATGACAATTCCCAAATTAACCAATTAAAAATTTCTCGAACGAGCCACCGTGCCAGAAAGTTCTCCCGCAGGACGGCGACTCTCTCTTTAGCCCATAAATCAGAATCAACCTTGTTAAAGTCAATAAAGTCCTAACGTCAGGATCAGCGGAGCGCTCTGGAGGAATGTGATCTTCCTTCCTTAAGGTATTAAAGTATGTGATGCAATTAGCCCATGCTTCCAGGTAAGTTGTTCTCCATGTGTGCATTGCTCTTTGTCTCATTTCTTTGCTACTTCACAAGAAAATCTTAACTCAGACATGAAACATAAGTGAAACGGAAGGCTAAGACATCTTATGTACAGTAAGTAATACAAGCATTCTTCATAATGTAGGAATGTAAGCACTGTTCTTGATTTTGTAAATTTAAGAAAAATTTTACAAGTCAAAATTTGAATTCTACTGAACTGTAAATGCACTCATTGGCCATGTCATTGGAAACACCTGTCCACCTGCTCATTATATATCTAATCGGCCAATCATATGGCAGCAACATGATGCATTTAGGCATGCAGACATGGTCAAGACTGATCTGCTGAAAACCAAATCAGAATGGGAAAGAAAGGTGATTTAAGGGACTTTGAATACGGCTAGGTTGTTGGTTTCAGATGGTCACGTCTGAATATTCCCCAGACTGCTGATCTATTGCGATTTTCATGCAGGGTTTATAGGGAATGGAAATAAAATACCCAGTTCGGGCAGTTCTCTGGGTGAAAACACCTTGCTGATGCCAGACGTCAGAGTGTCAGAGGCAAAAGCAATGTAAATAACATTTTGTTCCAACCGAGGTCTAATGAAGAGCATCTCTGAACACGCAACACATTGAACCTTGAGGCAGATGTGCTACAGCAGCAGAAGACCACACCAGGTGCTGCTCCTATTGGCTAAAAACAGGAAACTTTTGGTTCACCAAAATTTGACAAAGATTGGAAACATGTTGACGAGTTTTGGTTGCTGTTGCCACAGCCTACCTGAGTATCGTTGCTGAGCAGAGGATAACGCGGCAAGTCACAAGGCTAAAATCATCTCAGACTGGTTTCTTGAACATGACAGTGAGGTCGCCCACACAGATCTCCCTCCAATAAAGCACCTTTGGGACGTGGTGGAACGGGAGAGTTGCATCATAGCGCGATGCTATCGTGTCAATTTGGACCAAAAAACTCGACACAATGTTTTCAGCACCTTATTATGACCCTATGCCAGTGAGGGTATATTTAACATCAAATACCAAACAAATTGTTTTATATCACTATGATGATCGGCCAAATTCATAGAGGATATTGGTTCCACTTTTGTGGTGTCAAACGCTCCAAAGGACACCTTTGATGAGGTTAAAGATGAAACTTGCCAAATAAAAAGTGCACACTATTTTCCCCTTATTAGCAATGACACATTTGGATATCTAAAAATTGACATTTTATAAGCGAATTAAGCGAATTCGTAGCTACGAAGTAAAGAATGCATGATGATTGTGTATTGTGGAAATTTTGCATGAATTCATTTTTTCCCTCAAAAAGTTTCTTTATTACGTTAAGATGAGTAATACCTTTTTTTTTTTTTTTTTTTACATATTAGTAGAAAAAGAAAAAAAATCCACTAAGTAACATTTCTAAGGACTGTCCTTGTCAGGGTTGTGGTGGAGATTATCCTTCAGCGCTTTAGCAATTTGGGAAATGACTTTACTTTGCTAAGAGGAGTTCAGATGTTGGAGCTGTTTGTTCTTTAGAGAGTGACAGAGAGATGAAATAAAATATAAATGGCTTTTTTTTTTTTCCTGTTTACATCTTTATCACTTTCCTGAGCGCTGTTTGAAGCTGTGATCACAAACATTTCTGTCTTTCATCTGTGGAGGTTCACCCTATTTATTAACAAAAAAGCCATTGTCAAGATGAAAAGAAAGTTCTTTTTTTTAATGGTGCGGGAAGATTAAAGTAAAATCTGACATGAAATGCATAATGAGACAAGGTGAAAATGAGAAGTTTGTGCAGCAGGCATTTTAGAATTAGGAAAAGTTGCAAATGAGTAAAATCAATCAATCAATCAATCAATCAATCAATCAATCAACCAATCAATCAATCAATCAGCCTCAGGTTTATGCTGTGTATACTGTAGTAATGAATGATGCAAGTTGATGCAGGTTCAGAAACAGTAATGACTAAATTAGTAATGAACATGGAGTGGGAAACAATTATCGTTAAATCATTAGTTTGTTTATTTCTTTCTTTATTTAATACATTTAATACATTAATACGAATGTCGAATGTTTTGATGTCGTCAAATCAAATAATCAGAATCAAGTAATATAGTGGGGAAGCTGACCAAGCTTATTTCAATTCTTAATAAACTTGGAGTCATGTGACAGGATGTTGAATGCCTGACCTTTGCACTTTTGTGAATTCCTAGCTATTTACAGTAACAAAAACATATACTACAAAGTTTAATTAGGGGTGGGGCTAATGTTTGTACCTTTTCTGATCAATTAATTTACTTTACATTTACCAGAATTCATCTTATCTGCATCTCCTTCGCTCAATTTTACAACTACTACCTAAAAAATTATTATTTTTTTTTTTTCATTTTGGTTTAATGCATAACATTTTAAAAGTAGGAAACATTCAAACATTAAAAAAAACAAAAAACAATATGTTGTAGTATGTTATTTGTTTTTCATATATTTATGTTTGTTAATTGATAATGTACTATAACACTCTGTGTGCTAAATACCGTACATTTACAAGATACAGTATTTAAATACGTTCTTGATATAATTTGAAGACTTGCTACTTTCCTATTTTTGCTCCATCATCAATCCCATGATAGTGATAGATTTTGCTACACCGGAGCCACTTAAACTGCCTTGGAGGCAGCTGAATTTCTCCATAGAGAAATGAATGTAACTCACTTGTCCTGCCGAAACCAATCTACTTAACAAATGAGCCTTATGTTAATGCAATCTGGAGGGTGATTTATAACTGCATATTATATTTACACAGGTGGGAGAGCGCGCAAAACCATCAGGAAGTATGCACTGACATATCGGAAAGGAAATGACTGGTTGATTAAATGTATTCCGTGACTTAAGTTTCTTTATAGTGATGTGGGGAAAGTTCTTCACATCATGGTCCGGGGGTTGAGGGCTCGAATTTTGCCTCCGGTCTGTGTGCATAGGCAGAGTAGGTAGAATGGCGTTTCCATCTTGCCTGTAGTCTATGATTGGGAGTGTGTGTATGTGTGTGTGTGTGCGCCTTGTGCCATGGGATGGATCGCCACCCCATCCAGGATGATCCCCACCTTGTACCCTGAGTTTCTTGGCTTAGGCTCAAGGCCCCCCGTGACCCTGCACAGGATCAGTGCTATAAATAATGGATGTATGAATAGAGGTTCCTTGCGTTCGGGGGTTAAACTCATCATTAGAGTTTTGCTTAGCTAGACATGTCCACCAGCACTTGGCTTTCAACACGCTTTCAACACACCCTTTCAACCTTTAAAAATCAGGGATTGGAAATACAGACGCTTGAACAAGATTTCTGTGAAATGGATGAAGCACACGCTCTGAATACAGTTCAAATCTCTGCATATCTCATGAGATATACAAAGCATTGGTACTCAACCTCACAGCTTTTCAACATTTAGATTCAAATCCTATTCAGTGAAACCGTGTCAGAGATCAAATCCCACGAGCGAAGGATGAACAAGTAGTGCAGTTATTCGGAACAAAACAAGGCCGAGTCCATTTGTAAACCTCATGTTCTGCCTCAGGGTGAGTCTCCAAATATTTCGGCTTTTTTTTTTTTTTTTTTTTTTACTCCAGTGTCCACCAGCATTCCTGTTATCGCCTTTTATTGTGTAACAGAACATCAGAACATCAGTGGATCAAAGGCACGGATAGAACACGCTTCCAAGAAAACTCCAGATTAAAGTGGAATCATGGAACAAACATACAACAAACAAACAAACCGACCTGCAACTTGCAACAGCACTACAAATCCGAATCACGGGAACTTGGAAGCAGAACAGATAGTAAGAAAAAGAGTTTGACCACAAATACAAACAAGAGAAGAAACATTAATCCACGTTTTATATTAATGCCAAAGATACCAAAGAAATTCCCAAATATAATCTGTAACATTTTGAACAAACAATATGTTTGTAGGGAAGACAGAGATAGAACTGCGATGTACCAACAAGAAATATTGATACTGACAGTTTTCAACACATTACAAAATCTGAGATATAAAGGTCTAGATGATTTTTTTTTTTTTTTCCCCGATTTTCTCCCTAATTTAGTCGTGTCCAATTCCTCCCCGTCACTAGGGGGCTCCCACATTAAGGCTACTACTACCACTCAGCCGGGAGGGCCGAAGACTATCACGTGTTTCCTCCGAACCACGTGACGCCAGCTGACCGCATCTTTTCGAACCGCTCGCTCGCGCACCTTTGGAGGCGGCGTAACACACTCGGAGGACAGCGCTATCCACTCCCTCCGTTGCACGAGCTCACAGACGCCCCCGATTGGCTGTAGAGCCGTGATTAATGTGGGAGCACTAAGTACCTCTCATCCCTCCCCTCTGAGAGAGCTCGGCCAATCAGCTCTCTCTAGACCTCCGGCTGCGAGAGGTTACAGCACCACCCTGATCATCCGGAGATCGAACTAGCGATCTCCGGATGATAGGGCGAGCGCTTTAACCACTGCGCCACTCGGAGGCCTAGGTCTAGATGATTTTTATTTCATTATTTTTTTTCAGCTTCACTGACAGAAGTTTAGCTTCACATATTTATGACAATGCATTCTAATGCATAATTAATTCATGTAATTATTAAAGGATAAAAAAAAGTATAGCATGGGGACCCAAGAGAAAATTTGATATAAGTGGTATTAAATGTTTTCTGCAAAGACACAGCTCTAAGGGAATGAAAGCAGTGCTGGGCTCAGACTCTGTTCCAACCAAAAATACACAACACGAGCTGATTCCAAATAGGCCTGCTGTTATCTGGACCGTACCCTAGCCAACCAATAGTAGAGCTCAGTGGGGGGCAAGCTGCTCAGCACCGACCCCAAGCCACAAGCTTACGGAGGCCAATTATTATTATTATTATTATTATTATTATTATTATTAAAACTCATAGAACCCATTAAAAAACTGAAAAATAACTCGCAGAATGCAGGATCTCCATTACAACAGCAGGAAGCTAAACCACTTAGCATGCTGCTAATGCCTGATATAAATCTTTTCAGGATTAGCATAAAAATGAACGCTGCGTATGAAGCCACTATGACGAGTTTCCTTATATGCGGATGTAAAGAACACTGCAATCAGTCGACAGAAAAACTTAATCTCATCTACTTGACACGTCCAATTCGGTGAAAGCTAATCAGAGATAACAAAAAGAGAGCGAGAAAGGGGGAGGGGGGGGGGGGGGGTTGTCCTCATGTATATCAACCCGAATGAGGCGCTGCAGCACGGATCTCGTTTAAAGCAACAAAAGAGTGTGTAATTAAACCGGCTCAATAATTACAGAGGTCACATGTCAATGGCTGACATCACAGCTAAACGGAGCGTTTCTAATTGGGTCTTTGAGCTGTTCAGACTGTCGTTAGGGTCGTGAGACGCCCGGTAAGTTGGAGGTTTTATGATTACAGACCCAGCCGGAGTAGTTCGTTTTTTTTTACGCTGTATTCAGTACCAAATCCTGATCCAGATCTATCTGTAGCCATATTCGTGTTGGTTTACCGTCACGTTAAACTACATATAAAATGAGAAGCTTACCGAAAGGTTGTGTGATGAACCACAGCGGACCGTCCAATCCGTCCAGTTGGCCCAGTTTTACACCGGATGCCCTTCCTGACATGACTCTTCCATGACACCCGGACATGGGAACGGAACCGCACACACTGGCTGGGGTTTGGGCTTTGGATGGGAATTAAACCCGGATGGCAGACGAGAAACCTACCACTGAGCCGCCAATGTTTGCATTTAGACTAACATTATTGGAAACAGTAGCCTGTTTAATGACTGTATCTAACCAATCAATGCTCTGCACTATTTGTAGCTCCGCCCTGGGCAAGATGTAGAACTTCAGAACAAAAGTTCAGCTCAAAATATGTGACAAAACAGATGCTAGATGCACAAGACATCCTTTTCCTACAAGTTTGCACTGGATGCATTTAAAAAACTGTTCTGTTTTTCTTTCAGTAGTGATGGTACCGTATACACCAATTTGCCCCAACATTTACACCACCACCAGGGGAATTAAACAAGATTTATCATCAACTGTATGCCAGTTCACTGGTAATAGGATCATGGGCACCCATACCTATGGCACTAAAGGCCAGCCTGGCCACCAGATCCCACAGAAAGTTAATGTAGCACAAACCACAGAGAAGGTCACCACTGGCTATGATAGAAAGGCACCAGAACAACCAGTGCACCACAGCGCACCGCTCATGGACCCCAGCAGGCGAAGACCCAGCCCTCCAAACTCCCCAGATCCCAATCCGATCGAGCTCCACAAGTCCGATCCCCACAACCCATAGCACCCAATGGAACTGCTACTAACGTTCCGGTACCGGACACCACAGCACCCCCCAGAGGGCCCATGGAGCCACATCCAGAGCTGCCCAGTAGCGCAAAGGGAACCCATAACCTAGGTGGACTTGATGGTGTTAATGGATTTAAAGTTATGGCTGATCAGTGTAGAGTACCAGGAGCTGAGACACATGGATTCTTTATACTTCCATTTATACTTTATCTTCCAACATTAAGTCTTAAATACAGTTCATTAGTAATGACTCTTAACAGGCCGGGCTTTTATATCCCATTAAGTTTTGTTCCCTCACTCTGGTTAAAACGAGAAGTCAGCTCAAATTATATAGCAGCGGTGGGATCGTCTTACATATGACGCCTCGCTGATCTCTCTCTGCTTTCTTTGTCTTCGTGCTCATCTCTGTGAGTGGACTGCTGCTCTAAGTACATCAGACGTTTAAAACATCCTGCAACCATCAGAGATTGTTCGGGAAACATCATCATGTGGCATTAACACGCCGAGGCTTTCCAGCCCTGAGGAATTCGCAGAGCTTCTCAAATTCTAGTTTTATTTCCTAAACGTGACCATAATGAAGTCAAATGTATAATCATTTTAACAGCTGAATGTTTAAACAATATTTGTTTAATTAAAACATTTTGGTACATCATTGCAAATCCTCCAAAAGTATGAATGTATTTTTTTTTTTTTTGATTACGTCTTTTAGCTATGCACATTTCTCGGTGACATTTTGCACTTAGTACTTAATCGTGTGATCATTTGTCATGATGATGATATTCGAGGAAAAAAGCATGGCTGCACAGTTTCTTTTTGATGTCTTACCAGTATCCCTGTTTTCCATGTCTGGTTTTTCCCTAGCCTTCCCCTGATCACACTTCCCTGTCATTCCAGTGGCTAAAAAGTACAAAAAATGAAAAATAAACCTCAGAAAATGTTGTAAATAAAAGACTGCTACCATCTTTTATTTCCGTGCTTCCAGCTAGATAAGCTAAACGCCATCAATCGGCTCTGATCTGTTCTGCTCGAGCTCTGCCAGGCTCAATGCTCAACTCCGTTTTTTTTTTCTTTCTACAATATGAATGGGAATTAACCGCAAACCATGCAGAAAGCAACAATGCATACTGTAGCACCTTCCTCGTTTTACTAACATGAAAGGAAAAAACTGTCCCCATTCCCGAACAAGAATAAAAGGATAGGGTGTGACATCGTGCTGGGAAATTTTCATTTATCTTGCCCTGACCATCTTAAAAGAAAGGTCCTGCAATGTATTATTCCGAGTTTCTGCTTGAAAGCAGCTCTAATGCTGAGATTAAAGCTGGAATATCTGACATTTCAGGTCATTGATATGCTACGGAGGATCTGCTAGACTTCAAACCCGATTCATCACACGGCTTTATTGCGGAGATGAAACGGTGCGTCACCTGAAACCCACCGACTTTCTGTTGAAGGGGACTGAACATTAAGTGAGGAATAATTCATGATGTGGAGTGGAGTTAATGTTACCACCCCGGAGTTGATCATTGTCCCGTAGCATCATGCCCTGAAGTCTTTTATTACTCTTCTACAATGACAGTTTGCTAACGAGTCCATCCATCCATCCATCCATCATCTATACCGCTTATACTGTTTAGGGTTTTATTGGGGGGGTTTTGGTGGGGGGGTGGCTGGAGGCTATCCCAGGGAGCTTAGGGCACAAGGTAGGGTACAATATGTACCCTACTGAAGTACCCAGAGGAAACCCACCAAGAACACGGAGAACATACAAACTTTCCATACACAGACCTGAGGTCAGATTCGAACCCTTGCCCCTGTAGGTTTATTGTTAGTTCTGTATTTTTGTATATTTATTCATGTATTTATTTACTTGAAATCTCAACTGAGTGCATTTTTATGCCTTCAAAAGATTCTTTAACCATGAGGGATTTCCAAGTGAGTCGGAATCCGATTCCAGCAGAGGGCCTTCGCTCAATACCGGTGCTGAGACGTGAGCCCTCGACCTTCTGGTCTCCAGGGAACGACTTTAACGGTCCAACCAAACAAGTGCCCTAGCGTTTCTTTTTTTTTTTCCCCCATCATGTTGACTAAATGTCTATGTGTTAAACTGTACATGCATCCTGTAATCACTTCGCATGCTTCTGGTTTTTATTATTCTTTTCCACCCTCTTCACCTTTGTTAACATCTGAGCTGGCGCCAAATCTGTTCTCTGCATAGCATTACAGCACATGCCCTGGGCTAGCCGAGCCGCACGCGCGCCGATGTTTTATTGAACAGCTGCTCCTGCGAAATAGATTCACAGTCTCGCTGAAGCACCGTAGGGGATTTTTTTTTTCTTCTTCTTCTCATGCTTTTCTTGACTTTCAACAATCAGCCTTGAGAAGAAGAAAAAAAAAATCCAACTAATTTAAATAAATAAATAAATAAATATATAATTCGATCCCGCCAATAGAACCACTTGGCGTGGACAGAGTTAATATTCGTTCATCATGCACGGTTTGATCCGCTCTGTCTCTGATCCCTATCTCTTGAGGTTCTGAAGATTCTTACACCACTATATATATATATATATATATATATATATAATTTTTTTTATGTTTCACTAGATTGTATTTTTATAATTTTATCACCTTTTATTTGTAGGTGTTCAGGAAAAACCGAAGTATCTACTGTAGCTGCAGCATTAAATAATAGAAGCAAACATTGCTTAAAATGAAAATCCTAGCACAGAGAGAGAGAGAGAGAGAGAGAGAGAGAGAGAGAGAGGAAAAAAGATTGAATTTGATCACAAATCTGAATTTTACTTCCCAGTGAATCAGCTTTTCTGTGGAGTGAATTTTATTTATTTATTTATTTATTTATTCTTGTTTATTCGGTCTGAATACTGCTATAACAGAAAAATAAGCTTTAATGTCTTTAGCCAACAGGTCAAAAGCCATAAACATAATCTATGGCTTGTGAATAAATGTTGGCACCTCTGACTAACACCGTGACTCACAATTTATAGAGTGCAAACTCAATTTCATGTCAAATATGGTTGATGAGACCAAGGCACACTAAAATCATTCAGGTTTAGAGTGCCACTAGGCTTTGTGGCACAGCTGTGTGTTTAAGCTTATTTAGACACATAACACTTTCCATCATCTTTATCGGCAAATGTCAGGTTTGTTCCCCAAATGGAAAGAAAGCGGCATCTAAATATAACTAAAGCAAAACAAATCTAAATGAATGTTTGTTTCTGGGAATCAGGGGCTCCGGTGGTTTCATCTGTAACAAGCAAAAAAAAAAAAAAAAAAAAAAAAAACAACTCCGGTCATTAATATTCATGCTGGTTTCCAAGCAGATCGAGTGCCTCGTCTCATGAATATTGATGCAGACTTTCCTTGCAGTTTAAGCGATGTTCACTTCGCATTAGCTGCTAATGAATCATTCTCGTCTCGCTTTATATTCATATCGGCAGTTCTCTCTGTGGAACCGGGCTCAGTCACCGGTAGAAACAAGCTTACTGAGCATCAAATGGTTAGTTAATTTCGTTTCTAAATGTAAAGCATTTCAGTACAAATGGAAACAGGTGCATTATGGACCACAGGCTGTGAATATTGTGCCTGGCTTTGAAACTGAACCGTGGCATTACTGTCTGCGCCGAGCGCCATTCTCTCCTGCTGTTATACCTCATTTGTCACCATCAGAAACCCATTTCATTATTTTTTTTTTTTTTCTTTTTCAGCTTTACCGAGGTTTCAGGCTGTCATGCATGCATGAACACTTAGAGGATTTGTGTGCTAAGTCAGTATGTTACGCTGCCATGATGTGTGATGATTTGGTTAAGTCCGGCTGCATTGATCTTTTTACTGCTATCACCAAACCAAAAACATAACAGAATCCAACCGCTAGCATACCTGTACCATACCTGTACCATGTTGCACACTAAACCGTACCCAATACCCTCAGCACAGTGAGTACCCAGCCCTAGCAAAAGACACGATACCCCATCAACTCCTAGCATAAAACAAAATACCTTTAGCACATTACACATCAAACCCTTGCACAATACCCGATGCTACCATACCATAGCATACTACACACCAAACATATACAGCAGCATAGTACCTATAGCAAATTCCACTTAAAGCCTTAACATAATAACCGCAGCAGATTACCCACATGCCCATAAGACCCAATATCTCCATAGCACATTACGCACCAAAACCCTGCCATAAGACCAAATGCCTGTAGCAAACTTCCTACTAAACTCTTAACATAATACCCAATACCCACAGCACACTTACCATCACCCTTAGCATTAAATCTAATACCTACAGTAATTACACATTATACAGCAAACCGTAGCAAAAAGCAGAATACCTGTAACGCAAGACCTAATAAACCCGAGCATAAGACCAAATACCACACAGCACATAATCTTCCTAGCATAAAGCTAAATGCCTGTAGCACACAACATACAGTACCAACCCGTAGCATAAGACCAGCACCTCACCACCCCCCCCCACCCCCCCCCCCCCCCCAATGTGTAAGAGCAAATATGTGTAGAAATTTTATACCTGTAGCACATTACCGACAAGCCCTGGAATAAAAGCTAACACCCCAATTGCACATTATGAACCAAACCCTAGGACAAAACCCAATAAACCATTGCATAAGACGAAATACCCCATAGCATATTACTGAACCAACTCCTACCATGACATCCAATACCTGTAGCACATGACACAATATACCCTTGCAGAAGACCAAATATAAACATACCAAACTCCTAGCATGGAATCGAATACCCCATAGCACAAGGCCTGTTAAACCCACGGCAAGACAAACTAACCTATAGCACAAACAATTTTAGCCGCAATACAATACCTACTGTAATAACCCAAAAACCGGGCCGATAACCCTCTGCACAATACTGGATAAGTGTTCGGACTGATCTTACTGGCTCTTGTCCTGAATCTCTGGGTGATATGTGAACCATGTCTCCTCACGGATCAGATTCTCTCCCACTTACCTGTTTAAGGAAAAAAGAAACACGAGTCAGAATAAAACGGTACATCTTTAAATATTTTACTCAGTCACACTTTTCAGTTTTAGATGTTGGTGCCCAACATGGAGCACACCTTAGTTGGCAAACCCAGTGTATAACCGAAGTCCGCTCCAGGACTCTGTTCTCTGTTCTGAATGTCCAGATGGACATGTTGTGAGGAACGCTAATCACACATTTCCCATTTCTTCAATCACACATTTCCCTGAAGGCAAAATCGGGTCGTTCGTAGAACCTTCTCAAATGGACTGGAGGCAAAATCTCAAGTTACTGTATATGAAAACCACATTTGATAACTGCTTGATGGGGTTCCAAAGGTTTCCAGGCAAAATATCTTGTGGGTGAACACTGTCTGCTAACTTTTACTTGACTTTGTCACGGTGTGGCAGAAAATTCCCCTGGGTTTGAGTCTGCATTTTATATTTAGTCAATTTATTTCCCATCCATATTTCTGCTCTTGAACTCAACCACAAGATATGATCTGAATATTTCCGACAGTTTACAGTACATGTGGGTCAGTATGTCTTAGCTGAATAAACTCCTAGCTAACCACTGCCTCCAGGGAACCTGGTATAGACAAACAGATGGTAAATTACTCAAGCAATCGATGGCACGTTATAAAACCATTACTCCTCAGACTTAAAACCTTTTGTGTATGTAATTATAAATCCCCATACGAACATTTTACTACTCTGTATAACTACAGTATTTTACCTTTATGTACACCTCCAGGCTAAAACATTATAATACAAGTGATCATGGTTAAAGTGTTACATGTGTCTGGGCTTTGCTTTAGAACACCATCGCACCTGAAGTACCACCACCACAACCACCGCCGCCGCCACCACCACTACATCCAAGGCTCCGCTTCAGCACTTTGGAGAGCTCCCAAAACAATAATCCCAAACATGTGCACCCAGGAGGAGTCCGCCTCAAGTGGTCATGGTTGGATGGAGATAACTGCACCGAGCTGCACTGACTGGCAGAGGAGCTTAAAGGCAAGAACTCAAAAGTTAGACTCCAGAGACAACAAATGTGCCGCATCGCTGGATTGCTGCTCACTAACAGCACCTGTGTGCCTAATTCAGACTCCCTCCAAAAAAAAAAACAAAAAAAAAAAACCCAGCCCTTTAACTCTCATTTCTGTGCAGGACCGACCGTGAGGATGAAAATGCTTGATAAGAATACTACCTGGTATGGTTAGCAAAAATCAAAGAAACCAATGCGATATTTATCTGGTGCAAACATTCATTAAAAAAAAAAAAAAAAAAAAAAGATCTCACGTGGCAGGCATTGTTTCTGAAACCGTGAGCTTACAACACGAACACAGCTTATACTGTAGATCGAAGGGAGTTAAAACATCTCTGGTGCGCGCTGTTCAAAATCCAAAGCTGAGTTATATCGGGTCATGATACACCATCCTATAAAGGTGGACTTTGTACAGTATCCTGTGCAGGGTCGTGATGAGAGGCCTGTCCCAGGGGAGTCAGGCCTGGATGGGGTGTCAATCCATCACCAGGCACAAGCACACACACCGTGGGAAATATGGAAACACCAGTTACTGTAGGGAAACATGCAAACTGCACGCACACAGACCTGACGTTGGTATCAAGGTCATATCACGGTTTTCAACTAACAGTGTACATTCAGTCTGCTGTCCTGACGGTTGTGAACAGCTGTACTGTATTAATCGTCTAGTCTATGCAACCGAGGTTTGCTTCTAAGCTTCTCAGTATGAAACACACCAAGTCTTTCCTATTTCTCCGTTGTGTACGCTTCGATTGTTAAACATCTGACCGCCTTCATTGTTTTCCCAGCCCTCTTTGTTGTTCCTTCGACCTCTTCTTGGATTAACCTTTCGTCGAGTTTGCTTTCCCTGATTGTGTACTGACTTTAGTTTACCCTGCTCCTTCAAGTCCAGTGTGCTTCGTATACTAATAACCGTCCGCGCACAGATCTTCATTCTGGAAGGCTACGCTCGATTTTGTTAGTTACAGACAATAAGCTGGAGCACATCCCATTTTCCCTTCATCCCTATTCATTACTGCCTCACTCTTTCTCCGTCTGAAAGATATGACACCTTGTGCGAGTTTAATGACATGCTGTGTGTCGAAGAGTTCAACTTCGAGGGCAGGGAATTTAATCATTTGGCAAATACTGGTCGCGTTTGCTCACTTGGATTGACACAAAGAGATTTTAATGAAGGTGAATGTCAAACTGAGCTCTCATTTTCCATTATTAGGTTTTTTTTTTTTTTTTTTCCCCAAACATTATTGTCTAGACCCGGGATCAATTCAGTGACACACCAAGCGTAAGTCAAGAGAGCTGAGAGGTCGAAACCAGGAATTATCACTAAAACTTTTAATAATGACATTTTATACCTAGTGCTTAAAAACAAGGTTTTTTTATAGAAGTAAAAATGGCGTTCAAGTCAAACCAGGACTTTTGATAGTGCAGAATCACGGAACACAATTCTGAGAGTAAAAAAAATCTTTATTTCTCTATATAATCCGCTGCTACACTAATGCACTTATCCCAGTGTTTAAATACTGCTTGGACACCATCAAGGTAGAGAGTTTTCTCCCCGAGAACTTCTTTAGCGGCCCATACACGTGGAGATTGCTTGGCTATCCGTCGATGTATTAGGGATCAAGTGTTCCACTTGCTGAATGTTCTCAGGAACGGACGTACGGCCTTCTTTAAAACGCTCGCATCGTTCAACGTCTCATCGGCGTACTTCGCTTGGAGACTTCTTTAAATGTCGATCGCTTTTACTCCTTCATTCAAGTCCTGGTTTGACTTATATAAAAATGTCAAATTAAGAGCACGCGTGTTCTGTTGTGCTACGTACAGATGTCGCCATCAAGAACGCGCATCTCGAGGAAAGGAATGTCACGAGCTGCCGCGGCAGTGCGCGAGCCTCGGTGCAGTACTCATGCATGTGATGTACATTACCTGTAGGGGGCAGTCGTGTTTCAGTCTCAGTTATTGCGATATGAAGCCGATAATGCTTCATTATTAAGCATGATAATTCTTAGTCTCTCTCAGGCGCGACGAGTGTGGAGACGAGAATCTATCATGCATGTGTTTTTTTTTTTTTTTTTAACATTAATTTAATAACAAATATGTATTTGCAATAACCTTTTTGGAAAGAAAAACATCTCCCGTTTATGTACAGACTTTTCTGACAGGTTTTTTTTTTCTTCTCTCCATGTGAAGAAAAATAATAGTTGTGTAATCCTGTTGTAATCAACACACATTTACAGCTGTGTAAAGACACAGCGGGGCAGGCACGGTACGGTATATAGTATCATCCAAAGAGGCAAATGTAGTACATGTCGGTATTTACAGTGACATTAACATACGTGCGTTGAGTTTATTAGCAAAGTGATTTTAAGGAAAGCCTCAACAACCTGCTAAGGATTGCAATAAAAAAAAAATCGTCCCTGTTATCTTTTATTGCCGCCTCAACACTTAATAATGCTAATAATAAAAAACAGACAGTCAGCACAAGTGAGAATTAGCTCCATCTGCTACTTTAACTGACAAAACGTCCAAAGAAAATAATGCAAGTCTTTCTTGAACAACAGTTTTTTTTTTCCCCCTGATAAAAAAATTTGCATGGCCTCCGGTGGTAAAACAAATAAAACGTGTCCATATAAACACACCTCTGAGACGGGCCGGACCCGCAACCCATTTGGAAATCATCTCGACGTGAAAGCGGCTGAACCGAGTATCAGCGCTTTGGTGTTCTCGAGACAAGGTGAGAGCGAGAAGTGAATTTCACCTTCCGACACATCTGCACCAAAGCTGGCAGCGGCGTGTGTAAATAAGCACTCATGAAATGCAAATGGACTGACATGAGAGCGCGAGAGAGATAGACGGACAGAGGGAAGGTGTGTTTAAATATTCCATTTGTGCCGTTATGTTAACACTCCTTTACACAAAAGCACCGCTGAATTCTCACCTTTCTTTTTGATTTTTTTTTTTTTTTTACACAGAGCCAGTGGACTGTCCATCTAATTTAGGTCTAATAGAGAAGTAAATACCAGAGAATGGTGACATTGGCTGTATTTATTAACACCACTGAAGGGCCCATATTTGACTATTTCATTAATAAGTTGCCCAAGCGTGTCTACTGTACACAATTACAGTTTATATGTAAAAAAAAAAAAAGAGAGAGAGAGAGAGAGAGAGAGAGAGAGAGAACTGCAAAGTAGAAAAACACAAGCTTGATAGTTCAGGACTGGAGTTTCCTACAGTCTACCTGAGCCTCCAATAACCAACTGGACTCCATATGAACTTAAACACGTCGCCTGTTATACTGAACTTCCAGCCTCCTAACACACAGTACGAGTGCAGATCAAATCCCTGCTCTCCGTTATCACCCAGATGAGGATGGGCTCCCTGTTGAGTCCGGTTCCTCTCAAGGTTTCTTCCTACTGCCATCTCAGGGGGGGTTTCCTTACCACTGGCTTGGTGATCAGGGACGATCTGATTGTTCTGATTCATACGCATTTCATACAAACTTCCATCCTTTTTTTTTTTTCTTTTGATTGTGTAAAGCTGCTTTGCAACAATGGCAATCGTTAAAAGTCCTATAAAAATTGTAATTAATAAAGAAATAATAACAATAGAGGGAGAGAAAAAAATCTGATTCTGGCTAAAATAAAAACGGAAAAGGACCAGAAGATTATTTTTTGCAGGTTAATGCTTTTTTCATTTTTTTTTTTTTAATGATGGTTGGCCTTACGCTTCATTGTCTCCGTACATGGTGGGTTTCCCCCATGGTACTCCAGTTTCCTCCCACAGTCCAAAGACCTGCATATTAGGTTAACTGGCGTTCCAAAAAAACTGCCTAAGGTGAGTGGATTTTTACTGCAATGGATTGGTACCCTTTCCAAGTCTCCTGGGATAGGCTCCAGGCCCGCGCGACTCTGTACATAAGTGGTATAGAAAATAAATGATTGTATAAAAGGTCCTGTTTATTAAAGAATGTCTGCAATGTATTTATGTCCTATAGATGTGTTTATGCTTTGCCCTTTCTTGGAAACTTGGAAAAGCTGCAATTTTTATGCAAATATAACTAAAGCAACAGGAATTCACTTATTTCATAGACGGGAGCATAATGTTTCCATAGTCCAATTGAATTATGCTAACACACAATAACTCTTTGCGTTTAGTCGAGACAAATGTGACACATTTTAATATAAAATATTCTGTGACTATTATCCGGTTTATTATTCCAAACCTTTTAAACACCACCAAATGTATGGTTATTATGTGATGTGGTATTGGACGCCTCTAGGAACGTAGGACTCTGGGAACACAGGAAACTTAGTCATGCTTGCCATAGATATCTGGTGACTATACAATAACTATTAACTTACAACAGCCAGTTTTGAGTGAGACTGTGACAAAATCTGGCTGGACAGACAGACAGACAGACAGACAGACAGACAGACATTGTTCTGAGACTTTTATCGGCTCCTCCAATGTATAAAATGTAAAGATATCATTAAAAGAGCGAATTCTTGACCAGCGTCTAGACATACTGTTCTTTATTTATATAGATGCGTTTATTTATTTATTTATTTGAAAGAGGCTGCCGTTTGGACGTTAGCGTCCACAGCAGCGCTGATCTTCTTTCCTGACCAGCACTACACAGAATCATCATTATGTGCTCATATTGTTGATTCAGCGAATCTCCAAAGGTATCTTCTTTTTTTTTTTTTAGACAGAATTACGGGGAGATTATGAGGAGACGTTCATACTGCTGCGGTGCATCGACTGCAAATTGCACCAAAGTAGTATATAATTTACAGATAAGTACTGTAAGGATAAAATAGAAAAAAGACAGTGGACATTTTAATGAAGCTATCAAGCACCGCCGCTAAACTGCCTTTGACGGCAAAGCACAAATTATAACGGAAAAAAAAAAAAAAAAAAGAAGAAGAAAGAAAAAGTAAAGCGCTGTCATGGTGTTTGGCTTTGACAGATTAAAGACTTCTCTGTTTAACAGGAAATGTCTCACACAAAGCATCACAATGTAAAAGCATTTACTATAACCATCAGGTTCAATGACATGTGGAAGGGAGAAAGACAAACGATGCTGTCTGTAGTATTAAAAGACCTGCGAAGTTCTCGCTGTGAAGACAAGCTCCGGAGACAGACGTATAATACCAAGACAAATGCTGCAGCCGGGTTTCGACTTACGCTTACAATTTCAGCACCCTTTTGTGACACTGTATGAGATGATTTCAATGAAAGCTTTAGTGATTTTGTTGTCAGACTCTGTAATATCATGTAATATCAAATTATATCATGTAATATCAAATTATACTGCGAGTTACAGACAAAAAAAAAAAAGAAGAAAGCACTGAAATATGGTCATGATCAACTCTTAATGTTCCTGAAGTCTATAATGGGTAGCATCATATACAGTTATAAAGGTACAGTGAAGTGTGTTATTTGATTATTCGAGAAAGCGCCGCTTTTAAAAATAATACACGTCATTGACTTATCGTTCTTCAGCTGATGATTGTAGTGTGTGTTTCACAATGTCTGATACTGCATATTTGTTCTGTCTGACCTTTGCATCTCACCTGCTTGTGTTACGTTTAGCATTCAACGGGTGTCATTCAAATCGTTTCCATCAATAAGCAGTTTGACATTTACAGAACACGAACCAGAGGGTGTAAAGGGTGTAAAGGGTGCGGGTTTAATGCAGAGACTGTTTGATTCAGCAATCAGGGAATCACCCCATAGGGCTAGTCAGTGTTAGACAGCACATGGTGTTCTCCTGACAACTACTTCACACTCACTCCATCAATCATTCTCTATACAGTAGCTCTTATCCTGTACATGGATGCAGGAGGTCTGGAGACTATCACCGGGGTTTCTAGGTACTGTAGGGCACTAGGTGGGGGTCAATCCTGGATGGGGTGCCAGTACATTGCAGGGCACCAGCATGCACACTCGAACACAAAATGGGAGGAAACCAGAGTACCCGGAGGAAACCCACACACACAGACTAGAAGGTGATCTCGTTCCTCCAACCATAGAGTTGTAAGAATTGTTGTAAATTCAATTTAATTGTATAGCTCTTTTAAAAATGACTATTGTCAAAATGTGGCTTAACAGAAAAAAAAATCTCTGTAGATAAACTAAAGAAATAAAAATAAAAATCTTATCCCTAATAAGCAAGGAAAGGCAATGGTGGTGAGAAAAAAAACTTCCTGAGATGACATGAGGAAGAAACCTTGAGAGGTTGAGAACCTCGTCCTCATTTGGATGATATTAGACTATTAATAAATATTTTCTATACGGTCCAACTGTTTAACAGGAAATGTGTTTCAGTTCATATAAAGTCCACCTTGTCCAAATGAACCAACTGTTCACTAATGGAGACTTGGGTACAAAACTATTCACGGCAGGTTGAGGCCTTAAAGTGTGAAATACTTAAAGAATAAAACTTGACTTTATGTTTCCATTTCAGGTGGCCCGGACAATAGACTCGAGATATCTCGAGGTGAACCATTACAATCTGTTATACTGTACATGAGGAAACTGTTATCCAGTTACCTTGCATGGAGATTACATTTATTCACATTTACAAAACAGAATGTTACTAGATAAGACAGTTTAAAGGGACCCTATGATTCAAAATTCACTTTGTCATTTTCAGACATTTAGTCTCCAGTCTGCATGAGAAAAACAAACATTCCCAGCCTCATGTCCTTTTTTTTGTTCTACTTACTGTATATGTTTTGGCCCGGGCTAAAATGACTCAATTAGATTTCCCCTAATGTGACCTCATAAAGGAAGAGCCCCTCCCCTGCTCGTTGCTTAGATATGCGCTCTTCTCTGTAGAGAACATTTGGAGGAGAAGGAGCCATATAAGTGCTGTTTAATGTATAAAGAAATACAAAAATATGGGACCTTTAAGCCACTGTGTGCATAATAGTGCATTATAACCTTTAGCGCACGTACTACAGCCCTGAGTGTTATAATGCATTGCATTTGTATCTGCAGCGGTCTCATAAACATACAGTAGCACGTTAATGTATAATGTCATTTGACTTGATCTTTATTCAGTCCTTATAAAGTATCTGTGTAATGATGAAGACACAAGCATACTTTAACTACTGTATACTCGTACTGCTTTACAAACATTTTCATAATGCACCATGAATACAGAACTGGTTAGAAATGTTCCAGAATATTCCGTATGATAATTATTGTTTATGTACAATCCATCTACCGGCATTATGTGGCTTATATTGCTCATTTGAAGATCATTTTGGATCTCCTTTCAGGACCCGTACAATGTCGTCCCAGGACATTCCCATGCAAAGTCCAATCGGTTTTGCGGGAGGTCGTTTTACCCGCTAGTTTCCAAAGGTCTTTGGGGAACACAGTCAGCCGTGCTAACCAGACAATTCCTCTTCATTATTAAAATTGCAGTGAATTGTGCATGAGATCAGGTTTGCTCATCATTAGGAGTTCATCAGTAGCAGATGCAGGATTAGACTCGAAACTCCCACATCCAGTAAGCCATCTGTGCTAATCAGAGCGCGGACATCAGAACGGAGGATCCCAGGCCGAGTGTGATTGCGTTTAGAGACACTGTCATAGCGATGAGAAATGCATTAGGGTAGAGAAGTAACCAGCTATAACTAATGCCTGTGTGGTTTTTTTTAAAACCTTCAGCTTTCGGTCTACATCACACCAACAGGTTCTGGCAGGGAGATTGAGATGATTTCATTACCACCGTCACGCGGCGAGATATGGCCGTCCCTTGACTACCGCTCATTTGTTATCCAAGAGCCCTGTGTGGAAGGAGGTCGCATCCGTAAATCGATACCTCGCAATTCCCCTGTCATCATAAAGAGCTAGCATTGATCAGGTGTCACCACTGACAAAACCCACAGATGTGCTTAGCTCTTCAATTCCTAAACCCTAAAGCCGACACGTCTGTCAATACTCCAATTAAAATGATGAGTATATAGGAGACATTTGGGAGCTTGTTTAAATTCTATCTGATTTTTTTTTCCCAGTTTCTAGTCGAGCTGCATTTATAATCGAGTACTCTCAGTGGATCTGAGTAGCTTTGTTCTGCAATCACTCTGCTTGTTTCCTAACCAGGCGCTAGGTCGATAAGTGATCTCTATGATTTGAATAATAATGACTGTTGTTCAAGAGAGCATGCTGGTCTAGTCTAGACCGTGCTGTTCATGATTAGTTAGTGAGAAACCCATGAGGGGGGATGCGCGGAGACCCACGGTCTCCCGTACATACATTCAATCTATTTGCATTTCCTAAACATTCCCGGCAGATGCCGAGGCGAATTCCCTCTGGTCCTCTTTTACAGGAAACCATCAGCTTCTAAACTCCATCAGCGAGCAGCACGGAACGGCGACCCATGCTAAGCTTTTCTCTCATTACCAACATCACCTTCTCAAAGCAGAGAAATCGGAGCTTTCACACATCGGCGCAAAACGCGGTGACATTTCGGCTTTCTCAGACGATCGACTCGCCGCGACACGCTGCATGTCATGACACAAAAACTCAACAGCGCTCGAAATACGGAGTACTGACTTGTAGCGCAACACCTCGGTGCAGGTAAACATAACATCACATGAGTTCGCACTTTCATGAGGCGCAGCCATGCGTTTGACATCTTGCGATAAATTGCAGGTTTTTTAATGTGCATGAATTTTGTGACAGAAAAAAAAACAGGAGAGAAGTGTAATATTGAAATGTTTGTTATAGATGAAGTATAAAAGCCAACGAGTTTTATTTATCATAAATTTAGCATGGCACAGTGAGTTGCATCAAGTCTCATAAGTGTAATAATAATCATGGGGTGATGATAAATCCTACACGGTCCAGAACTGTAATGGAATTAAAAAGTAAAAATAAAAAAACTCATGGAGAATTTACTACTGCCTCCATAACCCAGTCACATGCTAGTGCATGTACAACAGATTGGGGTCAAAACACTGGCTTGGAAAAAGAAAAAATAATAAAAAATAAAATACAGAGCAGGATAATCCACAACCAAACAACCAGACACAAGACCAAGGTCAAAACCAGGGAACGATCAACACAAGGAACTCGTGAAGCCGCGGAGAAACGAGGCTTAGAGCTGGAGATGATGCAAGACTTCGCAATCATAATGGGAACCACAGCAAGGATAATTACTGTATTGAAGCAGAAATTAATCTACAAGTTAAACCGATCAGAGAAGGAACAAACCACAAAAGACCATTTAAGGTGCTAGGGCTTGGGTAGAAGCGTCATATCCGCCATTGTCGCTTGGAGATAATGCAGGAGCAATTTGCTCAGACTTCTCAAGACCTGTCACACTTGTTGAGCAGAACTGCCCACTGGTTCTAACAGCCTCCTTCCTATCTGACATCCAGACGTTCCTATGGGGCATGTGATGTGTCAGTGGGGACGGATCCAGGGCGGATGTGACAGACAGGATATCACCACATGACTAGACATGAAACCGTTCACCCCCTCTGAGAAGGCTTTTGTAAAGATACGTGCTGGTGATTTGTATGTAAGAGCAGATGGAAGGTCAGAGGATGAAGCTCAAGACAGATGTTTGTGCATGTTTGAACATATGGGTGAAGCTGTTTAGGATGTTGGCTAGAGGAGGTTACTCAACTTGGTTCAGGGAGCTGAAGGACCATGTAGGATGAAACTCTTACCAAAGGCCAGATGTACTATGTGTGGAGGTGATGTGAGAAATCTTACATTTGCTCTGTATTGATATGCACGTGGGGAAGGTTTACGGCATTCAGAGTTTCACTGCACAGCTGATCAGCTCGAAGTCTCTAGCAGGTATTAGTTTATTCATCACATTTTTAACAAAAAAGCTTCCAGTGCATACAAATGCCCCGCCTCATGAACTTTGGCCTTAAGAACTGAATTTAAGAAATTTGCATCGTCATACAAAGGATTTTCTGCATTCATATGAATGAAACAAGACGAACCAAACACTGGCGTACGTCCAGTTTCGATAATAGCACTTCATGTGATTCATCACATTGCTGGTCATTTTTTGATTTGAACTCAATGAAGCCACAAGATACCAAATAAAGGCTATGAAATTCATCAAGAACAAAGTAAAGTCAGAATTTCAGGCATTTCTATCAATTTATTTTTGTTCATTTATCAATGAATGTTTGGCATGTGTCAAACAAGTCCCTGTTATTGCTTGTGTAATAGAAGCAAATGTTATAGACAAATAATAATAATAATAAGATTACACGCTCTGACCAATCAAAAGCAAGAATTTTGGCAGATCGTTTAAAAAGAATGAAACATTTTTATTAGTTACAAATAGATTTGTATTGGTGAAAAAGTGCTAAATGAATCCCAAAACCAAAAAAAAAAATCGATATTTAAGGGTAATGGTAAAACCTGTAAGGCTCCATTTAAATGTACTGACGTACAGTATTAAAAAGGGAGGAAGGACACAAGACCAATATATCACTAATGTGTGCACGGTCTGATGAGCTTAGCCTAGTCTGTCTCTCTCTCTCTCTCTCTCTCTCTGTGGCGTTGAGAGCGTTTAGAAGACAGACAGTCAGCCAGTTGGGACTTGTCTGTCTTCTGGGACACAGGAGAGGTTTTGTCTCACAGCACATCTCATTCTGCAGGAGGTCAGGAACAAGACACTGTCACAGCTTTGCAGGGACATCATCCTGCCTGTCAAACACACGCAGCACGGTCGGCAGAACGGGAAGGCAAACACCCGTACGCTGAGAACACGTTGACCAGAGTGCATGGCTAGATGCAGACACATGGAGGTCAAGTGAAAATGTGTACATCAGTGTGAAAGACTGGACTAGGATTCAGAACAGACTCTTCCTCTCTCTTGTTCGTAGTCCTTGTTGTTCACCGTTTTCTGAGAAACGATATAAAAAAGATTCCCCTCATTGTCTTACCATCTGCCAATTCCCTTCCACCAGCCAGGTCCCCCTCATCGTACCATCAGCTACCAGCCGGGAATGTGAAGTCTAACACGTGTCATCTCCACGACACGTGAATTCGTCCAACTGCCTCTCTTCAACCTGCTTCTGATGCCGTGTTAATTTCGCCATCATGGTTCCCAGGTCATTACTGATCACCCTGATAATTTAATAATTGCTTAAGTTTCCCTCCATTTAACCCCCCAACCCACCGCCCAAGGGTGCCAATAATTCTACTCAACCAGTATCATTGAAATATCTCTGTAAACCGGCTACAGATTACAGCCTGATGCGTTTCTGTGTGCATGACGAAAAGAAAAAGGGAAGCTTGACTCTGAGCGTAAAACAAACGCAGGGAGAAGACGGAGATCTTTCTCAGCCGACAGCGAGTCTCTACGGTCTAATTAAACTCGATAATGAGTTCAGCTTCTGTAAAATGCTTTGTTCCCGTTCCATGAATGCAATATATATTTTAGCTCCTTTTAAAAGGGCAAGTGTGTTTTAAACATGAGAGGATGTAAATAATACAGAGCTGAATAGATTGATAGTAAAGAGTGTAAGCAGCACAAGCTGGTGTGAATAATATTACGCATCATTACACCTCCTCATTACACACCCACATAGAGAGATCCTTGCCTGAACACACAGCAGGACAGAACCGTGTTTGAGGCGAGATATGGATATGAAATAACTAATTATGTAAGCAGAAGTGTTTCTCCTGTTTATTATCTGGCGTTAAAACCGGCTTTGTAACAAGGGGGCGGTCAAGTCAAACTGGGACATGTGATGAAATTTCTGGTGACCTGAGAATTACAGAAGCACAGGATGAGACTCTTAGCTGCATTAAAAAAAAAATGTAAAAAAAAAAACATGTGATCGGTGCAAACATTTTCAAGAAGGCCGTATGTCCATGACGAATGAAGATCCCGGATGAGGTGGCTTGGAGCCCACCGCAGTCATTCCCATTCTGTGGATTCCTCACCGTTCCACTCACGTTCTGTGAGTGGAACGCCTGATCCTTAAAAATCGATGGGTAACTTGTCACCAACTTGCAGAAAAGGCACATCTGTCTGTGGGAACTATAGCCACAATCATTCACTACTACCTGCATTGCCAGGAGGTGAGTGCACATTGTGTACCAAGAGAGCTCTCTGCCATTGACCAGAACAGAACGTTGCTAATCTGCAGTGAGTTAAAGGACCGTTTGACATGGAAGGCCAGGATGTTCGATCGTAGCTCTGGCATACTGAGAAAACTTTCTACCTTGACGGTATCCAAGCACTAGTACAACACTGGAGTAAATGCATTAGTGTAGCAGGAGTTTCATAGTGAAAAGAAAGGACATTTTATTCTCATAACTTCTATTATTCTGCACAATCCAAAATTCTGCTTTGACTTGAATGACGCTCGTAGCTTAAACTGTACTGCTGTAACTTAATGTTGGCTGTAAGATATTTTATGGATATATATAATGTCTCAACTTGTTTATTTTACAATTCACTAACGTACAACATAAAAAATTGCATTTACTGTTAAACTGAACATCTGTAAAAGCTAATAGGTTTATAAGATAATAAGTAATCCCGCCATAGGGATGTAATCTCCCGAATATTTAATATCTTTCTGTACTTTTGGTTCCAGTTCTCTCTATTATGTATACATGCTTTCTTTATCTTGTCTCTGGGTGGAGAGGAAACATTTAGAAGTTGTAGTTAAAACCCTACAACACTACAGCAATCCATGGAAGGAATGGAAGGGTGAAAGCACATGTTGCCAGGGTGAGCAAGGTAAGGCGGATAGTGTGTCTCCCTGCGCTGTACTCCTATGAAGGGCAACAGCGCATATTTCCAGGGCTCCTGGTTAAATCAGATTGTGCAACTCCTCACACCATTCCTCAAACAACAAACAACAGGACAGCCCTGCTCCCTGCATGGTGAAGGTTGACCTTGTGATCTCCTCTACCTCGATTCTTGATGACATTAGGTGTCCTCCACTATCCTGCTTCCTGCACAGCAGCACACTGCAGAGGTCATTATGGTGACCTCTCAAACAGAGGTCAATAAGGTAACCACTGACATCATGCCTTAGTCATCAAGTGGCTAGTCCTGTCCCTTCTAATGACTTGTTCCAAGAGTGCCGTGCCCTGCTCCAGCAATACTGCAGCCATATACAAGCAAATCCACACACTGTCTCAGCAGTGCCATGCTCGACTTTACCCGTTAAACCCCTGCTCTGTCCAACTCTAACCCTGCTTATGCCCTGAGCCAAGCACTGTTCTTCCTGTAATGACACTCTCTCCCCATCATGTCACAGTCCCGTGATGTGACCAGCCCTGTCCTGAGCCTCACCCTGTCTAAGCCATATCCCCACCAGAGTCCAGCATCTCCTGCCCCAGACCTTACTCTTAGGTCAGTCATGCCCTTGCTGGAAGCCCAAAAGGTGCAGTCTTATGCAAAAGTTTAGGTACCCCTTGATAAATAACAGAATTGGGCGATTTTTTAAATGAAAAGATGTCTCTCTTGAAAATGGAAAAAATGCACATTATTTTCAGCAAAAATTGGAACACAGTTACTTTTTATGTCATAAATTGAACAAAGATAAAAAATAAAAACACTATTGTGGCACTGTACAAAAGTTTGGACACCCTACATAATCAGTACTTAGTAACCCCTCCTCTGGCAGACATCACAGCTTGCAAACGCTTTTTATAGCCTCTAAAAGTCTTTCAATTCTTGTGCTTGGGATTTTCTTCCATTCTTCCTTGCAAAAGGCTTCTAGTTCTGTAATATTCTTTGGTCGTTGTGCATGCACAGATTTTTTTAAGATCTACCCACAAATTTTCAATGATGTTTAAATCAGGGGACTGTGATGGCCGTTCCAAAACCTTCAGCTTGCTTCTCTTGAGGTTTTCCATAGGGGATTTCGAGGTGTGTTTAGGATCATTGTCCTGTTGTAGAAGCCGTCCTCTTTTCAGCTTCAGCTTTTTTTTTTTTTTTTTTACAGATGGTGTGATGTTTGCTTTCAGAATTCGCTGGTATTTAGTGGAATCCATTCTTCCCTCCAAGGTGTTCTTTTCATGAAAAGCTGCTCCTTTTTTTCTCCAAACATGCCTTTCCTGATTGTGGCTGATTGAGTTCTATTTTAACTTCATCAGTCCACAGCATTTGTTTCCAAAACACATCAGGCGTCTGTAGATGTCTGTTGTATACTTCTGATGTTGGATTTTATGATGGGGAACAGGCCACAGGTCAGGTTTTCTTCTGCTGACTCTTCCATGAAGGTCTTGTGGAACGGTGCACCACAACTCCTGAGTCTGCTTAATCTTCCTGCAGGTTTTTTGGTTTTGATTGGTGTTTCTGACCAGCATGCGAGCAGTTCTCTCCCAGAGTTTTTTGGTCTTCGAGATCTCATCTTGACCTCCACGGTTCCTCTGAACTGCCATCTCTTAATTACATTTCTCACTGTGGCAACTGCAAGCTGACACTTTGCTATCCTTTTGTAGCTGTACTGCAGTAATCATCACTATCACCTTATTGTGCCATACTTTTCGCCATAACTCTATATACTGCTTATCCCGCACAGGGCTGGTGCTTATTCCTGGGATTTTAGGACACAAGGTGGATGAGAAACCATTGCATGGAAAACAGACACACACTCACACGCTTTGGGCAATTTGGAAGTCTCAATCAGGGTGCTCTGCACTGTGGTAGGGAACCGGAGAAAACCCACCAAGCACAGGGACGACAAGCAAACAACCCGAACGTGGGACTCGACCCCTTAACCCAGGAAGGTGCAAGGCCACAGTTCTAACCACTACACCACCACACTACCTTACTTTTTACACATTTATTCTAAACCAATGGTGTGAATCAGTTGAGTGTTTGCTGTTCGATTCCCTACGAACAAGTTGTTACTATAGAAACAATAACATTAAACTGAGTGTGTTAATATAACCCTGTAATGAAGAACGTTCACAACTTCATATTTTATCCATACGCAGCCTCTTCCCTGTTTTCCTCCTTCAGCAGTCCTTTATCTGTTATCTGAAGCTTGATAGTGATGGATTGCTCTACAGCGGCACTTCTTAACAGCACTGGAGGCTTTCAGGGACGGAGAGTTCTCCACAGAGAAACTAATGGTGGACATCTATAACACAATTCTGTCCCGCCAAAGCCAATCTCCTTAACAAATGAACATTATGTTAATGGGATCTGCAGGATAATTCGATCGTCTAGAGGACGAGAGAGAGGGAGTGAAGAGAACAGCATCATTACTCCTCACGGGCGGACTTTACCTCACACAACGAGAATGATGGGACAAGTTATAAAATATAGTGTTAGTGATGTATAGTTAGCCTCATTGTAAAATGACCACCACCACCACCACCAGTAACAGCACCAACAATGAAACGTCCTGCAGGTAGCAACATTTGTTCTAAACATGAGGTTTGATAACGCCACTGGAATATAAATTAGAGAGATAAATGAGTGAGAAAGATTTCGTGAGATTAAAGTAACGCTATAATTAATAATCCTACCACTCATGCTAATGTGTGCTCATGCTAATGTGTGCAATTCATACGGCAGCAAATACAGCTGCAGATACAGCTGTGTAAAGAAACGACCTAGTTCTCCCCCTCTAGACAGATGGTGTCAGAGAAATTGGTAGCATCAGAAGTGTGTGTGTGTCTGTGTTTGTGTGTGTGTGTGTGTATGGTTCTGTTAATGGCTCTTCCAGCACTATTTGACTGATTAAAGAAGTTTAATACTTCACAAAGAGTTAATTGTAACTCGATTATCTGTTTAATTGATTGATTAATTTTTATGATCAGATTCTTAAAATTTTTTTTTTTTTTCATTTAAATGAAAATCCACAAAATAGTTCAAGATAGCAAAATGGCTACAAGTTAAAACAAACAGGAGGTGAAATCTAAAAGATGGACGCTAATGTGTGTACTGTGTGTGCATAAGAAATTAGCCAAACTAAGCTAAGCTAGCAGATACTGTATGAAGTTTTTCAAACTTTTTAAAAATTATTTTGAGGACAAATAAAGAACTGGACCATAGGTCTGATATCTGCAAGTTAATAATCTGCATATTTATTATTATTATTATTATTATTATGTTACTCAGAATACTTTTTATCATTAAATAACCCTGTAAAACACTTTGAAATTGCTTTGTTTAATTTGCTTACTAAAATTTACAATTGGAGGCACTGCTTGCTTATAAATAGATTGTTACTGAAGTTTAAATTTAAATAAGATGACTTGCACATGCATTTCTTCCACAGATACAATATGAACTGTACCAAAAATAATGCAAAAGTTTTTGCTTTTTTAACTTTTTTTTTTTCACACTATGGTTCGAATTGCACATGTTGTTAGAGTAACTTTTCCTCGACAAAATCTCTATCACAAGCCATGCAATTGCATCATTGCATTTTTGAAAATCTTTAGAATGTTTATAGAGGTGACGTCGTAGACAGGAGTAATGTGCACAGATGAACTATATGAAGGAGATCAAAGTAGGGCAAATCCAGTACAGAAGACAACCCGTGCAGTGGATGACCTTCGATTGTGATATATACACGTGGACAAAATTGTTGGTACCCTTCGGTCAATGAAAGAAAAACTCACAATGGTCACAGAAATAACTTTAATCTGACAGAAAGTAATAATAAATAAGAATTCTATGAATGTTAACCAATGAAAGTCAGACATTGCTTTTCAACCATGCTTCAACGGAATTATAAAAAAAAATGAACTCATTGAAGTTCATGGAACAGGCCTGGACAAAAATGATGGTACCCCTTTTGAGGCAATCACTGCAATCAAACGATTCCTGTAACTGTCAATGAGACTTCTGCACCTCTCAGCGGGTATTTTGGCCCACTCCTCATGAGCAAGCTGCTCCAGTTGTTTCCGGTTTGAAGGGTGCCTTTTCCAGACAGCATGTTTCAGCTCCTTCCAAAGATGCTCAATAGGATTGAGGTCAGGGCTCATAGAAGGCCACTTTAGAATAGTCCAATGTTTTCCTCTTAGCCATTCTTGGGTGTTATTAGCTGTGTGTTTTGGGTCATCGTCCTGTTGCAAGACCCATGACCTGCGACTGAGACCCAGCTTTCTGACACTGGCCAGCACATTTCTCTCTAGAATCCCTTGATAGTCTTGAGATTTCATTGTACCCTGCACAGATTCAAGACACCCTGTGCCAGATGCAGCAAAGCAGCCCCAGAAAATAACAGAGCCTCCTCCATGTTTCACAGTAGGGACAGTGTTCTTTTCTTCATATGCTTCATTTTTCCGTCTGTGAACATAGAGCTGATGTGCCTTGGCAAAAAGTTCCATTTTTGTCTCATCTGTCCATAGGACATTCTCCCAGAAGCTTTGTGGCTTGTCAACATGTAGTTTGGCATATTCCAGTCTGGCTTTTTTATGATTTGTTTTCAGCAATGATGTCCTCCATGGTCGTCTCCCATGTAGTCCACTTTGGCTCAAACAACGACGGATGGTGCAATCTGACACTGATGTTCCTTGAGCATGAAGTTCATCTTGGATCTCTTTAGAAGTATTTCTGGGCTCTTTTGTTACCATTCGGATTATCCGTCTCTTTGATTTGTCATCAATTTTCCTCCTGCGGCCACGTCCAGGGAGGTTGGCTACAGTCCCATGGATCTTAAATTTCTGAATAATATGTGCAACTGTAGTCACAGGAACATCTAGCTGCTTGGAAATGGTCTTATAGCCTTTACCTTTAACATGCTTGTCTATAATTTTCTTTCGAATCTCCTGAGACAACTCTTTCCTTCGCCTCCTCTGGTCCATGTTGAGTGTGGTACATACCATGTCACCAAACAACACAGTGACTACCTGGAGCCCTATATATAGGCCCACTGACTGATTACAAGATTGTAGACACCTGTGCTGCCTAATTAGTGGACACACCTTGAATTAACATGTCCCTTTGGTCACATTATTTTCAGTATTTTCCTAGGGGTACCATCATTTTTGTCCAGGCCTGTTCCATGAGTTCATTTTTAAAAATAATTCTGTTGAAGCATGGTTGAAAAGCAATGTCTGACTTTCATTGGTTAACATTCATAGAATTTTTTTAAATTATTACTTTTGTCAGATTAAAGTTATTTCTGTGACCATTGTGAGTTTTTTCTTTCATTGACCGAAGGGTACCAACAATTTTGTCAACGTGTGTATGTGACAAATTTTGATAGTTGGGTTCAGTTGGGTCAATGATGACACAAATGCATGGCTTTGTGAAGGAGACTATGTTCAGTAGCATCTTTGTATAGAGGAAGTTACTCTACTGTACCAACATGTGCCATTGAAACCACATGTCAGCTAATAACAAGTTATGCCCACATTTTTTTGATTATTTCAGTTCAACCCTCATATACAAATTCTCAGCTAAAGAAAGTATGAGTTTTTAGAAGAAAGAAAAAAAAAAGCTGTGCAGAAACCTCAGCTGTAATAAATCAAGGCTTGTTGCGAGACACTGAGGCACTGTGCATCGCAGTCTGACCGCAAATCGACTTCATGTTCGGAATCTAAATAGGCCTGGTGCAATGTACACAGCAGCAAAGCCAAAGCGCGCCAGAGCTGGGCCAGCACACACACAAAGAGTCTTAGAGGATAGAAGCGTGTGTTCACCCATGTGCCAGGAACATTTGCTGGCATTAGTGCTGCAGCAGAAAACAACAACAACAACAACAACAACAACAACAACAAGACCTTGCTCGGGGGAGGTACAACAAATCCTACAGCGCTTTTGTATTCTGAATTCTGATTGGTCAAGAGCTGTTGATACATTTTCTGTAAGAAATCACGGTCATATTTACAGTATTAACACACTTGTTCTTGTTATGGTTTTTGTAGTAACAGCTTCCTGTACATTAGACAGCAGTTAGTTCTGATCAAGAATCAGAACATAATAATGAGCATAGCAAGTAGAAAGCATGTACAGTATAGAGCATAACAACACTAAGGTGTCTAACTATATGTATCAGTCGTCGTCCCAGGTGTTGTCCAGTGGTTAATGACACTAACTGTGTGTCTCAGCGTGGGTGAGAGTCGGTCTGTACGGTCCGCAGTACTGAGGAGAGAGAGAGAGCAGCTGCCTGACCACGCCCACATTCACACCCAGTCACAGAAGCACTTTCAGCAACAACACACATCTGATAACGTCCATGTCGTCTTAAACGACACGCCTCACGTCTCTGCAGTAATCGCTTCTAAGTCCTTCTGAATCGCCTCAACCGCCCTGTGTTGTTCTGTTCACGGCTAACGCTTAGCTACAGAGCTAACTAGCTTCTAACACGAGGCTGAATCCCAAATCCCTCTCTAACCCCTGATCAAGGGCACTACTCGCTGTGTGAAACAAGTGATTGTACACCCTACATAGTGCACTGGCTTTGCATTTAACACTATTTTTTAAAACTACTCTTACCCGTTAATTACACTAACTGTTGGTAGTCAACTCCATGTTGGCGGAGCAAAATAGCTGGTTAAATAAAGAGACGAATCAGAATCTGTTGATAATAAATGGTGTTTGTGGAACTGTCGTATAAAAGCCATCGTGCTGTTGTACTGTATAAATTAAGAAAAAATTCCATTTTAAAAGTTCTCTTTTTAGCCCACTTATTTGAAAACTTTTTCATCTTAGTCTACTCAGCAATATTTTAAACTACTACCAAAAAAAAAAAAAAAATCATTAAACAATATTTCACATGGCTATTAAATGCTTCATATACCATAACACTCCCTGAAGCTTGATCTCTAACTCAGAAATATCATTTTTAACAGCAGGACGTTTTGGGGATTTCTGTGTCTAATTGACTGACGAACAGCTAATGGATGATGCGTTGCTTTTGGGAATAAGCATATAAATAAATACCACACTTATCAAAATTACTTAAAACTTAACCCTCAATGGTGATGTCTTACCTCCAGACATTGTGAATATTATTTTTATTTTTCTTGCTACAACAAACAACAACAGATAATTCTCTGAACGATCCATTGTTATTTAATAGAAATGGAAAAAAATATATTGTATGATCAACTGGCATTGGATCGTTTTTCTACTCTTTTAGCAGGAGCGCAGATGTGCAGCAGCCTTATACCGTATTTCGGAAAGAAACGAACCCTTTAATAGTCATTCCAGCCATTTTCATCCATCCACGATCAAAATGTGATTTATGTTTACAAGGAAAGCAAGCTGTATTTTAATAACGTGATATGAGAAATATATAAATGTGTGTTAAAGAATCATGCAACTTCTTCATGTTGCCTCATATTCATGATGGAATTACTCAAAATAAATACGTAACCACAGTATACAGAGTAAACTTACGGTGGCCGAGAAGTGCAAAACAAAATAACTAATTTAAAAACAAAACAGCAAAACCAAGAACAATACAACAAATCAGAAAACACAAGGACAATTCGGTCAAAACGTGAAAAGGTAGGTATAGTTTGCAAATTCAATTCTTTTTGCTGATTGGAAAAGATATCTGTCACTCAAAACATACAAGAAGTACTGTCAAGTAAAGTCAAACTTATTTTTTAAACACATTTAATACAACTTAGTTGACTATACGAGTGCTATACAGTCCTAAAATACAAAAAAAAAAAAGAAAAATCCTCAAATGAAAATACCTCTGAATGTCTGCGAGACTGCAGTACTTCCTGTATATTTTGAGTGACAGATGTTTCGTCCAATCAGCGGTGAGAGTCAGAATGCTTACGTGTGGTTTGCGAATGAAATTCTTACCGCTAATCTTGAGTGGCAGCTGTCTCGTCCAATCAGTGGTAAGAATGTCATTCGCAAGTCACACCTACATTTTAAACCTGTTAATTTTACGCTGATTGGACGACTCATCTGACACTCAAAATATACAGGAAGTACTGCAGTCTCACGGACATTCAGAGGCATTTTCATTTAAGGACTTTTTTTTTTTAGTATTTTAGGGCTGTATAGCACTCGTATAGTCAACTAAGTTGTGTTAAATGTGTTTAAAAAATAAGTTTGACTTTACTTGACGTTACTTCCTGTATATTTTGAGTGACAGATGTTTCGTCCAATCAGCGGTGAGAATCAGAATGCTCACGTGTGGTTTGCGAATGAAAGTCTTACCGCTAATCTTGAGTGGCAGCTGTCTCGTCCAATCAGTGGTAAGAATGTCATTCGCAAGCCACACCTACATTTTAAACCTGTTAATTTTACGCTGATTGGACGAGACATCTGACACTCAAAATATACAGGAAGTACTGCAGCCTCACGGACATTCAGAGCTATTTTCATTTAAGGATTCATTTCAGTATTTTACTATTTTTATATTTTACTTTGGTCAACTAAGTTGTGTTAAATGTGTTTTTAAAATAAGTTTGACTTCACTTGACTGTACTGCTTGTATGTTTTGAGTGACAGATGTCTCTTCCAATCAGCGCTAAGAATTTAATTCGAGAAAGATACCTACCTCTTTCCGGTTTGACTGAATTGTCGTTGTGTTTTCTCATTTGTTGTATTGTTTTTGGTTTTGTTATCTTGTTTTGGGTTTTGTCGTTTTATTTTTGAATTTGTTATCTTGTTTTGCACCTCTCGGCCACCGTATAAACTGCATTTGCAAGCAACTTATTTAGAATGAGCGGTCTTTATTATTATAATTATTGTAGCCATAAATTAAACCATTTCATCCATATCCTATATGTACAATATCTTTTCATATACAATTTTAAAACAGTAGTATATTCTAATAGGCCTAATATTGTCTATTGTACTAAGGTCCAATGTAGTCTAAAGCAGAAGTAAAGTAGTAAAGTGAATATGAGATGGCCTTAAGTGATGATAAAGATGTTGAGAAACAACCAGTAGCAATAAGAACACATCTGGAATAGTAGAATGCCTTTTAATAGTGTTAAAAAGCTCATATTGCGCACTATATCACTCCAGCATCTTGTTGTAATTGAAAAAGCAAAAATTGAAAAGCTTTTACAAAATTAAACCAGCTGTCCTGCATGTGAAAGTCCTAATTTTCTGACTGTATATCTTCAATTTTGATAAGGCGAGCATGTGGACATTTGCTTCATATTGATATTTTATTAAATTACGGTATCTCATAGGTCACCACTTGTTATAAGAAGCAATCAGCACAGAGGATAATGTTTGATGCCCTCGGGGCCTCGGCAGCACTGTTTTCACTCCCACCGAAGATGCGATCAAATGGGACAGATATATTTTCTGCACGCTATTTCATTATGTTTTCGTTTACACCAGACAGAATTAAATGTTATATAAACAACACCCTCACTCACCCACGCCTTAATATCCCCTATATAATAAATAACACACCCTCAATTAGTCTTTAATTGGTTCTACAGCGTTCTGTAAATGGATTTTAAATTGGTACAGGACCTCTTGTCAAACACATATAAAAGGTGAACACCGAACACACTGGCGCGGAAACAGACCCACGGCGACAACAGACATGCTAGGATACGAATAAATAGCCATGTTTATATGGAAAGTGATGGAACAGTCATGTAAGGTCTCGCGTTAGTCACTTGACAGGTCCAGAGGGGCTGATTTACTCACGATTCAGCATGGAGAGGGGAATCTCTGCGCACAATCTGATAAACGGTGTGTGCAGTTAATTAGTGAACATGTGCGTGACTTCCAAAGAAAGACTGTCACGATTTCAGTTTCTCAGCGTGTGCAAACAGTGATGCTCGTGCGCTTGCCTTTGATGTCCTGTAATGTTTCTCTTACAGTAGTCATTTGTGTTTTATTGTAATCTGTCTCCTGAGGGATCCTGAGTTCCCTGACTGATCTACGCTTCTTTGCAAAGCCTTGTTCAGTGTACAGGCGTGTTACTAAGCCTGGTTAGATCCCTGTTGCCTTGTTTTCTGTTTATCTAGTTCATTGTTTGTTTTTTTTTGTAATATGGATCATCATTTCAGGGGTAGTTTCTGGAATTATGACTCTGATAACTGGTATTACTGAGCGATTAGTGTCTGATAAGGGCTGCATAAATGGATTTTTGTTACGTGTATATTATGTAAAAGCTACACAGGCAAACTGAAATCTTTTGTTGGAGTGTAATACTATTGATACCACTCCTTCGAATTCCTCAAATAAATTTTTACTTGTCACATAAATGAACATAAACATACACAGTACGATACGAAGTGAGACGCTTATACCGCTGGTTGTGACTTAAAAGAGTAAAAAAGATGAAATTGAATAAGAAGGTAAGACGGGGATTGCACTGGAAAAAGAATGAAAACTATTAAATCTACAAACAGAGTGTCAATTAAAAAGTACAGTATGTGAACCTGGCGTGGAAAAAGGCACTGTGCATCATCATGAACACATCATCGCAACCCTAAAGTAAAATCAGGGCGTGGCTGCCAGCTTGCACTCATTGAGGGGAATATGAATTGATTCCCAAGTGTATAAAAAAAATAAAAAATTCTTCAGGATAATGTGAGAGTGTCTGTACATCAGCGGAAACTTTAACCGGACATAACCGGAAAGTTGGGTTATGCAACAGGACAATGACACAAAACACCGGAGCAAGTCCACAACAGAACGGCTTCAGAAAAACAAATTCCACCTTTTGGAGGGCCGAGTCAGAGCCAGGGACCTCAACCCAATAGAGATGCTGTGGACGAGTTGAAAAGACATTTAAAGAATATGACAGACCTGCAGGTCTGCCGAGAAGAACGGGATAATGATTCCTCCTGAACGATGTGCAGGTCTGATCCACAGCTACAGGAGGCACCTGCTTGAGGTTACTGCTGACAGGGTCTTTTGTGTTATTATTTTAGGCACATCACATTTTTCAGTACTCTTAACTTAAGCTACGTTTACACTGTCAGTTAAATGTGACCCAATTCCGATTTTTTCCTCATATGTGACACATCTCGGATATTTTCTATGTCCGTGTAAACAGGGAAAAAAACGCATGCATTCCGATATTTCGAGATCGGTTTCAGGCCTCCTTCATATGTGGAAATAAATCAGATATAAATCAGATATGTGCTGATGTGATTGTCGTGTAAACAGACAGATCGGATTTTCTGAGGCATTGCGTTCTGTACGTCAGTAAACCTGCGACTTCTTCGCTGTTTAATGACGTAATCAGTCACACCGACGCGCTGCTCATCCCAAACAGATGCAAGCCACCAGAGAGCGACCCGACATGTCTCGCACCCAGACATTCCTCTGAATGGTTGAGGACACAATAAATGAAGCATATGCGCAGGCTGCAATCACGGCCCTTTTCCTCCTTCTCCGTTTCGCGAACTTTGCATATATCGCAGAGCTAGCATCAAGCATACCTCCCTTTAAGTATGCGCGATGTTTCAGACGGTATGGCAAGTGTAAACACGTGAATGGGATATGGGTCATAGTTAAACAGACGGTCAGAAAAATCAGATATAGGCAACCAATCAGAATTGGGCATCGAGACCTGCAGTGTAAATGGGGCTTTAGATGAAGATCAGATCACATTTTATGACAAATGAATGCAGAAAACCATGAAATTCCAAAAGGTTCACTTTTCTTTTTCTTGTCACGCTATACAAGTTTCAATAAATAGCAATATATAAAATGTACAATGTAAAAACGTATACAGTAAAATGTGGAATGTGTAAAATCCAAAGGGAATTAGAGGGGAGGATGTAGCATGTAGGTACCGTATGACACCAGCAGTCTGAGTGAATCATCGAGTGTGAAGCTGCTTTTAATACTATTTCGACTGCTCCTGCTATTGTTGCTGATACTACGACTAATTCTACTAATTCACACATCACCACCTTCTACTACTGAACCACTACTGATACTGTGACTCCTGCTCTTCTTCCTCCTCCTAATATTATTAGTATTATTAATGCAATAACAATCAGATCTAGACTCGTGGTTCTTCTGCTACATACATCGCCGTGTAACTCTCATGCGTTAGCTTCAGACTCTGCTCAGTCACTTCATTACATATTTTGCCCTTACGCACAGATTCGGTTTCATTGTCACTTTCATGCTGTTTTTTTGCACAATTAATACCATGTTGTCACTTTACAACATATACAATTGCACATCAAGTTGTGCAGCAGTGACATTTATTTTACTTATTAGTTCCTTTTTTTTTTTATTAAAAAAACTTGTTATTTATATGCTTTATTTACGTGCATTTTATCTTATACACTGTATCTTGTAGTTTTCTCTTCTTAGCATTGCAGTAGTAACGTCTGGTGAGTTCTCTCGTTACGTCTGTGTACTGTATACTGACCGTATGTAAGATATAAAGTGTGTAATCACCTCTACAACCTGTCCCTGTGTTACTGTCTCTACTGCTGCTGGATATCTGGAGTTTCCTTCAGGATCAATAAAGCTTCTATTATCTGTAATAAAGTTCTGTTTCTACTACGTACTGTTAATCCTACTAATACTGCTACCCCTTCTATTAATACTGTTACTAATACAACAACTTCTGTAGTTCTGCTACTACTGTTGCTGGTTTGTAAATTAATTCTATTTCACAAGTTTAACATAAACAAACCAATTTTTACAAGGATTTATTTAAATCTTTAGGTTAACTTGGACATTCTTTCCTTGAGTGGGAATTCTGCACTTCATTCAAACAAGTTGATACACAAATATACATTTTTTATCGCACTATAACACGCAATCATTAAACCAGTTGTTCTCTTAAAAGTTCTGCAACTGAAAGTCCATTTTGACTTTTTTTCCGTTAAAATTCAAAGCACAAAGTTCATTTTCACTATCAATGAATGAAACATTTCCCTTCAGTGACCACGACGATGCGAACGTCCTCATTCACTCACAGCCGCCTCCGGGCCACCGGCTATAAGTCAAACCAATCAATGTGCGAGTGTGTATTCTGGATGGATGTAGTGCGGTGTTCTTGGTTTTAAAACAAAATCCAATTTAAGCTGCTTTGGTTTTTCGTAATGAAGCTGGGAAAACAGAACAGGCGTGCGACCTGTGAAGCTGGTCTACACCACGCTCGTACGTTAACATGCGTAAAACTAACATGGCTCAGGATATCACAATAAGATCTTTCTTTATGTTTTATTCGCATAATTATTTATTTAAATAGAACTACATTTCAAATTGCCTGTATGTCAGTATATCATACACACGTGGACAAAATTGTTGGTACCCTTCGGTCAATGAAAGAAAAACTCACAATGGTCACAGAAATAACTTTAATCTGACAAAAGTAATAATAAATAAGAATTCTATGAATGTTAACCAATGAAAGTCAGACATTGCTTTTCAACCATGCTTCAACGGAATTATAAAAAAAAAAAATAAACTCATGGAACAGGCCTGGAAAAAAATGATGGTACCCCTAACTTAATAGTTTGTTGCACAACCTTTTGAGGCAATCACTGCAATCAAACGATTCCTGTAACTGTCAATGAGACTTCTGCACCTCTCTGCAGGTATTTTGGCCCACTCCTCATGAGCAAGCTGCTCCAGTTGTTTCCGGTTTGAAGGGCGCCTTTTCCAGACGGCATGTTTCAGCTCCTTCCAAAGATGCTCAATAGGATTGAGGTCAGGGCTCATAGAAGGACACTTTAGAATAGTCCAATGTTTTCCTCTTAGCCATTCTTGGGTGTTTTTAGCTGTGTGTTTTGGGTCATTGTCCTGTTGCAAGACCCATGACCTGCGACTGAGACCCAGCTTTCTGACACTGGCCAGCACATTTCTCTCTAGAATCCACCCATGGAGCTTACATTTCTGAATAATATAACTGTAGTCACAGGAACATCTAGCTGCTTGGAGATGGTCTTATAGCCTTTACCTTTAACATGCTTGTCTATAATTTTCTTTCGAATCTCCTGAGACAACTCTTTCCTTCGCTTCCTCTGGTCCATGTTGAGTGTGGTACATACCATGTCACCAAACAACACAGTGACTACCTGGAGCCCTATATATAGGCCCACTGACTGATTAAAAGATTATAGACACCTGTGATCCTAATTAGTGGACACACCTTGAATTAACATGTCCCTTTGGTCACATTATTTTCAGTATTTTCAAGAGGTACCATCATTTTTGTCCAGGCCTGTTCCATGAGTTCATTTTCTTTATAATTCCGTTGAAGCATGGTTGAAAAGCAATGTCTCACTTTCATTGGTTAACATTCATAGAATTCTTATTTATTGTTACTTTTGTCAGATTAAAGTTATTTATGTGACCATTGTGAGTTTTTCTTTCATTGACCGAAGGGTACCAACAATTTTGTCCACGTGTGTATGTATCCTGAATTAGTTTTTCTTCTTTTTTCATAAAATATTTCTATTAAAGCTTCTCATCATCTCATTATGAATCTTGAGTCTTAAAAGCAGCTTTGTGCCAGATCTGTGTCCTATTTTCCTTACAGGAGTGATGGAAATCCAGGGCAGCCTGAGTCGATGTCAAGGCCTGAAGCTGCTTCATTCAACACAAACCCTCAAAGAGATACTCTAATTATCCGGCGCGAGGAGTGAGACACGTATAGGGGTCGCTGGCTTTAGTGAGGAGTAATTAGTAACTTCAAGGAAAAATTCACCCTGAACAACTTGCGTATTCATCTTCATAATGAACATGCGGTCTCCAACGGTGTCCAAGATTTATCGTGTAATGAAACCGTCTACAGTATGTTCACTGCCGTTTCACACGTCTTTTTTGTAACCTGCTTGCGAGCAGAGCCGGGTCTCCGGTATTCGTGCCCTCCGGCATTCCATCCAGCACTAGTTCCACACTGGATTTAGAGAAGCTCTAGGGATTTGGAGAAGCTTTACTGTTGGAAAGAAATCACAAAGAAGCACAAACTCCTCTGTCCTGAAGAAATAAGATGATGAAAACTTAAAGTTGAAACTTTCAATCTCTGAATTTTTTTTAAAGCGCTGATGCTGGAGACTCCTTCCGCAGATGCTAAAGAAACATCTTCTAATTTAAAACGTCAAAATTTTCATGATTACACAGATTATCTTAAGTATTCATATACAGTGGATTGCGAGTAACGTGGTTTACGAGTGTTTTGCAAACCGAGCAAAGATTTTTAATAATTTTTTATTCGGAAACCGAGCAAGTATTAGTTTACGAGCGCCGAGTATCATGCTTCACACATGCGACTCTTATTTTGACACCGAGTGTCACTCTCTCACCTCCCCCCCTCCCCCCACGGCTTCGCAAACACACAGAAACTCTGCTCGTGCGCAGCGCAATTTGACACTGACACACACACGCACAGACACTCTCTCCCCTTTTCACCCCCTCCCCGGCTTCACAAACACACAGAAACTCTGCTCTGTCGTGATTCTTTTCAAAGGTAAGGTGCTGGTTAATTTTTTTTTTTTTTTTTTTACTTTACAGCAGTGATTCCCTTAGTATGCGCTCACACCAGGTCAGAGATATTTCTTTTTTTCCTGTTAAAACTGTGTTTCCGTGTTTGTGTGTGTGTCCGTTTGTGAAACTTAAGTGATTCCTTTAGTAAGCGCTCATGCCAGTCTCGCTTTTTTCCGTTAAAATGGTGTTTCCGCTGTGTTTATGCGCTTGTTGTGAATCTTAAAAAGCGAGGTGGGGAGAGGGAGGAGTGTTACTGTGTAAAACGAGGCGAGGGAAGGGGCTAATTCCACACACACACACACACGGCGCTTGCGCGCACCAATGGAAACACTTATCTGTCAGGATTTATTTGTACTTTTTTTAAAGGTAAAGTGCAGATTAATTTGTTTTATTTTCATTTTATAGATTGTATTAATTGTATTAGATTGTATTATTTTTGGGGGCTGTGGAACGAATAATTTGAGTTTTCATTATTTCTTATGGGAAATGATGATTTGGTTTACGAGTGTTTTGGATTCGAGCCCACTTCCGGAACGAATTATGCTTGTAATCCAAGGTTCCACTGTACTCAGTCACTCACTCACTCATCATCGATACCAATTAATCCTGTATACGGGGTCAGGGGGCCTGGAGCCTATCCCAGGAAACTTAGAGAACGGGGCGGGGTACACTCCGGACACCCACTAATCTGCATGTCTTTGGACTGTGGGAGGAAACCCGATTACCGGAGGAAACTCACCAAGCACGGGGAGAACATGCAAACTCCACACACACACACACACACACACACACACACACACCACACACACTCACACACACACACAGAGGCGGGAATCGAACCTGGCCAGGCATCACACCTGGACCCTGGAGGTGCAAGGAGACACTGCTAACCACTAAGCCACCATGCTGCCTAGCCTTCATATACTGTACTTTTCTGTAATATAAAAATGCTAACATATTTCCAGTGAGTCTCCAAACAAAAAAGTAGGTAGTATTATATGAATGTTTTAAAGCATTAAAAGTACAACCCAACAAAAATGAGAGAGACGTAGGAACAACATTCAGGAACACAGTCATTTTCACCTCAAGAACCCTGTTGACTTTTCCACTCCGAAGCCCGTTCTAATTAGCTCTAATTAATCCCATTAGCTGAAGGAGGTGTGCTGAATCAAACACGAGGAGGTGGTATAAACCTGAACACTTGAGTGACCACTTGAGGTGGATTTTACTCCATGTCCTAAGCCGTGTTATGGATCAGATTTGATCCGAGTTAAAAATCTATACTAAACCTAAGCGCTAACACAGATTATCATAAGCGATGTTAATATCCAAGGAAAAAAGCCAGGTTTAAACGCTGTATTATGTAACTGTATGTACATTCGGGATGCATCAATATTTTATTGCTTCTTTGATACACATTCTGAAATGAGCAACCTACTTATTGTTTCTTTTCTTTACAGAGATGAGTTCCATCTCTCTTCTGCTGGTTGATTTGCATTCGCCACAGAGTTCATTCCTGCTTCGTTAGCAATGCCTGAACACACATCACATTGATTTTAATTTCCATTAGCTTCACCTACATGTGTGCGGTTTTATTTTTGTGAAAATGCGTACACACCGCCTGTGGTGGTTTTAATTTAGAGTTCGAAATTAAAGAATGAACTTTGCTTCTTCAGGAGAAATGGTGTCAATGTTTCCTGAAGCTCCATGTGTGTTTTAATCAAATCTGTTTCATGCTTAGCTTTTTTTTTCTTTCACTCTAACAACAGCCTCGGGTTATAATGCTCTCTAAAGAAATGTGTACTGAGTACAAAAAAGGAACCATAGTTTATTTTAGTAATCTACCATGAACGTGTGAAAAGCACCCTTATAACACAAACAGTATGTTGATGCTGTAAGTCATAAGCGGTGAGAATTAGTTAAGCTGTTTTACTTGTATCTTCAGGAGTGCTTCCAAAGCTGATGCTGAACCATGATAAGGTATCTAACTTAGTCTAATGACCTACAAAGTCCCTACAACACCTCGGCTTAAATTGTTTTATCTGGATAACTGTGAATTATCCCAAAAGTCAAGACCCCATCATGTGGGGCTCTTCCTACAAGCTACGCTCTCTGGGAACAGGACCCAGAGCGACTGAATGGAGACGCTAAATATTTCAGGGACCATGGGAAATTTTATTGACGAGGGGCTAGCCCAGGCACTGGACATTCCAGTTGCCCGCTCCCTTCCGCCATCCCATTGGTCTCGCTGGGTTTGTGACACACTGGACAACCCCAGTCACACCACGGCTTGGATGTCATTCAGAGCGAAACTCGTTTTTGAAAACCCAGGTGCCAGAACAGAGAGTAGTGCTAAAATTCCCCTGGCTACAACGTCACAACCCTTGCATCGACTGGCCGACCCGTTCCATCTAGAACTGGGGATGTCAGTGTGCCCTAAGCTGCCTTAAGTGCGCCCAACCCCCTGCCCCAGCGCATCCTGCCCTAGTACCCATTACTACTGCTCATAAGGTCTACTGGGATGCAAACCCACATCGAAGGTCCATCCAAAACTGGTTTACACTTCGCACTTTATCACCCCCATAGCCCCCCCCCTCCCCCCCCCCCCATGGGATGGCATATTGATGCCCCCATGGAGGTCAAGCAGTGGACCACCACAAAGGTTGGTGTCAAAGGGCTAGGTGACCAATCCGCTCCCTGCTCGGTAGACACTGGACCTCGAGCAAATGAAAGAATTCTGTAGGTTCCAGATTGGAACTCTGTTAGTTTTTTTGTTTTCAGTTCTCTTTGGTTTCTTTTTGGTTTGTAATTAATAATCTCCAAACGGAAAGGTCTTCCCGTGTGTGTCATAAGCACTCTCTCTAACTCCTATTTCGTTGACCCCCTAGAAGTCCTGTGTAGGTTCTCCTAAAAATACCATTACATCTCGTGGAGCAGCTCTCTATTCCGCACCACATAACACTAGGTTAAACAAATTTGCTCAAGAATTTCTCTGATAGCTGTGCATTCTTCTGCACTGCAATGCACCATTCCTTCTTGAATTCATGTTTAAATTCTGGTATGTGGGGAATCCCCTTTAGTCAAACCTCTTCAGGGGCTGACAGGATTGGTCAAATTCCCTGCATGAATAAATTGATTTTAATTTGACTTCCAATGCACATGAAAAAAAAAAAAAAAAAAACTCTGTGAGTGTAACAAGCATAATTCATGAAGCATGAGCAGGTATTTTATGACGGTCTTATGTCATTTTCAGGAGGACCTGCACTGTACCAAGGGGCACACATTAGGACTTGCCTTAGTACAAAGCCCTTTTCACTGTGACAGATTCTTCTCATTATTCACCATTTTATTCAAGCACGTTGTTGCATTTATATGGATGCACAAACACAAACAGCCAGAGGTTGACAATAGATTGGCAGTAATAGTGCACCCGACTGACCGTGAGCTGAGCTAGCTGAACTGACACGCCAATTTACTCATCTTATTCTATGTAGCAATTGATGGGAAGAGAAAAAAGGAGGAGAAGCAGCACACAGCCATAACAGTGAGTACAATACAGTGTTAAAACAAGCGATTGAGATTAAAGTGAAAGCCATTTTTTTTGGCAAAGTCTGCTAATGGAATGACAGTGAAATTGAGTTGGACATTTCAGATCTAAAAATCAACATCAACTGCTGCTGTCTGACTTTGAGGTGACTTTGACACACAGAAAGGAGGGTGTGAACTTTGGTTTAAAGCCTGGATAAGTTATGTTTTATCTCTCGGAGTATTTCTCACACAGCACTCTGCAGCACATCTCTATAACCCAGCTATATGATATTATCTCAGGCTTGGAATGAGATCATTGGATCATTTTTCTTTTATGGAAAGACAGTGGTGGGATGGGTTGGCGGGGTGTTAGTATATCTTGGATGCTAACTGCCGTTTGACGCTGAAAGATGGCACAATTGGGACCAGGTTCCTCTTGGACCTAATAAAGCAATTAGTAACCACTTTATCATGGTCGGGATTGCTGTTTACTGTCTGTAGAAATACACACTCTCACTCATCATCTATACTGCTTTATCCTGTATACAGGGTCACAGGGGGCCTGGAGCGTATAGGCAATTGTTAGCTTAATCTGCATATGTCTATGGATGGTGGGAGGAAATCTACCAAGCACGGGAAGAACATGCAAACATCATGCACACAGACGCCTAGGCAGGAATCGAACCCGGACCCTGGAGGTGCAAGGCAACAGTGATAACCACTGCTCCATCCACTTTGCTGCCACATTTGTAGAAGTAGTAAGGATTCATTAAAATTTCTGCAGTTGAAATTGTCTGCAGTAGAGGATTGATTTGATTGATTGGTCAACCATGCCTGTAAAAGAGGGTCTGGATTTGGTCTGGATATTGCCTCTAAGCCTAGTCAGGATTTGTGAAACTTTTAGTAGAAGAATTATGAGTGTTGCCCAGATCTAATGATGGGTGGGTGGTGGTGGGTGGATAAGATCCATCAGATATGATCAATTTTCTGCAGTACTAATCAATATAACTGAAGTGTGTCTCTTGGACAGTACTGGATTTGTCCAGCTTTTTCCAGAAGCAAGTGGATTTGTTTAAGATTTCTGCAAAAGAAAGGGGGATTAGTGAATCTTTTCATGGGAACCATTGGGATTAGTCAATCATTCTGCAGGAGTGGGCAGAATTAGTTATGCTTTCTGTGGAAGCAAGCAGGATTGGTCAAGTTATTATTTGTGGCATATACATTATTACACAGTGAAATTATTTTTCTTGGCATAATCCCAGCTTGTTGGAGCCAGGCCTTAACACACTGAACCAACACTCCACTCCAGGAGTGGATGGAAATAGTCAAGTTTTTTTTTTTTTTGAGAGCTGGAACAATTGGATCTGGAAGCAGATATGGCCATGTTTCTGCAGAAAGTGGTGCAATTGGTCAAATAATGTTTCTTTGCCTAGTTGTGGACAACTGGACACCTGTTTTTGCCGGAACAAATGAGATCGGTCAAACATGCATACCACTACCACCAACAGAATTGATATTTGTCCTCAAATCCAATCAAGCAGCAAGACACAACAGGAGCAGCTCAGTCAAACAGATGTTGTGCCTAGCATAATCATTATATATTAGCATAAACAAGGCTGGATAATGAACACTACAGGTTACAGCATCTGGAGAACTTTGGCTCATAGAATCCCACAGGAATGGCACTGATGGTTCTCTGCAGCTTTCAGCTAATTCATGACTGGTATTAAGCAGCATGGTCTCGCTAAAACAGCACAGCATCTGGCAAGGCCTAAAAAGTGGAAATGTTTATTTTGTAAAGCTTCACTTGAACCCTGGGTTAAAAAAAAATATTATAACAACTCGGAGAACTGTATCATAAACAGGCCACAGGTTGTGATGATTCTGGTCCAGTGTTACGAGGTTGATTTGTTAGCTGTTAAGGATAACTGTCAGGACAGCTACAAACACTGGCTAATGTTTGTTAAGAATAGCTATTTAAGGTAATACCTTGGCATTCGAATGCCCCGCCTTGCGAATTTTCGCCTTAAGAGCTAAAATTGTGCAAGAAATTTGCCTTGTATTTTTACCATACAAGTGACTGAACTTGTTATGTGAACTTTCGTAGCCTTGTTTACATCAGTGGAAAGCCAAGCGAAATGAGTTTACTTTTTTGTGGGGGGTTTTTTTTGTGCATTTTTTGCAAGATTTAGCGAAGACATAGCAGGATGGGTCTCAAAAATGTTAGCAAGAAGGAAAGGGAGCCACTTTCAGTTTGGCTTTTAAAGCAATTGGTGTGAAGAGGAATCATAAATTAAGTTAATTGAGGTTTAGTATATTTATTTCATATTTTACTTCATTTACATGTCTTTCTAAATGTTTTGATTGCTTTCATATGCAAAAATATGATTATAGTGTAATACAGGTAAAATGTTTAGGTGGCTGGAACAGATTACCTGCATTTACATTATTTCCTATGGGAAAATGCGTTTTGCAATACAAAATTTCTTTAACGTGCATTTTCTATTGCATATCACTGTTGTATCATTTTATATGACAATTCCTTCATTATGCTACACAGACCTTATCGTTATATGATTTATAATACGTCAGGTGACATTGCTCATAACACCCCTTTGAGAGCATACTGGTCTTTATCTTCAAACTGGCTAAACAAACTAGCATAGACACATAGAGTAAGATAGAGTATGATGACATTTAATATTACAGTAATTATCCATAGCACTACATGATAATGGACAGGTTATTCCTTCCCCTATGACATTTTGTGTCAGTTTTACAATCTGAAGTCTACCGTACAGTCCATTCTTTAGATTCAGTGTAATGCAGAAGCTCAGTTTCCCGAGATTTCCAGACATTAATGTAGATTAAGAAGAAGTGACTGTACTGTTAAAGTCTCAAGGAGACTATGAGCAAGTTTCGAGAACTTTTCAGCTTTTTAGCTGACAGCGTGTCCTTCAGAAAGTTTCAGCAACAGTGCCATATGTTAGTGAGGGCAGAAAGACAGCTAAAGGCTTTGCGGCATGAGAAGGATTTGTGGACAAAGACACACAAACCGCTGCCAAGAGCACAGTATACAGCTTTTTATGCAAATACTAAGGTGGGGCAAATATCAGGGTTTTCTTCAGGGAGCGTGTTTGTAGGAAAGCCAAGACAGAACGTAGACATTTATTGGAAAATAAATACAAGAAAAGGGAGGACACGGCTGGAGGAAGAACAAAAATTGCATTGTGTATAAGTATAAAAATACATACTGGTTTTCTCAGTCTCTGAGGCTTTCTTGAATAAATATTAAAGTATCAAACACAATTTCACATAAAAAATTTATGGATCTTTCACACCAAGCAGTTGTCCTCTTCTTCCAGAGCACAATTCGTATGTAATTCAAGAGGAAGTGCCACAAGACGAGCTGCTTCGGCTGGTTTTATTAAGTGCTGGAGGAATTTTCATCACATTGAGTTAAAAAGTTCTTTAAGTTAAGTTTATTATTAACTTTATGAGAGAAGCCCTAAATGACGTCAAGCTTTTTTCTCTCCTGACTAATCAGGATGCATGGTAGTATGGATTAAAGGAAACCAAACATGTAGGGCAATGTACTGGTAAAAAAAAAAAAAAACTGTTTTAGTGAGTTAATATTAATATAAAGCTTATTTTAAACAAGGAAATTAAATAGTCTTTCGGCATTGGGTGTAATAACAAAGGTATAATTCATGCCGTCTCAGATCATATAAAGTGATATCATCAGGGAAACTTTACTATAAATGTCTCATTGTGTAGGGATGTTAGATTTATTCACACACTTTATCAAATTGAAAAAAAAATAAGTATGTAGCGCAGCCACATAAAGGGCTTTTATATAGGGGAAAAACGAGATAAGCTGATAAAGATAAAGCAGCTGTGCCCCCATAATGTCCTTTAGAGGTATCTTTTATTCCGGACAATTGGTGGTGGTCCCGAAAGGTACTCTCGCGAGAATTCGAGGGGGTGGAGAGATGAGGATACACAGCGCTGTTATTAAGAGAGAGAGAGAGAGATTGTTTGTCGCGTCCAGTGGATTATTTTACCCCTTGTGGATTTATCCTTTCTGGAACCCATCAATACACCTCTCATTCCATATTCGTGCTCCCGGACTGAACTTCATATACCGGTGAGACCGAGCCATCTCTCCCAGCCACATACATACACTAACAACAACAGCCCAGACTTGGACATTCATTTCATTCATTCACACCCACATACATTGTTTATATGTGTATATATTTTGTAAATATTTTTTTGTTGCACCTTTGTTTGTTTGGGTTTTCACTTAATACACTTTGGGTTTGTTTTGAACTGTTGCGTCGTCTTTCCTGGTTCCACTACGCTTACGCAATACTGGAAGTTAGATTCACGAGCTCGTGTTTTGTGTAACTCGGTTACAAAAACCAAAAAAAGCCGAGCATTACAAGTATAACGATACCTCGGCATATGAACGCCCTGCCTTAAGAACTGAAATTTTGTCCTACGACTCGAGCCAAACTGAATGTCAGCTAGGTTGCGTGTACGTCCGGAGAACTTTAACTACAGAACTCGCCTCCGGACCTCATTAAGTTCAAATGCCAAGGTACCACCGTAACATGCAATACCTAACTGTAATGATCTCAGCTTTCTGGCGCTGTTCAAAGTCCGCTTCCTCCTCTTGACATTTCTGTTCCCACGCTGTCATGCTCTTCACCACGCAAGCTTGTTTTCCCACTCTGTCATGTCACTTCCCACACCCCCGCACACCGGTTTCTCATCTGGCTGATTTCTCTCTGTTTAAGGAAGCGCAGCATGGCGTCTCTTCACCAGATTATTGAGTGCCCTAACCGAATTCTCTCGCATTTATTTTCGATAGTTTTCACATTGCCAAGTTTATCTCGTTTCTCATTTCCCCTTTCTCCCTTTCCCTGTTTTTACCCAATGCTCGCGCTCTCTCGACCACGGCTTATCTTCATGCCACTATACCGACGCTACGCTGACGGATTTCACGACTCTGACCTCACGCTCGCCATCCTCAATTACGACTCAGCTCCATGAGGAATTTCACGGCTCTGTGCGCACACACCTGTTTGAACGATCTAGAAGCAGTTCACGCCCTGCATCTGCACCTACGTTTGGATCCATCTGTGCAGCCAACGAGCGACGCCTCTGACAAAGTAATCTGGCCACACTATCGATCCAGCAGGATTGGACAGGATGAGCCAGGCACTGGAGAATCAAGGGGCCCTCCTAGGAAAGCATCAGAAGGAACTTGTCACCACCAGGCAGACACTCATGGACGTCACCGCCCAGATGCAGCACCTTCAGGCGCCTACAGCTCGAAGCACAAACACAGATCCCCTGTGAGAGCCACGCCTACCAGCCCCTCCTACTTACAGAGGAGAGCCAGGAACATGTAGATCCTTTTTATTCCAATGTTCTCCGATTTTTGAGCTTCTAGGCTCCATCTTCTTTTCAGAAAGATCCCGGGTTGCCTACATTATCACTCTCCTCACCAGTAGGGCCCGGGAGTGGAGCACAACTACCTCTGCGACGCTCATGACCCATGTTGTGATAGTTACACTAATCATCAGCAGCCAAGCTCACCCTATGCAGGCACTCGTTGACTCCGGCTCAGACCGAAACCTGATAAGCTCTGGTATGGTCTGGGCTTTTAAGACCCCTTGCACTTCACTGGACCCTCCACTGGCAGTTCAAGCCCTAGATGGAAGCCCCCTTTCGGCCATCATGCACAGAACTCTTCCACTCACTCTAAGGACGTCGGAGAATCATTCTGAGGAGATTTGTTTTTTTTTGCCATAAATAGATCAAACATCACTCTGGTCCTCGGTCTTCCATGGTTAGCTCTCCATGGTCCCCAGATCGACTGGATAAAGCATGTTATCATGGGTTGGAGCCCCTCTTGTGCCACGCCACGCCTTCAGTCTGCGCTTCATACACTTCCATACTCCAGCCAAATCTGAGGAACCCCGGATATCTCCAACGTTCCCTCTCATTATCACAATCTCAAGCAGGTTTTCAGCAAAACCCGGCCATGTCACTTCCACCGCATCTACCATATGACTGCCTTATTGACCTTCTCCCAGGCACCTCCCCGCCTAAGGGCCAACTGTACTCTTTGGGCAATGAACACATAAATCACAGAAGCTCTCGCCGCAGGAATCATGCGTCCATCCCCCACCCCTGCGGGGACAGGGTTCTTCTTCACGAAAAAGAAAGATGGGTCCCTTCGTCCATGTATCGATTCCAGCGGGCTCAACGAAATCACCGTCAGTAACCGCTACCCACTTCCACTTATGGCCACTGCCTTTGAACTGCTCAAGGGGGCAGACACCTTCACAAAAATAGATCTGTGAAATGCTGTGGAAGACAGCCTTCAACACCCCTACGGCACATTTTGAATATTTGGTGGTCCCTTTTTTGTCTGACCAACACCCCCGCCATCTTTCATTCCTTCATTAATGACGTCCTTTGTGACTTCCTTAATTCCAGCCTGGAGGAAAACCGGCACCATGTTCGTCAGGTTCTATAGAGGTTCTTGGAGAATAACCTCTATGTCAAAGCATAGAAGTGCGAGTTCCACACATCCTCCACTACCGTCTTGGGTTATGTCATTTCCCCGTCCAGGCTAGAGATGGAACCAGCCAAGGTCCAGGCAGTCTCCGACTGGCCCACTCCAGTCTCGCGGCGAGACCATCAATGGTTCCTGGGTTTCGCCAACTTCTATCGCCGATTCATGCAGGGGTACAGCTCCATTGACCTCGCTGACCTCCTCTAAAACCCGGTTCTTCTGGAACAAAGAGGCAGATAAAGCCTTTGGCGACCTTAAGAAAATGGTTGACGCCTCCAATACTGGCATTGGGGGCATCCTTTCCCAAAGGCCCACCCAGGACAACAAGGTGCATCCCTGTGCATTCTACTCCCGACCTATACCCGGCTGAGAGGAACTATGATGTAGGGGATCAAGAACTCTTGGCCATCAAGCTAGCTCTGGAGGAGTGTAGACATTGGCTGGAGGGGACTGAGCTCCCATTTCTAGTGTGGACCGACCATAGGATCTGGACTACCTGCGCACCTCCAAGAGACTCAATGCTTGCCAAGCTTGACTGTCATTATTCTTCTCCAGATTTATTCTGTCATATTGGCCAAGTTCAAAGAATACCAAGGCTATCTTGCCACCCAGGCGCTGCCTGGACACATGTCATCATCCAGCAGTAATTCTGGTGGTCCATGCTGGGGAGGAATGTGTCCAAATTTGTGGTGGCCTGCGACATCTCCGCCAGTTGTAAGAGCGCCAACCTTCTGTCGGCCTTCTCAGACCCCTACCGGTCCCTCATTGTCCTTGGTCTCATATCTCCATATACTTTGTTCCTGGTCTACCTTCATCTGAAGGCAACACCTGTATCATAACCATTGTTGACTGCTTTTCTAAATCGCTGCATCTCGTTCCTCTTCCAGGTTTCCATCCAACAGGCAAACCGAGCGAATCAATCAAGCACCAGAGGTTTCCCATCGTTGCTTGCAGCCTCGGGACTCTACCACTTGGAGCAAGTTTCTTCCTTGGGTTGAATATGCCCACAACTCCCTACCTTCCGCTTCGACGGGACTGTCCCCGTTTCAGTATTGCTTATTGCCAATGCTTCGTCAGTCGCTGCAAGCAAACATGGCTATGCGTAAGACAAACCCTGTTACGAACCATCTCCTTTTACAAGAAACAGCCGGACCGCCACAGCTCACAGATCAAGGCCCCCAGATACTGCATAGGGGACAGAATCATGTTCACCACTAGGGACATCCCCCTAATGACACTGTCACGCAAGCTATCTTCTTGTTTGATCGGCCTCTTCACAATAACCAAGATAATTAACCCATGCGTCGTCCGACTCTTACTCCCCTCTTCCATGCGACACATTTACCCCAACTTCCACGTGTCCCAGGTGCGACGCATCATAAATTGCCCTTCTCGATTACAACTCAGCTCACGTTCTTGGCACGGTTCCAGCACTCACACCTGTGCACACACCTGTTTAAACGATCTAGAAGCAGTTCACGTCCTGCATCTGAACCTGCATTTGGATCCATCTTGCAGCCGAGCCATGCCTTTGACACCTAACACGTTCCTTATAAATGTTATCAGTTGCTAAACCACTCCTTTTCATTTTCTGTTCACCAGAGTAACACTCAAGTCTCAATTTTCAGTAAGAGTTTCACATGATCAGGTCAGGGTCAAGATACACCCTAGAGTTATTCTGGGAACTCCAGGGTATACGCATAAAGAGTTTGAAAAAAAAAATGCTCTTGAATGTGTATAAATTTAGGGATAAACAGTCTAACTAATGTACACCAGTTTTAAATTCTATCATTTGCATGTTGTTATCCACATACTCATACAAGTTCACCCGGTCAATGACAAATAATAGGATTGAAATGTTATATTATTACAATTTTATATTATTGTCATTGATTTAAAATAATGTTGATTAAAAAAAACACAAGAAAGATAAAAAAAAAAAAAACAAAGCAAACCCATAAATTCAGTTAAACTATTCATTTAGTGATTAAAAAACGCCATGGCACTGTAGCTCAGCTAACAGACATGGAAGCAATTGATTTAAAAAATATATAATTAATTGTTATATAATTTCTGGCATAAAGGTAAGTCATAATAGCTTCCATGTCTACTTTTCAGCCTTTACCCGGATTGTTCGTTTCCAGCTCCCAGCTGTACGTACATATGACCTCATAAGGAGTCATGAATTTTTGTATACGTTTCTTACAAATGCTATCGAATAATCATTGAGTCTGCTTCTCTTCATGATCTGAACCATTTGTATCATTTTGTACGAGACCAAACTGACAGCTCAGCCTCTGATTCATAACATTTCCAACTTTGGCATTCATTTCCGAGATCTCAAGATCCCACAGCAATGTTAAGATCGAAGTAATACGTCCCCACAGCATCGTTCTGCTAAATTACAAAAGATGGAGTGAGGATGGAGCCGGAGCAGCTTTCAGTGCAGAGGGCGGTCATTATATAAGAAGCTCGAGCTCAACTGAATACTAATTAAGGACGTACACGTGCTAGGTCAAATGAAAGGCTGTCTCAAGAAGACGTGGGGCTGTTCAAGGTTTCACGCTGTTTGCTACAAATACATTCTAAGCAACGGACAATTCACGACTCTGCATGACTCCAAATCATATGACTCCAGGGGTGGTGTCTGGCAATAGGATGTTGACAGCGGTGCTGTCAGTTGTTGGGCAGGGCCTCCATGGACCTGAATTGTTTGCCCAGTGTATCCCATTGGATTGGATTGGGATCTGCAGAGTTTGGAAGCCAGGTCGGGGCTTTTTGTCTGCTGGGCTCTGTGCAGACTGGATACGCTGGCCCCACAGGCAGGGGTGTGCTTGGTTGTCCATGCTCCTGTCACCAGTTTTCTTGTATGTGAGTAACAATCAATGTTATTAAATTCCCCTGGTGGTGATGGTGTTAGTGTTGTGGCTGATCGGTGTATAATGTATACTGCTAGATTTAAAGCAAACGGAATTCTAAAACGCAAGGAAAAAAGAAATTAATAGATAGTTCATGCTAAAACAAATACCATATTATTAACATCCCTGAGAAAAAGTTGTGTTTAAGAGTGTTTAATCGGAGACTAACGCTCAGCAATGTCCTCAAAGATAACAATCAGTATTAAAAACCAAAAGGTCAAATGCATCTTTTTCACTCCCCATTTTCAAGCAAATGTTTATCATCATATTAGTCATATATACTGTATGTTTGCTAGAATGGGATGCCAGTCTAAATTAATTTGATTGCGTTGCATTTGATCGTAGTCCATTCTTTCACATTCTGCTTTCAAGACATTTTAAACGCCGAAGATAATTTCACTAATCTCTTTCGGTTCAGAATCCACCTCCGAACACTTTGTTGTTATTCTCTTTATCTAGAAAGCAATGGCGAGGATTAATAATTGGCTCGTATATCTTATTCATGCAGCAGAATTAGACGACTGCAAAGGAAAACAATAATCCATTTATCTCAGGCCTCGGGCATTGCATCACAAGAAAATTAAAGGAAGGACTAAATAAATTCGTAACCAGACGATGTATGAAAAATAATGCTGGAATAGTGAAAAAAAAGACTCATTAATGCCATTTGAAGCATGATTTGTGTGTGTGTGACATGGGTTTGATCATTATTTAGATTTAGATTCTTTCAGGCTGATTACTTTGACACCAATTTTGGATACAGATGAAGGTTTGAAAACATTTGGGGGGGGGGGGGGGATACTAAAAAATGAGGCAGCACAGAGTAATGGTTGTAATTTCTAATCGGTTTGGATTTAGCTAAAGAATCAGAGGGAGAAAAACAAAAGCAATTTATGGACTAAATTGTACAACCTTGAAATGTGCCAAGAGGATCCAGTGTTAATTTGCCCAATGAGAGAAAAAGTTGACTGACCAAGTCTAATGTCTTAAAATAGTAAAACATACCCTCACAGGAAGAACAGGGTTCCAGAACCTAGTGCTTGAACCCCTTATAAAAACATATACTGAATAAATATTATAGGAGATTCAGATTTGTAGCTGTACAGATGGTAACCTCATACACACTGAGGTTACGATGAACAGTTTGCCTGAACTCCAGTTTTATTCTGTATCTGCTCGAGGCTAAGGATGCTTGTTAGAGTCTGGCAATACCGCGGTGCTTTCTATTAGGCGGAATGATCCACTCCACAATTGGCTTGTAAAATCCAGCTTGTTTACCCTCGGCCAAAAATAAACCACTCTGTACTTCTGGCCCGAACGCACAAGCACACCACGATCCAGGCTGGTGGTTTCACTCCGCTCCAGGCTCTGTTCGTGTCTGCCATTCTAGCCAGGCTGAAGGACATGAGCTCTTTGCCCAGATTGTGGACCACTTACATCATCGATTTTTGTGCCATGATGATTCCCAGAGCTGAGCTCAGCTTTGGCTCGAGAGTTGGCCGAGATGTTCCAGCTCGCCGTTTTATTGATACAGCTACATCAGATCATTAATTGCTCTTGACATGGAGTGAGTCTGTGCATCACAAATTGTTACTTTGGTTTGGACCATTAGAAGAACCAAGGAAGGGAAGGAAGGAAAAAACACTGCAGGCTACTTTGAAGATCACTTTTGAGGAATGTAGGAAAAAAAAAAACTCATCATTTTAGTAACAATAGAAATAAATTACTATGAAGTTACCTTAATAAACTTAGAGTACCTGTATCATGATACTGTCCAAATCTATTAAATTCAATTTTATTCATATAACGCTTCTAACTATGATCATCATTGCAAAGCATGCTTTTATCACCTCTAGGTTGGACTATTGTAACGCCTTACTGTCTGGTTGTTCAACTAAGTGCATAAACAAGCTCCAGTTAGTACAGAATGCAGCAGCGAGAGTCCTCACTAAAACCAGAAGATACGAGCACATCACCCCTATCTTATCTACACTGCATTGGCTCCCTGTGAAATTTCACATCGATTTTAAAATGCTACTATTGACGTATAAAGCACTAAATGGTCTCGCGCCGCAGTATCTGAGTGAACTGCTCGTGTCTTACGATCCGCCACGCCTACTTTGATCAAAGGATGCAGGCTGCCTGTCAGTACCGCGTATTATGAGCACTACAGCAGGGGGCGGAGCTTTTCTTACAAAGTTATGGAATAAGCTTTCCAATTAATGTTCAAGACTTAGACACAGTCTCAGGGTAATAAACCTATTTATTTAGCGCAGCATCTTTGTAAATAGATTAGCCTTAGGTAAAGGAGCAGATCTGGGGGACTCATGGACGTACAGTATTCTGGTGAACTGGTATGTTTAGATGCTGTCCTCCCCACTCTCACTGATCACTTGTTGTTTGTTGACGGTGAAGTGATTGGTTGCTTTACATCTCAGTTCCCCCTTATGTGTTTCCTTCTGGATCTCCCTCTTAGTTATGCTTTCAAAGTTGGGCCTTCTGGAGTCCCTGCTTGCACTCTGCACTAAATATATATTATACATTGTGTATCAGTGACCAAACTGTTGGGAACTTTTCTCCTCTGTTGAATCAGAGACCAGGAGACGTTGGGATATCGTTCAAGCAGATGTTACTCTTTATTGAGATCTTGTCGCATGGATGCCCCGTGTGGTCTGCCTGGGTGACTGGGGACGTTACATCTCCTGTTGACTTAACACATGATCCATATTAACTTAAACACATCCAGTCTCACACAGTATGAGTGCAGATCAATCCCTGCTATCCATTGTCACCCAGATGAGGATGGGTTCCCTGTTGAGTCTGGTTCCTCTCAAGGTTTCTTCCTATTGCCATCTCAGGGAGGTTTTCCTTGCCACCATCGCCCTCGTCCTCGGCTTGCTCATCAGGGACGATCTTATCATTTTGATTCCTACACATTCACATTTCATACAAACAAAAACTCTTTCGATTGTGTAAAGCTGCTTTGCAACAATGTCAATTGTTAAAAGCGCTATACAAATACAATTGAATTGAATTGAATCAAACTCGGAACCTGAAGGTGCAAAGCGACAGTGCTAACCACTACGCCACCGTCCCGTCTGATCCATGTGCCTGTCAATTTTAATAAAGGAGGGGTGGCTTATGTGCCTGTCAGTCTTGGTGCAGAGCACATGGCCTCTATTAAAGGCTCTATATTAAAATAAAGATCAAGCCACTACTTCTAAATCAATAGTTTAGCTTGAAATAGTACTGTTCTAATGATTGCTTGTTTTTGATTCCTTATAGAGATAAATGCTAAAGGTTAACAAAACCAAAAAAGCTTGAAATCTGTGAACAAATATCCAAATTTGTTTCTTATTTCTTGTATTGTAACATTCTTAATAGAAAATATTAAATATGTCATAACCCTGCAGGATTCTGCTCAGACAGGAACGCAATCAACTATAACTCAGGTTTCGTGCAGGTAATCAAGAGAAACATGCTGCACCTGCTCTTTATAAGCTTCTCAGTGGCTTTACTCCAAGTGTGAACACTGGCTCTGCGCCAGGAAGGAGAGCGACTTCACACCACTCCAATAGGGGGTAGGGGGGGAAGGATATCTAACTAAAAAAATGATTTGATAAGAAAAAAGATTAATTTGAAGAGAAAAGACTCTTAAAAATAAAGAAATTAGATTTTTTTTTTCTTTGTTTTCGTCACTGTGGACAAAATCCCCCACAACAGATATGAAAGGCATTCAATTCAAACTGGGACCGGGACTCGTTAAAGCGTCTGACATTTACAACTGTCAGACTTCAAGCATGATGAGACTCTTAGCTGCAGTAAAATATTTGAACGGTGCAAATGTGTTAAAGAAGGCCATACGTTTGTGAATGACGAATCCGGTTCTGAGCCCATTGCAGTCGTTCTCGTAAACATTCAGCGAGTGAAACGCCTCATCCTTGAAAATCGATGTCTACCTTGTGAAAGAGACACATCTGTGTGTGAACTGTACACACAATCATTCACTCACACATTACAGGAACTCGGCTGGGAGATATTGCCACATCCCCTGTACCGCCCTGACCTCGCTCCAAGACATTTCCACATGTTTGGTTCATTAAAGGAGTTCCTGGGAGGCCGGGGTTTAGAATGTGAATCAGGCAGGCGGTCATCATTAGACGAACTGAGAAAAACTTTCTACCTTGATGGTGTTCAAGCACTAGTGAAACACTGGGGATAAGTGTATTAGTGTAGCCAGGGATTATATAAAGAAATAAAGGGAGTTTTTACTCTCGAGCCTGTGTGCTGTTATTCTGTACAATCAGCAGAGTACAGTACATTGACAAAATCAGATAGAATTATAATTCAATGCTTTCATGATTTCCTGTGAAGCCTGGCTGCTGTGAGTCAACATGGGCCCTTTGTGCAGCATTTCACTCTAATGCCTGTATGATCTTCAGCTATGTTGGTCCATATCATTAACTACAAATAAATTGCTGAAATCTTGCTGTTAAAATGTTCATTTTTCACTTCTGGAGAATCGCCAGCATCCGTATCTCTCTCTCTCTCCTCTCTCCATCTCTAAGCTCCTATTGAACCTCAGGACACTGAAATGAATAAGTGTGTGACATCATGATGTACACTGAGGAACATGACTATGATTTATGAGCCAAGCTACAGGAACCTGGTGAAGTGTGTGGTAGATTGTTCAAGGTTGATTTTTTTCTACCTTCTCAACCAGTGACTGAAAAAAAAATCCTGAATAAAGGCTTTTATAAGAAATATAATTTAAATTCACATAAAAAAGAGAAAAATTAAAACGTATGAAAAATAATACATCAAGTAATCATGCTGAATTTTAAGACTAAATGTCACAAAAAGCTCTTACATTGGATGTAAGTTACAACACAAAATATTAAATACAAAATATATTCATAAACAGTAAAGAATAGCCTAAATTAATGAATTAGTTAATCATGTGCCTAATCCTAATGTTTACAGAAATTTTACCTAATAAGCTAAAAAAAAAAAACTTACTATAAAGTATACTATTATACTACGTGTATTACTATAAAAATACTATTTATAATAAAAAAATTATATATATATATATATATATATATATAGTAAATTCTAGTAAATAAACACTTTATTCTGGGCCAGAGGTCCACCACCAATTCGGCACCATGGACAGCGACGTCTGCGCCACCAGGAAGCCGGCACCAAAACAAAACCAGTGTGATCACTCTCCACCTGGGGACGGACTTAATCACCCACGGCTGGGAGGAGAAAGAAAAACACAGCTCACTGCAGAGAAGACCGAACCACAAGACGAGTGCGAGCACGCATGGTTGAACACTCCGCCACTAATCCTGCTCTCTGTGGTGATTTTCTGCAGCTTCCCTTCAGGAAGTCAGAGCCGCAGCTCGGTGGTGAGAATCTATCCCACCTGAGCACAGCGGCCTCATGCCTTCACTACGCCACCTTATCTCACCCGAGCACACACACCAGGAAGAAACATCTCTCCATTCATTGCACCTTCAGGACCCCACTTGGAAAAAAAGAAAAAAAACATTCGGGATGGCTGGCTGGGTCTGAATGTCCAAGCTCATGCTACATGATGAGCAAGTTGACTTGATTTTAGGCTTTAAATGTAATAAATGAAGAAAACCCAAGTAAACCACGCAGAAGCATATGTGCCTGTCAGTCTTAATGAAGGAGGTGTAGCATATGTGCTTATCAATTTAGGTGAAGGTGTCAGGCCTATGCACCTGTCTTTCTTATAATGAAGGAGGTGTGGACTATTTGCCTTTCAGTCTCAGTAAAGGAGGTGTGGCCTATTGCCTGTCAATATGTGTGAAGGAGGTGTGGCCTATGTGTCTGTCAGTCTTAATGAAGGAGGTGTGGCCTATGTGCATGTCAGTCTTACTGAAGGAGGTGTGGCCTATGTGCATGTCAGTCTTACTGAAGGGGGTGTGGCCTATGTGCATGTCAGTCTAAGTGAAGGAGGTGCATGTGCCTATGTGGTTGTCCATCTTAGTGAAGGAGGTGTGGCATATGTGCCTGTCAGTCTTGTTAAGGGAGACATGGCCTCTATTATTGCCAGTAAAGGAGGCCTCTGTGCCACTGAAGGAGGCGTGGCCTCTGCTCCCGTGCAGTAAATCAAACTGCACAAATCAAATAAGAGTGTTTTAAGTAAAGTAATAATAATGTTACACCAATTGAACAGAATCTAAACACAGACTATTACTGCAATAAATAATGGTTTAATGCTCTTCATTTAGAACATGAGTTATGATTATTAGCATTCTCCCAGCTGGATTATTTACCAATTCAAATTAGCTCACTTTGAACCAGTCAGATTCATGAGCCATTAATCTTGTTTTTGTTTCATTTCGTTAAACTGCGCTGGGAAAATGAGTCGAAGTGATAATGAATATCTGAGACAAAGACAGTGAGCTATTCATCTTTTTAAACCAGGCACTAACTAGAAAAAAGGTGTTTCATTTTAATTAGAGTGCTCTGAAATAAAATAAACCGGACAGCTCTTTCTCTTACCTATCAGTATCACCTCATATTAACATTTTTCTTCCTTTTAGGTGAAATTGCTTTTACATAATGAGGAAAGGAGTGTTTTGACTCGTAGCAGGTCAGATTGTTATAGAACCAGGAATGATTTGTTACTGAAAAAGGACCAGATTAGGATATATCCGAGCTTTCGCTCGGTTTTCTGTGTTTTGTAAGACGTCATGTTTTGCCCTCGCTGTCGGAAATCTCACCTTCTCTGACAGCATCGTGATGTTCACGCCGATCTGGGTCGAGCTTGTCAAACCCTGGCGGTGCGACTTGACGGAACAGCGGGGACAATGAAAGGGAAGTGAGGGGATTTTAAAAAGGTCAGTTTAATTTTCACGTCACATCAGGAGTTCACAGATCAATACACGGTTGTAGAACGGTGAGTAAGGTTCTGCCCCGGTGACCAGGAGGTTGTGAGTGAAAATCCCAGAACTTCAAGTGATGAAGTGGACGGCACATCATTTGGTGCCAATCAGCACCGAGACTAGACCCGGGAATAAGCTGTGGCCTGAAGATTGGGCTTTATGAGTCTTGATTTAATCGTTGTTAGATGCTAGCTGTAGACATCTTCAGGATAGAAGAAAGAAAGTTTCCTAGGAACATGACATCTTCATAAGAAAAGGATTTGTACCCCATTCCACTGAGCCGAACTTCCACTGAGCCGAATTTGCTACAGACCTCTCCAGGCATTTCCTGATTTAAAAATCAGCTCTGAAGTCGCTGCGGTCGGTACCAATCCAGTTAATTTCTCAAAAGTAGTGACCGCACATTGAGCCGATAATGATTTAAACGAATTCCTAAGGACATGAAAACGACTCTACAACACATTTTGACACGAGGCAATATCGAAGTGTTAGCGACATGACAACATTTTAATAACGAGCCGTTAAGGAAATTAAAAATGTTATACCAATCCCTAAAGAACTGATAGCAAAACTGTACCATCACTACTGACATGAAGCGAAATTAAATTCTGACTGTTACAAAATTATTATAGGGATGTTAACAACGACCTCATGTTGTCCCGTTAACTTAACGGTTATCTCCAAAGGAAAGAGAAATAATCAATCACACACAGAAGCTGCATGAGAATGCACCAGCATAAACATTAAACAATTTAATCCAAAGAGGGAAATGCATGGCAGTATTTACCAGTGACATTAAAATATTTTGATTGTTTCATTATGTAGCACTTTTTATATTCATAAGACACTCAGGGGCTACCAAACATGATTAAGAGAAAATCACATGTGCACCGAAAGAGACAGAAACACAGAGAGAGAGAGAGAGAGAGAGAGAGAGACTCACAGTTACACATGCAGCACAATCACACTTTATATTCGGGATCTTTATTTTTCCTTTTCTTTTCTTCTCTCCTTCTTTTGTATCAATAATGATTCTTCTTTGACTCTACTTTCTCCATTTCCTTGGGACCAAGCACTCTTGTTTTCCTAAGGATAATTTTTTTCCCACCCTTTTGGACTTTTTGGGCTTCAAAACTCATGAAACTTAGCAGACAGGTTGGAATCTGTTGCAATTAGGATGAGTGTCGCATGGCCCAGGGCCCCCAGGGGCCCCCACACGAGATTTTGCTGGATTGCTCATACACACTTTCACGTAGGCACACAAAACTCGGTACACATTTAGAGCTCATTGAGCCGAACAACATGCCCTGGGCTCAACTCAGCAGGAGGCCGGTTATTTTGGGTCGTTCTCAAAAATGCACACGATGAATTTTGATATACTCCTCCTAGGGTATTTATACGATCGTCACCAAACCGGGCAGATATGATCTAAAGACAGCGAGGATGCAAAATTGCGAAGGGATTTTTGATATCTCAAGCGGGTCAGCCGTGATAATGTCTTAAACTTACACAGAAAAATTATTAATAACTTTCTGTGTGGCATTATATTGAGTGACATTACATTGAGTGACATCACGTTCAGGAACATCATAGTGTGACACTTACTTTCCAGCATCTGCAGCCTATTGAACACACGTACACATCAGAAATGTTACACACACACACACACACACACACACACACATGCACACATACATACACACACATTACAAATGTTAACACACACACGCACACACACACACTAACGCACTCAGCAAATATTTAGGGCCCAAACTGACATTAGTGTGTGATGTGTGCAAGTTGTGCGGTGCAACCGGGTTGCGATGGCACAGGGTGCTTGGGCCCGTCATCGTTGCTTGCAACTATTATTATTATTATTATTATTAATTATTATTATTATTATTATTATTATTATTATTACCTTTGCTTTTTGCTTTCCTTCTTCAGTAGTTTTCATCCCTAGTGTCACTTTATGTTTGACTCCACAGATAAACGTGTGTGTCTATTTTTAATCTGATTATTTTTATTTTTATTTTATGCTTCGGCAGTACTATTGTACAGTATGCAGGAGCCATCAAACATTACACATAATACTGTGTGTGTATTGTAGGATTCTCTCTTAATAAAATGTGTTATCCCCTGAATGTTCTCATGAATATAAATAGTGATGCACTGTTCTGTGTAGGATTAGACTCAATGTAGATATTGTGATTTCTCTGTCGTCCTAGAGTATACAGAACCTGAGCCATGCATATCCGTGGTGTGTGTGTGTGTGTCTGTGTGTGTGCTAAACCAATGCCCTTAATTTCATAATCTCACTCCAAGCTGTTCTGAAAACTTGCCAGCTAAACCATTTAAATTAAAATATTTAATTTAAATATATGTTAAATTTGTCAACAAATTTGTCAATGCCCGTGTTTGATCTGTTCTGTTAATTTTATTATAAAATTAACAGAACAGGTCAAACACAGGTATTATAGATTAAAACATTTCTATTGTGCATCAGACTTTAACATGTAATATATTTTTCAATCGTGTATAATCACCACTTTTTTCCCTAAAAAATTTTTTTTTTAATTTTGCCAAGGATTTAATAAAAGTAGATAACAACACCATAAATGCGCTTAAAAATTGATAACAGCACTTAGGAATTGATAACAAGGTGTTACCAAGGCGCCAATGTCGGGAGGAACCAGACGAAAATTTTGAAAATGCTCCAGTTTTCCTCGCAACATTAACGACGCTGATTCATACAGAAGCCAAAAGATGCTCTAAGGAGCTGTTAGGTCATGGCCTACTGTATATACCTGTCATTTATAATGAAGGAGGTGTGGACTATGTGCTTGTCAGTCTCAGTAAAGGAGGCGTGGCCTATTTGCCTGTCAGCTAAATGAAGGGGGTGTGGCCTACGTGCTTGTTAGTCTGCGTGAAAAAGTCATGGCCGATGTGCCTGTCAGTCTTAATGAAGGAGGCGTGGTCTACACTGTGTGCTAAGTGATATTAGTAATATAAGTAATATTTGCATAATCTGGTTGAAATTAAAACACATTTACAGCTGCATTACATCAATCACACACAGAAGCTGGATGAGAATGCACCAGCATAAACATTAAACATTGATGTAGTTTTATCGAAAGAGAGAAATGCATGGCAGTATTTACCAGCGACAGTAAAATATTTTGATTGTTTCATTATGTAGCACTTTTTGTATTCATAAGACACTCAGGAAAAGCACATGTGCACGTGAAAGAGACAGAAACAGAGAGAGAGAGAGAGAGAGAGAGAGAGAGAGAGAGAGAGAGAGACACTCACTGTTACTTTATATTCGGTATCTTTATTTTTCCTTTTCTTTCCTTCTCTCCTTCTTTTGTATCAATAAAGATTCTTCTTTGGCTCTACTTTATCCATATATTATTATTATTATTATTATTATTATTATTATTATTATTATTATCACCATCATCATTATTGTCCCTGTCCTCTACCAAGCTCTCTAGAGGCCATAACGAATTTGCGTCGGTGTAGATTTGGGAGCAAATCTGTCCGAGTGTAATGAAGGTATAAGATCTCCAGCAGGGCACTCAGATAGATATTAACCTTCCCAGTTTAGCTGGAAACATTGAATTAATGCCGAAGCCAAATCATTATCAGTTCATCATGTGTTTTCACAATACGAAAACAAAGCGCTTTGCCCTTATACAGTACGTAGTTGCTATGAGACTACTAATCCTTTACCGCTTTTGAAACACTGCATGCGCTACAAAACCATGTTATACTCCATCATATTAATTTTTTATTTCTAACTAATGGATGTGTATTTAATCAGCCATTCGTCATACAGAGACTTGAGCAACATAAGGTCGAGCTCTAATCGGCTAAGTGCTGTCTTACAGGAGATTAAAAACACCCCTCGTTTCTAGTCCTGCACTACTAGCAGCATTCATTTCCACATTCCGTATCTCTCTCTCACTCTCTCTCTCTCTCTCTCTCTCTCTCTCTCTCTTTTCTTTTTACTTTACTGCACAAGCAAAAAATAAGTGGCTGCAGCTCAAACTAGGATTGAAAGTGACAGTGATGGATTCAAGCTCTGGGTTATGACTTCATCATATTAGAGGCAGCTGCAAAGTAGAGCTTTCTGACTGTAACAACGGTTGATGGACTGCGTAGCGGTTTAAGCGTACATCTTGTTAAATCATACGGTTTTATTCTGTGTAGCTACACACCGCTTGGTTGCATCATGCGTTCCTACTATTAAAAAAAAAAAAAAAAAAGTTTTGCCAAACTCCACCCAGGTGATTTTAATAATCCAGAGCTAGAAAACACAATAATGAACTTAATGATGTGCATAATCCGATTCTGAATCCCAGGAACCTTCACTCCGTCCGGTAATATTGTACTGAGATGTTACTTTTAAACCCAAGTCACCAACTTTTTAAATTCATTGTTAAATGAAACGAACACCATTTGCATGTGTATTGGATGCAGACTTACCAGACCAGCCACTCAGATTTACACACACACACATTCTCACTGGATAGCAGATTGAATCAATGGAACAAGTAAGAATGTTACAAGAATAAGAAATGCGATGACTTGAAGAATTAATTGCTAGGATAGAGACACACTCTTCAACACCATATCCAAGAGTTTTAAATATGAAGCTTGTTTACCCATTTAGTTTTTACAGCGAGATCTTGATGCTGTCTGTATTAGGAGCTTCATGGTAATTGTAGCTTTTGTGTGGAATATTATCGTCTAAAGCTAGAAACCTGAAAACGAGATTGTCTTAGAATGAAGGATTCTTAAACAATTCAGCTTCTAAAATAAACCTCCTGACATTTTACGTCATGGGCGCAGAAAGCCAGTGCGTTTAACCAAGCAACTGATCATCTGCTTAAATATGTCGTAAAAATAACAAAGCAATCCACAGGAGCTCCCTGACTTGTCGGTTTTCTCACATCTCGCTGCGGTGAGCACAGACAGCTGATGCACTGCTCCAACGTCTCCACCAAGAGCAGAGATAAGAAACTTGCTAAAGCTCGAATAAAACCCGAAGCTTAACCATACAGTACCTCCAAATACAGTCACGATGACAAGCACTTTTGATTTGATGTACAGTATATAGTACTATATTACTATATTAATCCTATTTCTGTTATAATAATGATAATATGTATTTATTGTATTCCACTCTAACAATAGACGCAGAAAATGTTTTGACTTCTATTTCAGAGACAATTATTACAGAAGACAGCTGTGATTAATATTAAATGGTAGTGATCGAATTAAATGGAGAGTTCCAGTGCAGGAAAGGGTTCACAAATTAAAACTAAAATCAATTACAGTGATGGGTTCATAAATCATAGCCGAGGAATTGGACAGTTAAAAGCTTCATGGCGCCGAGAAAGATGTGACGAGACGGCCGTTTCTGATTTGTAGCTTTTGTGACTTACGCATAACGACAGTCAAGCATACCGTATATAAAACTAACGATCTCTGAGTCGCCAAAGCGTCTAGAGGGTTTGTTGCGACCGCTATTGTTGTTTGTGGGCGTGCCATGTCTAGCACTTCTTTTTTTTTTTTTGTATTATTGTTGTTGTTTTGATGGGAAATGCGGTGTTAACCTCAGGCTTTCACACAATACAATTTTGATCTTAAGGCAGTGATTTGATATTTGGTAAAACAAACAACAATTCTAAGATGATAATGTAATATGCCTGATTCGATTTTCCGATTCAGTAGCACTAATGTTTTCTGACTGATGTTTCTTTTTAGGCTTTAAAGTATTAACTATGAAATACTTAAATATTAATTGTATTCAAAAGTAACGCATTCCGACTGCGATGTGGAACCGGCGGACGGCTAAATGAGATGCAAATCAAGTCCAAATACACCCGTGTGCCTGAGTGTTTGTGTTTAAGTATTCTATTATGGTTTGATATGTGAGTACTGTGACAGCTAATTGCAGTTAATGATCTGAGACTAAATGCTAATGAGGATGCTGCATCAGTCCCTGGTGAATTGGGTCTCACTAGATTCATTAATTGTTTTCAAAATTGATTTGGGCGTCTTAGAACTGGTTAAAATTAGCATTTTACTTTGTAATTAAACATTAAGACTTTGTTAGAATTGGTGATGATGTTTCTAATAGGGGTACCTCAAAGCTCTCTGTTGGGTCCTGTGTTATTGTCTTTACACATGCTGATAGAGCTAAATAATTAGCTATATTTCTTACAGGTTTTGAAGCATTAACTATGAAAGTAATTAATAATTGTTGGATGCTTCTCAACTTGTTTTGTTGATTGTTTAAATGTCATATCTTTTTTTTTTTTTCATCTTTTGCTTCATACTCCAGTCATATAGGTGGCAATAATGCACCAACTTCTCAAACTCAAACAAAGAATCAGAATCAAGTTATATCCGCCAAGTATGTGACAGTCTTTTGAAATGAGAGTACTGTGCAAATACTTTGGTATACAACTGTTAATTTGTGAAACACGATGATGATGATGCGTAGGACTGTTTTTTATTAATATCGCCTTGCTAACCTGTTATATTATTCATACTATTAACTATGTTGTTTCCTTTATGATCATGGCGTTTACACAGCTAGCTTCCTTTCTCAGATTAGCAATAAAATTATGTAAATAAAAAATTAGCATACTGTACTAGCTACTGTACTACTCCTCAGTAACAAAAATGTTTCATCATCCTTTCAATCTTGATTTTTCAAGGTTTTAGACATGATGAGACCTTGAGTATGACAGGATGCCATGACACAGGAAACATTTGCTTGAATCACTTAGGTTGCTTTGCTGCTGAAACGGTGGCCGCGTGGAGCTAAAAAAGCAAAGGCCACATGTCACTCTGTTACTTGTTACAGATTCAGTACTTTTATTCTTACTCTCCACTGTCTTGTCACTGTAACTGTCAGCTTTGCCATGACTCGCTTATCAGTTCCAGAGGACATCAGCTTTATTGTTTTGCACCTCACAGTGTGAACATATTGTACCAGCTGGATGTCTGATGACTTTCAGGCCATATGTGTGGACCGCTTTGATCTCGAGCTTGCCTTTAGTGGCTCTTCGTGACCTGTCATGCTTGCCGGAGCTGCTTATATCTGATCCCGAGAGACCAGGCCATTTATACGATGAAGCGTGAAGCTGAAAATCTGAGAAATAATTTTCTCTGAAAATAGTATCTGTTATGTAACTGATTATGTTTCTCTAAAAATAGTACCAGTTATGTAAGTGCTACAAAATACTGTACTTTGCAGTCATACTTCATTAAACAAAATCCCTGAAATGTAAAAGAAAGTTCTTAAGATTGGTACAGTTCTTAATGAAATCCTCGGAAAATTAGCATTTCCCCAACCCAACAGCCATGCTAAATAAACTGACATGGCTAAAAATTTGCTATATTGTAAAGGGAAATGAGAAAAATAATCTAACATTGTGTTAATTTACTTAAAATCAAGCATTATGATGATCACAAAGAGACTGAGACTGTAATATTAATATCAAAACACTATCTTTAAATTTAGCATGATGCTAAAAGCTATCATGCTAAGTAAATGTACATTAATAAATTGAAATGGGGAAACACTACCAAAAAGCTTAAGTTTTACCCCCTACTGCTGTTAGACCCCCTCACACCCCCACCCATTTGTATAAGATTGTGTACCGTCTCTCTTTCTGTTTACACTTATGTTCCACCGATTCATTCTGATCTACAATCTCATTCTATCAGTATATCATCTCTGCAAGTCTGACTGCGAATAAAGGTCAAACATTCACGCGAGATGAAAATAAAAAATAAATCTTTTTGCAGATCCAGAAATCCCAGAAGCGGCTCATAACTCGAGCACAATATCCAAACTTCTAAATTTTATCTCTGGCTTTGTGTTACAGCCTGTAGGAGCTTTATCATCTCTAAACCGAAGTGTGCGAGAGAGACAAAAGCCTTTGAGGCCTTATTAAACCCAGGTGCATGATGGGTAAAACGGACATCACCTTTCGGTGTCCATGACTTGACATGTAACTCATTTCCCTGTGTGCTGATTATCATTCTGAGGGTATCAGAGGTAAGGCATACTGACTGCGACGTGGAACCAGCGGACGGCTAAATGAGATGCAAATCGAGTCCAAATACGTCCAGAGTGTTTGTGCTTAAGTATTCTATTAAGGTTTGATATGTGAGTACTGTGACAGTTAATTGTAGTTAATGATCTGAGACTAAATGCTAATGAGGATGCTGTATCAGGCCCTGGTGGATTGGATCTCACCAGATTCATTAATTGTTTTCAAAACTGATTTGGTCGTCTTGGAACTGGTTAAAACGATAATTTGACTTATTAATAATATAAAAAAAATAGACTTTGTTATCATTGGTGACCATATTTCTAATGTGATTTTTTTATGGTGTACCCCAAAGCTCTCTGTTGGGCCCTGTGTTATTGTCTAGTAGCAATGTAAAACAAAAAAGTAATCTTCATATTACATTGTTTTTCTTGTTCTATTGTATAGGCAGATTAAACTGCAATACACGTGTGAAATTGAGTCAGTTTTGATCTTAATCACACCTCATTTCTATTTTTTCTCCGTTTCAACCGGTGTAAAGTGAACTCTTTTTACAAAGCCTCTTTATGCATAATCTCCAGGTTATATCTGGGTCAAAACCCTCAAAAGTGTCAGACGAGGGAGTAAGGATTTCTCTATAAACCGATTAAAGGTTCCTCCAACCATCTACCCTGCCAAGAAGTTCTCCCGCTGGACGGAGAGCTAGAACTCTAGCTTATGGATCTTTCTTCTGGCACCAATTAGGACAAACTGTGCAATCAAACATCCTGTCAATTAGCTAAAAATCTTGGCTTTGGAAGATAAGATCATGGGTCCTGCCTCCATAAGTTTTATTCTAAAACATTTTTGATAGAACATGACTCCTCTATTCTTGAAAAAAATAATTTTCTGGTGTACAAATGCAAACCTTTTTTTTTTTTTTTGACAAAAGAACTAATTCGATAAAAGCAGAATGTTAGTGCTACATATATTAGTTAATTCCCAGTCAGTGTGGTGCTGTTAGTAGAAAATAATTATCAATATGGTAGTGAGAGAAGGCACAGATACAGTTAGAAACATCAAAGTTGTAAGTATTTATTTTTTTTTTTTATATCAGCACTTTAGAAAGTGGTTTAATCCTGTTATACAACATTGAATTTCTTACTGATACAGGTTTATTACTTACAGGACCACATGGGCCCTCAAGACATCTGCAAGATGTCCTACGATGTTTTTAGCTCATCTTCAAGAAAATGAATGAATCTGTGCTTATATGAGGGTTATTAGCCACATTACTTAGAATCTCCCGTACCGTTATGCACATTTGCAGTGAGTGACCTCCACTGGGTTAGGTTCATGGAATCGGTTTTGGCACCATCCCATCATTGGCCTTTAAAGCCGTCACAAAAGTGAGACAGGTCTGGCCTTATTTCTGTTTGCCTCTGAGTTCCGGTAAATTGTGACCATGGGAATGATGCCAAGTCATGATGTCATAAACGCTTCCCTTATGCTACGCTATAGTTTCATTTTCAATTTGAACACATTATTTTTGCACCTGCTTCTTGAAATGACTCTCGGTGTCACACTGTTTTTGCGAACATCTTGCATATCAAAGCCGAACCTCTCCTTGTCTCTTGGTCCAGATAATTTGTTTTTCTCTGCCTTGCCTGTTTATGGACACGTCTGCACATGATTACTGGTCTGGTTTTCTGGACCCTGCCATCGTGCTATGTTCTCATAATTAAAAGTCCGTGCACTCTGTCACTCCTGGATGCCCTTTATTAGTGCTGTTTGTTCATCTTTAATGCTGTATCTCTATTTATTACAAGGTTAGTAGGATAGTGCTTGCTCTTTATCGATCACACCAATGATACCCATGGGATGGACAATGTTGATGCAATGTTCCCAGTGCGATTTATACCAAATCTCATTTGACCTCTAAGCCAAAGAGACAGTTACATCAAGTGATAAGCATATGAGAAAAAATTTAACTTTATTTGACAGGAAATGAAACAAAAGTAATAAAAAAAAAAATGAAGCCTTCTGGTGAACTGGAGTCTCAATTATATGCGAACCCACATCTAAGCAGTTTCATCCATCTTCTGCTGTCTCATAATTTTCCCCCAGAGAAAGGTAAGGACACCTTCTAAATGGAGTGCCAGTCCATCATACACACCCACCCATACACAAATTCGCACCTAGGGACCACGTAGCATAAAGAAAACCCACATGGTCCAGACAAGAACATGCAAAACTCTACACACAGTACAGCACTTACAGCATCACCCTGTCAGCCATCTCTGGAAGCTCTTTGTTCTCTATGGTTGCTTGAAACCGAACAATTTCTTCACAATTTCCAGTGAAGTGGACGACAAAAAGAAAGAGGTGGGGAAAAAAAAAAACCCTTGGAGGCAATAAATGGTCTATAAAAAGGAAAATGGTTGAATTGGTTAATGAGTTCATTATCAGGCACATGAACAACTACAGGGAAAAAGAAGAAGAAGATGAAAAAGAAGAAGAAGAAGAAGAAGGGCAAAGTTTAGTTTCATCACATCTCACAACTTATCTGAAATGTAGCATAAGAAACGAGGAACAGAAAAGGTTAAGTGCCTTGCTCAAGGGCCCACAACTCAGAGCCTCAACTTTTGACCCACCACTGGCTTGAACTCCTGACATTCTGAAGTCTGTCCTGGTTCAGGAGTTAAGGCTCTGGGTTACTGAGCAGAAGGTTAGTGTTCAAGCCCCAGTTTTGCCAAGCTGCCCTTAAGCAAAGCCCTATACCTTCTTTTGCTCCAGGGGGCACTATATCATGACCGAACCTGCACTTTGACTCCAACAAGCTGAGATAATAATAATAATAATAATAATAATAATAATAATAATAATAATAATTAGACAAAACCACTGGCTCAACCTGCAGGAACCTGAAGCTATACAGTATACGGTATATAGTGTATATAGCCTTTTGTAAATTAGCATATAAATAAGCGCTGTGCTTATCCACTTTTTTTTCCCCCCTTTTGTAGTTTTTAATCAGGACCATGCTGAACAAAAAGTTTATTTTATAACTAGAATAATGAACTTTGCCTTTACTGTTGACTATACGTCCATGCTGTAGAAGAAGGAAAGGCCGTTTCCATTACCAGTCATGCCTTTAGGGACTTTGCAGTAATGGAGTTTGTTTGTTTTTGGATTAAATTGAGCAAAAATAAATAAATAAATAAAATCGCTTGTTAAAACAGAAATGTACAAAAGTGAATGAATAAATAAATAAATAACACAGCTGTCCGAAGTAATGGTGTAACCCTGACCGACAATCCCAAATGTACCAGCAATCTATTTGCAGGTCCCTCACTGTGAATTTTTCAATTTTGTCACTTACTCGCTTGATTAACCTCTTATTATTTATTTATTTATTTATTTATTATTTATTATTTAATAATATGGAAATGTGGGGGCATTTGTTAGTATTATTGTTAAAATAAAATAAAATAAAATAAAAAAACGTAGAAAGAATCCACCAATTTGACACTTACTCTAGGTCAAGGTAGTTAAGAGTGTTAACTTATTTTTATTTGGAGAGTAGTGGAAACCTTTCAGGAAAAGTACACTTAAGTGAAAGACTAAAAAGTGTTAACTGTTCTTTCATTTTTTAAAGACCTTTTCTTTTAAAAATGAAAGCAACTTAATAAGGCAAGAAATGAGAGAGGATTTTATTCGTCTGTTAAAACTTCATTTTAAACGCAAATACATTTTCATTGATTGATTTATTTTTATTTCCATTGAAAAAAAGAAAAAAAATACTTTTCAAAAAGTATTTTTATGGGTTTGAGTAATTTTTATTTATTAATTTAAAATTCACTGAATGAGTGAAGTATCCTGCCAAAAATACTATTTCTTTCACAAATTATTAGCACATGTTTTACAGCAGGAAATTTACGACAAGATAATAGACTTGTGTGCATCGTGCTGGTCCAGTGCAGATGTGCCAACAAAAATGAACCTTTGCAGCCTGGTTCCAAAACAAAAAAAAACATTTTTGGTCTCCATAGAAAGATTTCCCACTCATGACAACTGAACGGGGTGAATTTTTATGTAACTCGTCATGTAAAATTATATTAAGCCATAGAATTCTGCATAATAGGGGCGTGGCCAGTTTGCTAGCTGTCTGCTACACATATTTAGCTAACCAGCCGACTAGAATCGTTGCAGTTTAACGTACTGAAAGAAATCTAGGAGTTGACGCGGGGTGGCGTGAAGGCTGCGGATGGCGGAGCCTGACCAAATGCACATGAATGATTGGCACCTTAGCAAGCTAAAGCTAAGCTAGCTAGCTTGTGGTACTGTAACTGCGCTGTAACCAACATCCAGGCTCAGTTTGTATGAATTAACTAGGGTTTAGTGTTTAGTGTTTATCAGCTGCTCCCAGGATTGTGACGATCAGAGCTCTTACATCCAAGTGTCAAAACCTCTCTTGGCGGTGTGTCGCTGTATTATGGTATGTTAACTATCTAGGTTCAAATCAAGACATAAGACATGATTTTAAAATACACAAGAATCTGTCCAAGAAAGAGCTTTCTTAGTTTACTATTAATGAAGTTTTAAGAAAGAGTATAAACACTAATCTTATCTTTAATCTTAATATCATTTCATATCCCTTTATATGAGACCTCATTGCTGATCAGTTTGATGGGGAAGAGGTGCCTATAATCACTTCAGCACAATAGTATAGTACTTATCGCCTTATTATTATTATTTTTTTTTTTTTTAAATGACAAATAATGGCTTATTATTTTCCCCTAAAATGCTCCCTTTTCTCTCAGCGCTGCTTGATTTCCGCCAGAAACGTTAAATCACTCCAAACTGCGACGATCCACCGCGCTGAATGCTAAGCAGCCTTTCAGACGCTTTTAAATCGGAATTTACTGCAGACCAGATAATGGAAAAAGGCAAAAGCCATTAACAAAGAACACTAGATTATTTTCTCCTCCTTGCTTCTCTGAAGCATAATTCAAAGATAAATGCCCCCCCCCCCCCCCCCCCTTTTTTTTTGTTCTGCGTAAAAGACGAGAATATCCATCCTCACCAGGTCAGAGGAAGGGTTACAGGAAATATCAAGCGCTGAGAAATATATGACAAATATTGTCATTGAGATTCCCTTGGGAATCCTAATTATTATTATTATTTTTATTATTATTATGATTGTTATTATTATTATTTGCAGAAATAATACAACAACTCAAACAAACGCATTTCCTTTTAAAACAATAGGACGAGGAAGGCTATCCCCGAAACAGTGATGTTTTGGGAATATTTGCCGAGGTGTAGATGTTTTCACAGTTCTGTGTTATGATTTCATCTCTGCAAGTCAGACAAAAGATTTATTTTAGCTGCGCCTTTACACGCTACATGATTAATAGAATGTTACTCGAAGCATGCATAACTTCTGAAAGATTGCGTTGTCTCATACATCTATTAAAATAATCGTTTACGATGGCCTCCGAATGCAGTTATATGTTGCCACATTTGCCAGGATACCAATAAATACTCACAATTACTACTCTTATCTATGGTCTACTTGGCAAGATGGGGGTGAGAAAGGGATAAAATATTCAATGACTAGATCAGAAATGATCCTAAATCAAAAATAAGAAAGGAATACAATCCTGCGGGATGCTGTCGTGGACAATTCATCAACAACAAGCTGGTGTGATGAAGTAAAGGTAACGTTACGCCTTATGAAGTTTTTCAATTAAAGCATGTTTCATACCACGGCGAATTGCTAGCAGTTAGTAAAACTTTATCCGTTTCTAGTTATGTTTAATGTTTTGGAACGTCCCTCACACGAGTTCCTGTTTTCATCCGTTATAACAGCTATAAACTATAAGCTATTCATTTCTCTCTCAAGTTACTGATAAAACGAGAAACCTCAAAGAGTAAACTTACATTTCAGAAATGTTAAAAGCTACAGCTTTACTTCAGCACTGGACACCGACACAAAACATCTCCTTACTGAAAACTTCACCAGGGCAAAATTTACTCGGCGATTTATTCACAAGAGAAGAACAATTATACACCTACTGTAGTAACAAATAAAAATTGTAAGGCAAAGTCCATGAAGTTCCCACGGTGTCCTTAAAGATAGTGAAGAATTCAGAGGCTTCAGGGACAAAATGGGGAAAATGTGCATTGATCAAGTTCATACTACTTCCTAGCTGCTTTGCCGTCAGCTTCTCAATGTGTATGTCATGTTGTGACTAATTTCCCACGACACACACCTGATCACACGCTCACCAGGTCCGATCTGATCAGCTCAAACCACGAAATGCAATAAAAATTCTCTGAACATGACATACTGTAGATGTCGATACAGTAAATGTGGTAAGCACCAGAAGAACATGATATGAACTTAATGAGGCCTTCTGCGTGGACTTATCATGGTCACAACACGAGCCTGAAGAGGGCGCTGTGCTCCATTGATATACATCCAGTCCGCGCCATGCTGCTATGTAGTATATCAATGAAGTCCATTACTATGTCCTTTTTAAGGTCTTCCTGTGTCTTGCTTCGACCATGTCCTAACCAGGCTAATGCCAATGTCCAAAAAAACATGCCAGTTCCACGTCAATGGAGACAATACCACGTCCTTACCCGGTTTCTACTGCCATCCTAAGAAGTTGTACAAGTTCTTACCGTGTTCACCTGATTTCTTTGAGGATGTAGTGGGAACGTGGCTCAATGTACGAAAGAGAGGAGAAATAATCAGCATCTAACTTAACGCTTGCTTTACCCTCTTCAGTATTTAGCCCAGAGCATGCTGTTTTCTTACTCTCTTTCTTTTTAAACTCTCCTCCAGGCCGTGACGCGTAAAAGTACAGTATATTTCCTGATGGATTGTGACAGATGTAAATATCGGCTGTCAGAACTCCGCAGCATTAATGACGGTCCTGTAAAGAGTAAAGTCTAGATTCGCGCTGTGGTCGTGTCAGATGAGATTGGATTGGACGGCGGTTTTGATTAGAATGCGAGTCAACAGTGTGGAGAATGTGAGGTTTATCCAACGCGAATTCCTGTTCGCCAGTTAAAATCGATAACCGCAACGGCTGACCCGTCCTTTTTTCCGCACAAAAAAACACAAGGCAATCGGCAAACACTGGTAAGGAAAAAAGAAGACCTAGACCATCTGTCTCTCCCAATGAGACTCATTTCTTCTTCGACAAATCAGCTCAGTCAATTATACACCTGCAAATTGGATTAAGGCACCGGCAGAAGGAGCTGGAACCGTTTTGTTACATTTATTTATTTATTTTCAGGAGATTTATCGCTCCGCACATGGTGTCTGGGTTCTAATCAGTATCGATGTCCGAATCTGATTTATTTATTTCTTCGAACCATTAGCTAACCCCAGAAGTATCGAACAACCCGAAGTGTGCCAAGAAGAAAAGTGAAGAAAGGAAAGAGAACGGAGCTTAGTTAGATGGATCTCTTACGCCGTGTTCTTAGAAACCGCCCACTCCATTACGGATCGGGTTCACAGTCCAGTCACGGAGAGACCTGCACACTTACCTGTGGAGAGAGAGACAAGAGACAGGAGGTCTGTTAGACTTTAGCATCCTTCTTACTGTAGGTGCACCATCCAGCTTCGAGTGCTTTTACCAAATTTTTACCATTTCTGTCAACTTTTTAAAGACATTACTGTATAGCCGGAAACAACAGTGATGCCTTGGAAGCCCTTTCTTTTGCACATTCCGGTTCATGGAAGTCAAACCTCAATGCGTTTTGTTGTGTAAAATCAATACCAGACCACACATTGTCGAATTTCCTGTAGGAAACAGAGTGATATGTTTCATCATCAGGAGCCAATCTGACATATTTTCACCAGATAGGAAGAGTCAGTCATGATATACCTGGCACTGGAAGCACTGAGCTGCATTTTTATTTCATTTATTTATAGGCTGAGCTCGCTTGCTCACTACATGGCACACGCGATAAATAAATAACTTTTTTTTAATTTGTATTTATTTATTTATTTTTATTTTATTTATTTTACCATGGCTGAACTACACCGCTCGCGTCTCCTCGAGAGCATCAAGCAAACATCAGATGCAGCTTGTAGCACCAGTAAGTACATTTCGGACCGTGACATGGCAATCAGGAGAAACAGATGACCTTCAATTCGCTCTAATATCCACGACTGATGTGACTGTATTTGTATTCGAGATGTGGCTCAGCGATGGCGGCTATACAAGGGCAAGACAAAAGGCCTGGGAACTTGAAGGTGCTTTTTTTTTTTTTTTTTTCATCAAAGAGCTTTAGTCATTCATTGGAAGTTGAAAGACATGGTGCTAGGTTTAAAAACCAAAAGATCCTGTAGCATTCTTAAAAATATATATAAAACATAGTGAGATAATGTCCATGCTCATCACACACACACACACACACACACACACACACATATTATATCTCTTATATCTGTACACTATCTGTAACTAAGTATACAAACATGGGACTGTAGCTCTTCAATCTTCAATGTCTGCCTTAAATACAATGTAGCTGAAGGAAGTTAGATCCGTTTATCATCAGGTCATTGGGGGAAGAACCTCCACCAACACGGGTCCCACAGTGGATCATATGATTCGCAAGATCTGGCACAGATATTTGTTTATTGATTGATTTTCGTTGTGTAGGTGTAATTATTCTGGCTTTTCCCAATTTCATGACTAACTACTGGATGATGAGTTGATCTTCCTTGTTATATGGAGTGTTTAAAAATAATCTAGAGAAGAATCCCCTGTCAAATACCAAAACAAGTACCCAAGGGTTTTTTTTTTTCTTTTTCTATTGTAATCACTTCCTGTAGAGTGCTGGACATTTACTCAAGTACACGTGTAAATGGAGGACTTTTACTTTTAAAAGTAAAAGTCGTTGAATTTAACTTTTTTTAAGTACTAATTAAACGAGGGTATCACCACTTTTACTCAATTAAGGAATTTCTGTACTTTGGCCACGTCTGCTAGCACGTGACTTCTCTTACCTGAGACAGCACCGAGCTACAGGAAACTGAAAGGTAGGTGACATGCCTGCCACTGATCCGCCATTTTTATATACCTCACTCACTAAAGCGAGCACATCCCGCTAATTTCAGCAAACACCCGAGTATATCTCCTCGAAGGATGACACCAGAGAAATGGAACCTGGATACACTTCAAAGCAGTCAATGTGCAACCTGAACAACAGCACAGATCCACCGTCCCCCGAAAACACCTCAACAAACACCCCAAGCGATAACAGCTGTACATCTTTAACCATGCAAAGGCACATGTATATAATTTCCACCTCTGAATACTGGTCAATAAACATGCGAAAAAGAAAATGGTCAGATGATCCATAGGGGTCCATCATTCTCATTTTCATCCAGATAATCATCTATCTATATATATATATATATTTAAAAAAAACAGAGTCACTTCCTTCGGTAAGTCAAGAAGTACTTTCTCTTGTTAATGTGAAAGTATTATTAGGAAATTAATTACAAAAACCTACATGCTGCTTGAGGCAACACGACACCGTCATGAAAGGCCATACCAGGCATAACAAGTTGCCATACAAGAACATTTTCTTCGTGCGGAAAAGAGTTCTAAATGTATCTAAATGTATTTTCCCTGAATAAGATTTTGTAATGCATTTATAAGAAGCTCTCATTCATGCACTATTTTTGCACATACTGCTTTATGATTTGATACGGGAGATGAATCCGCACTTTTCCCAAGGTACTTCAGAAATGTGTGAAGCACGAGTGGCACTGCCAGTTGATGAGAGTTGAGGATGCGAGTGTTATCTAGTGATGAGGGAGACAAGGTCATAGTGACAATCCAGCAGTGAGAGCGGGACAGCGAGAATGGAGATGAGGATGAAGATGAGGATGAAGATGAGGACAGAAGCACCACGATGGTATTGGATCAACAGGAAGATGTGAACATGTGGAATTGAGGAACCAGATGGAGGTAAAAATGGAGGAGCAGTGGGTCCTTGCGTGGGTGTGTGCATACAGCAGCAATAACCTGCATATTAGGATGAGGTTATGGTGATTTTTAATGTTTTACCTGGAAAAGACCACATTGATTGTGACAGTACAATGACGCCCAGGAGCAACAGCTAGATATGATTTCTTTATTTTTTTTTAATATGAAAAGTGTAATGCGTTAAAAAGTTGAAATGGATGTTTTCACCACACATATTTCAATTTTTCTGCATGAAAAAATCTAATGTTTCATTCTGTCCATTATGGTAGAGTGTTGCCTTGAGGCAACAAACTTTTAATAAGAAAACACATTTTAAAAGAATGAAAATGTTTATTGACGGTTGTAGGGTGTGTCTCGATGTCAGGGCTGCATTGACTGTATGGACCGTAAAGGCCGAACTGAAAGGCGTCTGGTTTAGTCCATGTAGGACTTCCTAATTGCATCACAAGCTGTTTTCGCTGTTACGATCATATCTATGTAAAATAGGAATTATAAATGATCTCTAATATAACAATGATTGTGGTAAAAAAATAAAAAAATAAATAAATGACTTGTATGGGGCGGGGCAGGGGGAGGGCCAGTGATGATCGTTTATTCCCATAGGACCTCCGGTCAACATTCACACTCAACATTCACACACTACAGGCAATCTGGACACACCAGTTAGCCTAATCTGCATGTCAATTTGGACTGTGAGATGAAACCCGAGTACCCAGAGGAAACCCGCCAGGCTCCCCAAGTCGAACCGAAATTGGACCGGAATCGAACCCGGACCCTGAAGGTGCAAAGCGACAGCGCTAACCACTAATCCACCGTGCCAACAGTTTAACAATATATACATAAATTTTAATACCCTCGGGTCCTGGGTTCGCCATCATTTCCTACAATCTCTTCCCCAGCTCACGAAGGATCTTGGGACGCGGTCGGGCCGCGAAGTCTTTACCGTTGCATCCTTTGTTTTCAAGGGAAAGAAAGTCGCATTTGTCCGCCACATTGGAAGAGCCCGGGACAGCCTTAGTCGCGATGCTACAGTATGATCTTCATGAAGGCTCTTTAATGCAAGTGGCCCCAAAATTGAGACATTTGAAGGAATTTTAAGCAGAAAAACATCACATATGATTTTTTCCCCAAAACGATATTGTACCGTACGGTGTTCCATAGACGTTTAGTTAAATAGTCACCGAAGTAGAAATAAATCGCCCAATAGGATTAAATTGCCCTTATTGAAAATTAGAGGAGAACTTCTTCTTTGGGTTACATTAAAATGACAGCAGGTCACAGGGAACATTTCATTTTATTCATAAGTTGAAAATGTTGCAAAAACGGATTAACCGCAAACGTACGGACAGGAAGACGCAGGTACGGCACGGCAACGGAGGGGAGAGTTTAAAACCTCTTTGAAACTAATAAATCTAATAAAACCGTTTCTTTTAAGCTATTCTCCTGTACCTTGGCGGATTATTAGGTATATTAATGCATGTACTGCTTTTACTAGCGCGTTGCACACACGCGCCTCTCACGCGGCAGTCAGCGTTGGTCTTTTCCCTCATGCTGATGTTAGAGACAGGATTGCTGGGAACTGATGATAAGTGCAGGGTGCGTTATGTACAGTTTAACTAGGGTGTATTTGTTAGAAAATGTAAACATAGAATGAAACAGGCAGCAACACACACACACACACACACACACACACACACACGCACACACGCACAAATCTGGCTATTCCGTGGTTTGGCACAGCACCAGACTCGGGGTCGTAAAGCTTGTGCAAGTCAAGCGGTGTACTGTACAGTGCACTGAGCTGTCGGTTTATTAGTCAACAAACAGATATACCGCACCTGATAAATTATTAATTCAGTATATAGTGTTTGTGTAAACATCTAAACACACACACACACACACACAAAGTGTTTGTTCTTACAGTCTCATTTACATGCAAATACACACTGATTTTGTGTCTTATACAAAGATACCATGCACACACCCCCGCAACACACACACACACACACACACACACACACACACACACACACCTTCCCCCCTGTCTCACACTCATTCTAGCCTTTACACTTTCTCTCACGCAAACACACACCCACACTCTTGCCTTTTCAAACCACACACACACACACACACACACACACAGATTTAAATGACAGGTAAAGTTCTGCACTTCACACATGCTAAAGCTCATATTTTAGTTCAGATTGTATTTACCTTTTGTATTTCAGTAATGACACCCTGCAGTAACGCGTGTTTAAGATTGTTAACAAACCTCACAGCTGGAGAATCAATCATCCAGCCCGTGTATCAACTGGTGAGGTTTTTTTTTTTTTTTTTTTTCTTTATAGACATTTTACATAAAGTAATGCCTGGTAAAATAATGTTTAAAAATTTCAGTATTTTAAAATATACAAAAAAAGAAAGAAAGAAAGAAAAATTAAAATATAGCATTTAATGGCCCTCATATGCAAATAAAGCTACAGGATCTGGGCTTGTATTCAACTAACCTTAACTGATTCTGTGCCACATTTGGACCAGATGTGAAAACAAATCATGGGTCTGTGCCAAATCTAATCTAATTAAAGGTTGAGCCGGGTCAGGTCTGACCTAAAGGCTCATTGCATCAGCTGCACAGAAGATTTTGATTATAATAATTATTATCTGCTGTTGTGCAAAAATAACCTGGGTGGGATCTGTTCGCCGGGTTTGTTACAGTTCTTGGAAAAGGTTTGAGCCGGATGAGGGAGAGAGAGTAGTTTCGCTATCAAGGTTTTAGTACGTAGGGTTTTTTTGTGCATCCATGAGAAAGTTATTGAGGAAAGTGACATGTGCTGTATGTGGCGGCACGGTGGATTATTGGTTCGCACCGTCGCCTCACACCTTTTGTTTGCATGTTCTCCCGATGCGTGGAGGGTTTCCTCCGGGTTCTCTAGTTCAAAGGCACAGGTCAAAGACAGGTCAGAGGCAAGCAGATTAGGCTAACTGGCGTTCCCAAATTGCCCGTAGTGTGTGGTTATAAAATTGGGAATAAACATACTGTAGTGGTCACATTGGCCTGCAGGGTCCCCAGTTGGATTACAAGTGCTCCTAAATGGATGGATGGATGGATGGATGGATGGACACGTGCACTACCGCTCAAAAGTCTGGGATCACCTTCTAACTCCATGGTCGTTCCTGATGTTTATTTCTTTCTACACTGTAAAACGACACTGAAGGCGTTTATCCAAAACACACAATCGTCTCCTTTGAACAGTTCATCTTCTCTTTCTAAGTTTTGGTCTTGCTTCCCTGGGAAGGTCTTCATGAGAGATCATGATTTGATGAGGTTCCTCATGGTGCTTGACGGGTTTTATCAATGCACTTGACAATGCTATTCTTGCTGACCTTCGTGTCTTAAAATAGCAACTGACTATATACAGTAACAATCTTCTATCGTCCAGTTTTTTGGTGAGTCCGTGTGACCTGTAGCTTCAGTTCCCTGTTCTTCTGCTGCTGTAGAAGATCCACCTCAAGATTCAAAGTGGTTGTGTGTTCATGGGTGCTCATCGGCATACCTCGGTTGTAACGAGACGTTATTTGGAGTTGCTGTTGCCTGTCTGTCGGCTTCAACCAGTCTGGCCATTCTCCTCTGGCATCAACAAGGCATTTTCGCCCATTGTGTACTTTTGATTGTATGTGAAAATCGCAGTAGATCAGCAGTGTGTGAAAAACTCACACCAGCCCGTCTGGCACCAACCAACATGCTAACCATGTCAAAGTCACTTAAATCACCTTTCTTCCCCATTCGGATGCATCTTGACTGTGTCTACATGCATCAAGCTGCTGCCATGTACTTGCAACAGGTGCACTTGATGAAGTGGCCACACAACCACTCATTACATATCTGCAAAATTAAACAGTTCTTTCACTCTTCACTAGTCCCCGTCCCATCTTTAAGGTCTAGCGCGTGGAGGACGGCGCTGTGTTGTGGATATTTTAAAGATCAGATGGAGAGGCTGCCGGTTATGATCTCTGTATAGCCCGAGGGTTCAATAATGCTTCAGACTGAATAAATAACATCCAGCAGATCATGACAGTGTGAAATCCGATCTAACCAGAAAGGCTGTGCTGCTGTTTGCCTCGCGCCTCAGACTGGGGCTCAGAAGAGGGATTAGAAGGAGCGTTTCACAGTGATGTAATTAGGATTTGTGCGAAGCTTTTTATGTAATCCCAATTGAATTGAGCTATTATTTTTAGTACTAAAACATGATTTTCATAAGGCTTAATATTCATTATTAAAGCAATACAAAAAGCAGTGTTAGGATCCGAACCCTGAGCGTTATAGGGAACATGCAGCACGAATAAAGAACTCAAGTGTTAACAGCAATGCTCACAGTTTTACTTTACAATCACCAGATATGTTTTATGTTTTGAATATTGTTTTTCCTATGAGAGATTTGAAGGTTCACCTTATGTACACCTCCTGTGTGTACAGTCATCGTGCAAGCCTACATAGAAACAGTAAATCCATATTATTTCACACCATTTTGACCTCATTAATGCACTTTAAATTGTAAACAGTGTCTTTATTTTTAATATATATATTTTTGTAACTTTGACTTTTACTTACTGCGATTCTTATCTATCTAACTATTAAAGTGTTATTTGGTTTAGCTAGCCAGCTACATGTACTTAAACCTGCAAATCATCAGGCTACCTACAATTCATTAAAGATAAAAGGCTTATTTTTAACATCAAATTTGCATAAAATGCTCGTCTGCATGCACAATATCCACGTTTTGTTGATGTCTTGCTTTAGTATTTTATTTAAATCACTTTTTGTCTAGTTCACTACATGCAGTTGCTGAAATTGAAATATGATTTCAAACAATGCTTATAGTAAAACATTAATAATAATAATAATTAAAATGATAATAATAATAATAATAATAATAACCAGTTAAACATACTATCAAAAAAAACATTACATTTAAATCTTCTGAATCTTTTAAAATGCAGTTATTTTTAAAGTATCTCCCATCTTTAATATTAAATGAACGTAAACTAAATACAAGATTATTAATTCATTTCCTTATTCTACTGACAAAAACGTTTTGCTGTTTTTTTTTTTTTTTTTTAGAAATCATTGAATAGATGGATTTAGTTTCTTTTGCTAACAGAACAAGAATATATAAAGAAATGGTAATTTTAGTAGATAACTTTGATTAGATTCAAAGACCTTTCACTTGTTAAGATGTCAGTTTTTTTTTTAAAAAGTGAAAAAATGTGTTGATTTTTTGTTTGATTTCATTCTTTTATTCATAACGTGTTTACACATTTCTTTTTGAGATTACTTTTGGGGGATTTAACCTTTTAAAATTGCTAAGCTATTTTGGATTTCATTCCATTTTAGAGTGAATGTTTTTTTTTTTTTAGGGTTTTTTTTTTTTTTTTTTGCAGTTTTTATTCATATTAATCTATGAGGATCCCTTTTAAAAAATGTAAAAAGCATTTCATTGTCATTGTAATTTATTTATTTATTTATTTTAGAGTAAAAGTGGCTGTCGAAGTCCAGCAATTGCAATTTGTCAATCACCTTTTCTCTACAATAATAAAGAATAGCAGTTTTTTTTTAATGTGAAAAAAAATATGCGTCTGACTTTTTATTTTTTTTATTATTTTTTTTTAAAGAAAAGGCCAATGTATAGCAAAAAGTGTATCTTAGCACAGAGGCTACAGAGATAAAGATCTCAAAGGTCAACACAGCAATATAAAAAAAATAATAAATGTATTTACTTCTTTCACCACATGGATAGCGAAATTCATCCGACAGAATCTGGGCGCGCTCTTAAAGGTCACTTCATGTAGAAGGGAAAAAAAAAAAAAAAGACAGGGGATCCAAAACATTTACTTTAAGCTGATGTGATTCCGTCTGTGTGTTCTGGTTTCTTTAAATCGTCCATAATGGAGTCAGTGCACATGAAGCAAAAAAAAAAAGTGCAGTGCTTCAGAGGAGGTTTTGAAATATACAGTACATACTGTACACATACAACGCTTGTCTTATTAAGGAACCGAACGATATTTGCACATATTCATTTCATTCTCTTTATATATTTTATTTATGTTTTTTATATCCATGATCTCAAGGCAGTCGGGACCACAGTCAGTTAAGACCAAGATTGAACTCTTTGCCACCCACTCGACTCACCACGATTAGAGGAGGAAAACTGCTTACTATGACCCTAAGCAAACCTTTCCTACAGTCAGGCACGGAGGTGGAAACATCATGCTTGTTTCTCTGCTGAAGGTACAGGCCGACTTTGCTGCATTGAGGGGCCAATGAACAAGGCCATGTATTGTAAAGTCTTGGATGAGAACCTCATGAAGATGGGTCGTGGATGCGTCTTCCAGCATGACACTGACCTACAGTAAAACATATCGCCAAGGCGACAAAGGAGCGGCTCAAGATGAAGCATATTAAGGTGGTGGAGTGGCCTAGGCAGGAAATGTATGGAGGGAGTTGTCAAGCAGTTTAGAGAAGTTCTGTAAAAAGGAATCGATTCAAATCCCTCTGAGATGAGTGCAAACCTGGTAACCAACTACAAGAACCATCTTACCTCTGCTCGTACCAACAGGGGTTTCTCCACCAAGTGCTAAGTTGTGTTTTTCTTGGGTTCAAATACTTTTCTTTCCTCATTGAAATCAATTTATATTCTTTGTATCAATGCGCTTTTTCCGGATTCTCTAACCTTCTCTATCTTTTACAATTAACCTATGATCAAATTATAAACTCTTTATTTCTTTGTAAGTAGGCAAACTTACGAAATCCACGCAGGCTCAAATAATTATTTTCCCCACTGCATGTGATTACATCTACATCTAGATCTAGGCATTTGGCAGACGCCCTTATCCAGAGCGACTTACATTTTTATCTCGTTATACATCTGAGCAGCTGGGGTTTAAAGGGCCTTACTCAAGGGCCCAACAGGGACAACCTGGTGGGAGTGGAACTTGAACCCCGGGATCTTCCGAACCGTAGTCCAATGCCTTAACCACTGAGCTTCCCCTGAGCCCATTATGATTATGATTATGGCTTGTGCACATTAGTGGTCAGATTTGAGACATAACAACCAAAAGCAAACGTCTAAATTCAATGGATTTTTGTTTTATTAATCTGAATGCGGAGCTTCAGCAGGTGCGTAACATGATGCTGATATATATATATATATAACTTTTAAAATATCATAAATAACTCCGAGTCTGAGGAGGGAGAAAAAGAAAGTGTAAGTTGAATCCAGACATTTTATTCCTGGAAGTAATTATTTTCTAAGCTGAACTTTGCTACAATCCTGTAACTCTTGTGAGTTTAATGACGAAATTAAACTTTAGTCACTTTAAAAGCTTTTACTTGAATGCCTGGATGTGTTTTAGTGCTGAGGCACAGAACTGATGGTGAACAGGGAAATTATAATTATTGTTATTATTATTGAGATGTAAAATTATAATGTGTCACTGTATAATGTGTTACAAGAACTCGGATGTAAAAGAAGAAAAAGTTTTATAGTCTGGAAAATGCAATGTGTAAAAGTAAGGGGTTTTAGTGCGCAAATGCTCAAGTGATAAATCTCGCTTCTTAAAGGGATAGCGTGGATTTTATTTGATTTGATTTTTTTTTCATTTTTCAAGTACATTACCATCAGTGCTGCTGGTTATAAATCTTGACGATGAAGTTTGTCACCCGGAACGCGTTTACAATGCAAGTAATTCAGGCCAAATTCCACAACCCTTGTTCAGTGCAAGAAAAAAACTCCCAAACTTCAGCCGAGACTCATTTGAAGCTTCTGCTGTATCACTTAGATTCATCGAGTTGGCGTCTTTTACGTAAGTATTTTGCACAAATTTAATTATTTTCTTTCACTGAAACAAGCTGTATGGAAAAGAAACTCTTTATATGCTTTATATGATTCTCAGAAGAACGTTGGAATGCATTTTTGCATGGAATGAGGTTTGTGGAATTTGAACAGGTGACAAACATGCTCAGTGTGCAGAGCGGGACATTTCACACTACCTATTGTAAAGTACTTATACGCAACTTCAATTCTATTTAAAGCAAACTTAAAAAAAAAAAAAAATCTCTTTAATCCCTGCAGTGCAAGTCAGTTTCCTTTCAGAATTCATCACTATCTCAATATCACATCTCCATATACTGTAGATTACGTTTGGTTTATATTTTCCACTTGTTATTTCCATTTCATTATGAACACAATCTGAGGCTGGACGCTGGTGATAAGGAAATGGAAATAAATACCATCAAGCATCCCTTAAAGGACGGGGAATGAGGAACAGGATAAACCCAGCAGGAAAGTTACATTTAAAGGCATTTAAAAAGGTTGAAATGCAGACAAGCGGTGACATCTCAATGGAAAGCGTCAGAAATAATTGACAGAGTCTTTTGTCTGCGTGAAACGTCTGTCTGACATCCACGTTCGCGCGATCCGTATTTATTAGCTCCTCATCAATCATTCTCGCTCTGACACTGGCGGATAGACTACAGCAGAAAATATCCTCCTGAGATAAGCAGTACTTTAAAGCCTGATACCTCATCTACCAAATGACATTATGTTCCATAATCACATCACAATCAATATCTCTCTCTCTCTCTCTCTCTATGAGCACATCTACTTCCTGACAGGACAAGACCTCGTTAATGTGTTAACTAAGAGGAAGGGAAGGAGTTATGGTTCAAGTTACCCCGTCTGTCTGTCCCCGCGATGAGCCTAGAGATCTCAAACGGGTCCTCATTCATTAAAGATGAGCTGACGGTGAAGGAGCTTCAGAAGGTTCCTCAACCCCATGAGAACCGTCCCTCTCAGATGCGCAGACTTGAAGGAGAAACGTGTTTTGTCATTTGGCAGACGCCAAAAGCAGCTACACTGTCTTTGGCATCACAGAGTGGCAGAGGTGTTTCGAATGTGAGGACGTCAGGTATAAAAGGCCGCGCTGTCCGCGTGGAGCTGTGCAGCCGCGAAGTTCAGCCACGACCTGCCTGGGCTACAGCAGCAGGAGCGAGGAGACAGCCGGCGGGAGAACGAAGGTGAGCCAGGGCCCGGAGTAAGCGACTCCCGAAATAGAGACATAGAGAGTCAGAATTGAAAGGGGTCAGTGATGAACACAACAGCACCACTGAGACTAAGACTGCGTCCAGCTTTAATATGAACAATAATGATAATAATAATAATAATAAAAAACCTTAAGGCGTTAGTGCTAATAGCGACTAGGAGAACTAGACTGGAAAAGTTGGGGTTATTGGTTGTGGGTTGCTGGAGGGATTTATTTTAATTAATGAAAAAATTAAAAATCTTTAAATATTTAAGCACCCTAACCGATTAATGCCGTGTGTCATTAAAAAAGTGAAAAGCTGTAAACAATTCTCTCTAACACTGTTGCAAAAAAGAGCATATAAAACACTCTCGCTCTCTCTCTCACACACACACACACGCACACACACACACATTAAAGGCACACACACACACATTAAATGCACACACACACACACACACACACACACACACACACACACTAAATGCACACACACACTAAATGCACACACACACACACACACACACACACACACACACACACACACACACACACACACACACATTAAATGCACACACACACACACACACATTAAATGGACACACAGACACACACACACATTAAATGCACACACACACACACACACACACACACACACACACACACACACACACACACACACACACACACACACACACACACACACACACACACACATTAAATGCACACACACACACACACACACACACACACACACACACACACACACATTAAATGCACACACACACACACACACATTAAATGCACACACACACACACACACACACACATTAAATGCACACACACACACACACACACACACATTAAATGCACACACACATTAAATGCACACACACACACACACACACACACACACACACACACACACACACACACACACACACACACACATACACACACACAAAACTATGCCCATGAAACACACAAGAATCTAAGTAACTTTGTTAATACAAACACCTCCATGAAGTAGTAATGGATAGCTATAAAAAAGAAAGAAAAAAAAGAAAAAAAGAAAAAGATGGAGAAAGAAAATGAAAGAGAAAAAAAGTAAAGAAGAAAGAGAAAGTAAAAGAGAGAGAAGGAAAGAGAAAGTGACCAAAAAAGAAAGAAGAGGAACTAGAAAATGAAAGTAAGAATGAGAATGTCAACAATATTAATTTATTTAACTATTATAAACATTATATTATGTCTATACATCATTTGCAGTTAGCAAATTTATTCCACAATTCAAGACTGTCAGCACTTCCCGAAGCAGGAACCTGGCCCGCCCGAGGCTGGAGCTCGCGTCCCCTCAGCATGGCAGATGAACAGCAGCACATCCCTCACCATCTGAACTCTTCACCTCATCGATTCATACCCTCTGACTTGGAATGCCATCTTGTTTCCCAGAGCTGATCTCACTTTTAGCACTGAGTTTACAGAGAGCAGACTGCCTGGAGCGACACCACGCTCACTTCATTCGCACTCTGTCAACTGCACTCCGAGGTTTGGTTTGATGTGTGCCACCAAACGGCACAAGCAGACAAGGGATTCTCGAGTCGTATTTATCATTAAGGATCGGTAATTAGCTAATTTACAAGTCTGTCATGAGCCGGGTCTGGTGGGGGAACAGTTAGGGGGAAGGTTGATGAACATTGTGTCTATGCAGAAGCGCAACGTCTTTCAGGGAAAAACGCGCAGAGGCTTCACGGTTCATTAGTGAAAGGATTGTAGAGTCCCAGCAAGAAACAGAAAGCAGTAAAAAAGGGAAACACACGTTGGTCTGTGTGCATTCAATGGTGGCGGCATCTAAAAGCAAACACTTATTTTCAGTGTACTCTGGAATTACTCACACAACTCTCCGTCTACTGCGTGCTTTGTAGCCGTGGTACTGTTGAATGGACATGTGGCATCGTTGGTATAAAGAGGTCTGCATTGGTATAAAGGAAAAGCAGGAATCACTAAGAATATTAAACAGTGTCTCTGCTATGAGAAACCGCAGAGAGTGCTAACCTAACCATCTGACAGTGGGATGTTTGCTGTAAGCTCCATAATCCTGGGCTTTTCATCAACAAGCTGTCACACACCAAAGAGCCATAAGGAAGTGACATAAACTACATGAAACACAGCAACAGAGCTCCTCTGATTGGTCAGACTGTGTGTTCTCCAACAGATAACGGCTTAACAGTTATTTGTTTTGTACTGTTTTAACACGCTTGCTCTAACAGTACAGTAGCGTTTCTATAGTAAGAACCCGTACGCTTACTGTATAACAATAAAATGAATAAAAAGCTAACAGACTATAGGTCAGTTCTACTAATTCAAATGTTAACATTAACAATTATCTACCATAACTCTCCATCTTCTGTTGGACGCTCTTAAGCTTCTCTTGATCAATTATCACGCCTGCTTAGCGTTTAACTTGGCTCCCGCGGTACCACGCGGTACTCACGATTAATGATGAACCTATAATATCCGATAGGATCATCTGACCTTTCATTTACAATGTGCTGTGGATCTTATCTGCCCAGAACCAGTAAAGCAGCGCTGCACCTACATGTCATGTTCAGCGTTTACTGCTCAGCACCATGATGAATTTCCTCTCCAAACTGTACACAGCTAGAAGAACAGCAGCTCTGTACTGTGGAAGCTTATCATGGGGGTGTGCTACAGAGAAAGCAATGCTGCATCACACAAAACCAACAGCAGTCATCCTATGTTGCTTGGCTTTGTCTAATCCCCCAAATCCTGAGACACCACAGAGGATGGAATTAAAGATATTTTGGTTTCAGAACATTGTATTCCCTGTATTTACTGAGATCCCTCTGGATCCAACACAAGACAAAGACACTCCATGTTCATTACAACTTTTTTTAAGCCTTACCAAAGCTGACCATGGTAAAAGCTTTACTAAGTATTATAATTCACTTATACTTCCTGCAACAGTGGGTGGAATTGAGAAGACTTCCTTCAGAAATGTACGGAACTTGTCAGAGATTCTCTAGGAGTTGGTGTGATTATTTGGAATTTGCCAGAACATCTTGAGTAGCAGACCAGAATTCTTTGAACTTTTTTGAAAGTGTGTGCAAAGGAGGGATGAAGAGAATGTGAGAGATGGTGCTGCCAGGCAGGAGCAAAAGAGGAAGGCCCAAAATGAGGTTTATGGATGTGATGAGGATGCACGAGGTGAAGATGTGGTAGACGGAATTTGATGGAGACAACTGGTCCAAATGGTCCGCTGTGGTGACTCCCAACAGGGAGCAGCCAAAAGAAGAAGAAGAAGAAAAAGAAGAAGAAAATAAAGAAGTGCAACATTGGCCCTAATTCTTTTTTGGGAGTGGGTGGAATTAGTTAGAGACCCCCAGGAGTGGACAGGATTCACTCAGATGTGGATTATGTGAGTTAGAATTTTCGGAGGAAGTGGATCAAGGCAGTGGAATTGGACATACAGTATTTCCATTGGGAATGGGCAAAAAATGGTCAGAATTTGTTCAGGATGGATTGTACTGTTTAACATTCCTTTGAATGTGGTTAGAAGTGGTCACAATACTTTTAGGAGTGGATGGCCTTGTTAGGAATTCCATTGGAAGTAGATTTGTTCCAAATTCCTTTGGGGTTTGAGAAATTGGCCAAAATTTTTTTGGGAGTGGGCAGCTTTGGTAGAAACCCCTTGCTCTTCAGGATTGGTAAGAATTTCTTTGAGCAGTGGTTCCACTGGTAGGAATTCCTTTAGGAATAGGTGGTATTGGTCAGAATTCCATTTGGAGTGGGCAGTATTCGTCATAATTCCTTAGGAATGGGCATGATTGGGGAGAATATGTTTGGTGGACGCCATTGGTAAGAATGTCCTTGGGAAATCAGCGTGATTGGACAGAATTCCTTTTTAGGGTGGGTGGCATTTTTAGGAATTCCACAGGAATGGTCGGAATTGGTCAGAACCCTTTAGAGGATTGGCGTCATTGGTAGGAATTAGTTTGGGAGTGTGCGGGATTGACTAGAATTTCTTCGTGAGTAGGTGGATTGGCTCAGAATTTCTTTAGGATCATGTGGGCTTGATTTGAATTCCTTTGGAAGTCATCAGAATTCTTTCAAGAGCAGGCGGGTTTGGGATTGGAAAATACCTGTGCACACCTCTTTGTATTTTTTTTTTATTTTACATATCTTTAAATGCAAAGCTCAGAGCACCCTCTTCCGGCTGGAAACTCCTCAGCTGATTACCTTGATTAATGTTATAATGTTTCACTTACATGCCTTCTGATTTAACAAACAGGGTTCATGTGTGAGATTTGCAGACAGATAACGTGATGCTATGGCGTGTTGAGGTACCAACATCCAGATGGAGAATCTCCCCCCAGTGCACACACATGCACATTACCCCATCATGTGACAGGTAGGTATAACGAGAGAGAGAGAGAGAGAGAGAGAGAGAGAGAGAGAGAGAGAGAGAGAAAAATGTGGTTTGTGTGACAGTCTGTCAGATACCAAGCTCCAGTGGGAGATTGTAGACACACAACCCCATATGGAGTCAAGGATGAAGTGCCTCCAGGGAGAAGGGCTTTTTAGATCAGTGTGTGTGTGTGTGTGTGTGTGTGTGTGTGTGTGTGTGTGTGTCTGTGTGTGTGTAATCTTACTAACCATCTGCCTAAGACAATACCATTCACACTTCATTTTGCTTATTAGCTGCCTCATTCACACAACAGAAGGTTATTCTGTCCACACTCTCTCTGTCTCTCTCTCTCTCTCTCTCCCGGGAAACAATGAACAGTGTTCTACGCTTAACCTACTATTAAGAAATTCTCTGGGTTCTTCTTCTGGCTTTGTCGAGGACCCATTATGAGAACCAAAGTAAAAAGGTTCCCTCTTTTAGAAATGTCAGAGCCCTTAAATATTTACCTGCACAGAAGTGTGTGGAGAGGGAGGGCGGGTGGGGGGGGTGGGGGGTGATGCTAAATATTCTAATCAAAAGCTTGTCACGTCCTGGTGTGTAGATGCGGATGAAATTACATCACATTGGTTCTGCGAGAAAGACAACCTTGTATATTGTGGGACATTTACAAAGACAGGAACAGTTAAAAAAATAAACAGATAAAGAAAGAGAAAGAGACAAGAGACGGAAATTTTTCAACCTGGATCAAACAATGTCTCTGCTTGCCTTAATAACAGCCCTAATCCGACCACATGATGATTTCAGCAGCGTCTCCCCAGAGACTTCCTGTCAGTTTCAGTCTACTGACTGGTGCAATTTAGTCCCTGTCTCTTCTTTCTGTTTCACTTCTTTCTGTTTCATTTGTCATTTCAGATACTTTCATTCTTGTAATATTGCTGGCTAAAATGTCCCATTTTTTTCCCCCTTTGCTCTGTCAGGACACGAAGCACAAAAAAAGAAAAATCTCAGGGTCTGGACAACAAACTCACCCATTCAGTTACCCTCTAAGGTCCCATTCATCTACATGCACTCATCTACATTATTCTTCCAAACTACAGTCAGCAAAAAAATCAAGTAAAAATGGGGAAAGGTATGAGGAATAAGGTTTCTCAAAAGGGCTTGCTGCCTCCGACAGGATAGAGAGCTCAGCACATGCTGGAAAAAGCTCAGTGTAAAAAGCAAGAAGATATTCTCAAGTGAGCCCCTTGGTTGGCTTCCGGTATCAACCACTGGGTAAGTTGAGGGAGTCTGGACGTGCTAGAAAGATTGTCTTTTGACAATGGCCAAACCTTTCCAGGGGTGTCTGGAGCTGATGGTGAAGAAGTCTGATCTTCTCAACATGTTAGAACTGTGACCCTAAGCAGGAAAAGTTAGGCAGTTGATCTAAATACATGTACTGTAGGTGACTGATTAATCCAAGCACAGCCAAGCCCATAAGCTACTGGTACCCAAAATAACACCTTATACTTTGGGTTCTACACTATTCTATTTGCTAAGTTCTATTTGGACAAGTCTGTTTCAGCACCTGGATAACAACTTCAATTTCTTATTGACACCCTTTCTGGACCTTTCTGGGCTGGATCTTAAAACTGACTTCGCCTTAATCAGGAGCCTTTGGAGCACTTGTAAGTGACGGGCGTCTGCAATCTAAACTGATCAACCACACCATTACAATGCAAAATATTAAGCTCAGTATTGCACAGGCTGACCTGGTGCTGCCAGGGCCTCTCAAGGCGTGGCTCAACAAGGCCTCTCGGGGTGTGCTGTGGTTTCTGAAACCAGGGAGTTTGCAGCATATCCTTTGGGTGTTGTAGGTTGTATGGTAGGGCCTCTGTGGATGGGACTTTTTTGTCCGATGCATCCCATCTGTGGAAGCCTGTGCATTGTGGGCTGGAGTGCACTGGGCATTCTGGTGCCTTTCTATCACAGCCAGCGTTGATTTTCTTGTGTATGATTTGTGCTGCATTGACTTTTTTGTGGGATCGGACTACATTGGTTGATTTTTGGTCCCTGTAGGCATGGGAGACCTCAAGATTCTGTCACCAGTTTAATGGCATTTCAATGATAATCAGTTTTCATTTGGTTTAGTGTCATGTGGTGTTAATGTTAGAGCTAATCGGTAATAGCAAACATTCCAGATTAAAAAAAAAAAAGGGTGCCAGAACTTTTCCAATACATAAATTACAGGGATGATGAAGTACTGATTAAAATATTTAAATTCATTTTCTGTTTGGATTGGGTTTGATACATTACTTATTTGCACTCTTTCTCTCTCTCTCTCTCTCTCTCTCTCTCTCTCTCTCTCTCTATATATATATATATATATATATATATATATATATATATATATATATGGTTCTGTTGGTTCCTAGGCAGAAAGTAGAACCACATTTGGCGTTCTTTATGGAACCTAAATTGAACTTTCTCTTTATTCCCTAAGAAATTCTCTCTATACCGTGGTGTTGGATCTCCCAGCCTACGCTAAAGAATTACAGAATGTTGAAAGCCATACTATCGGTCTCTCTCATGACGATGTTCCCTTTTATCACCCATAAAGCCTAGTTCGTCCATTAGGTCTTGTATGGATGAGCGATATGATGGCTCTGTCTGCATGGCAGCAGCACTGGGATCAACACACGCCCTCACACATACACACCAGCTAATGGATAGTACTGAATAGAAAATGATGAAACGATAATGTAGCCACTCAAAACACGCAGAGGGAAATAAAGGAACTGTAATCCTCTTTAGAACAAATTGATCCAAACATCCGTATGTTCAAAAGAACTGTTATTTCCTTTGCTAATCGAGTTGTTACATTCGGAATTCTGATTGGCCAGAAGGTGTCAATTGATTCTCTTATCGCTTGAGCAAATCGTAATCCGTATAAAAAGTAAAGGAGAAGCGTCTCATGGCTCTTCTGACTTGAGCTCGCATTAGTAAAGCAAACCTTGTGATTCAGCAGAAACCTTTGTTTTTCACAAAAATAAATGTTGCCAAGCAACCACACACACACCCACACACCCACACACCCTGAGCCATAGCGCTTTTAAGTCACGAACGCTCTCCATCCTCGATGGTTAAGCCTCTGTGTGAAAATGCTTCCCCTCTCTCCGGAGCGTTCTCTCGACGCGGCTTGATTTTTTTTACCGCAGAAAAATCAAAGGACTTGAAATGGCAAGTGGTCGTCTTTCTGCCCGGCTGAATGCTAAGTAGTGCTTCAGACATGCTAAAGAGGGGTTTAGCACTGAGCTGATGATTGCAAAACATTACATAAATAAATAAATAAATAAATAAATAACTTGGTTCCACATGAGCTAAAATTCTCAGGCTTAAAATATTTTTGAATAAATGCATAAATAATCTTGCAGTCACAGCTGCGAACTGGCGAAGAAGAAAGTTTTTCTTTTTTGATTATTTAATTGTAAAATTTCCCACTGTAATCCCATTTTTTTTACAGAGACATGTTTATATTTCTCTCGATTCTCACAAAAAAAATAAATAAAAGAACCAAGAACTCGCTCCTCATGAGGCTGATTAGTGTCTCGGCTCTTCATACCCCTGTTGAGTTTCCTGTATTGCTACAGTAACAAAAAGAAAGGAAAAGAAGAAAAAAGGACAGACAAAAACTAAAAACAAAAAAAGAACAACAAATCAGTGACGTCTGACAAAAAAAGTGTTGTAATACGGGACACTGATGAGGACATTTTAATATTAACAAAGCACGAGAGGGTTGGAGACAGGTGCAAAGTTAATCTGCGGCAAAGCAAAATGAACAGATGTCCTAGTTGAAATATTAAAAATACAAAGACGGTCCATATCTCTCCTACTGTACACTGAGCAAAAAAAATCACACTAAATATATCTGTACTGTATGTTTTTCATATTCTACAATGTGCATTCAGGTCAAACCACGAATGAAATTTCTGGTGAGTGAAGGCAGAATATAAATTTAAATGAAATAAAATTTTATTTTGTTAATGAATTAAAATTCATTTTATAATGGTCATTGTCTCAAAGCAGCTGCACAAAAATGAAAAGAAAATTTATGAAAGTGTGCATGTGTGAGAAAAATGTGTCTAGACAATGAGATTGTCCCTGATGAGCAAACCAAGGGTGACGGTGACAGTGGCAAGGAAAAACTCCCTGAGATGGCAATAGGAAGAAACTTTGAGAGGAACCAGACTCAACAGGGAACCCATCCTCATCTGGGTGATAACAGATAACAGAAATTGTATAACATCATGTGTGTTATGCAGCTGAAAGTTCAATATAACAGAAGTTATATTAACTTAACATGATGTTAATTAACATGAATTCCAATTCAGTACAGGGATGAGTCAGCAGGTGCAGAGGGCAGATGGGGGTCTGGATCACTAGAAGCTCAGGACCAGCATGTGTAGCTCCAAACTATTATGAAGCAGAATCCAGCTGGAGCAGGTCCTTCTCTGGATGCCTCAGGGTCCTCGAAGGATTGGCCTCTGTCTACTGAAGCTGGCACAATCTCCAGATGCTTGGAGTATGAGGTAATGGAATGAGTTACGTGTATGCCAGATTAAATAGATGCGTCTTGAGCCTAATTTTAAACTGGGAAACTGTGTCTGAGCCCCGAACACTGTCAGGAAGGCTTTTCCAAAGCTTTGGAGCTAAATATGAGAACGCTCTACCCCCTTTTGTAGATTTTGATATTCTGGGAACTACCAGAAGTCCGGAGTTTTGTGATCTTAAGGAACGTGGTGGATTGTAACGTATCAGAAGACTGGTTAGGTATGTGGGAGCTAAACCATTTAGAGCCTTGTACTAACCTTCGGTAAAGCTATTTTGTAATTAATTCTAAACTGAACAGGTAGCCAGTGCAGGGATGATAATATTGGGGTTATATGATCATATTTTCTGGATCTAGTGAGAACCCTGGCGGCTGCATTTTGGACTAACTGAAGCTTGTTTATTGCGGATGCAGGACAACCACCCAGTAATGCATTACAGTAGTCCAGTCTGGAGGTCATGAATGCACGAACCAGCTTTTCTGCATTAGATACAGATAAAATCTTCCAAAGCTTGGCAATATTTCTAAGGTGAAAAAAGGCTGTTTTTGTGATATTGGAAATATGATTTTCAAAGGACAAGTTACTGTCTAATATTATGTCCAGGTCTTTCACTTGACAGCTGGTGGTAACAGTACATCCTTCTAAACACAAGATGAATTTTGAAAGAAGTTTTGTACTAGTTTTTGGGCCAATAAGTAATATGTCTGTCTTATCTAAATTCAGTAAAAGAAAATTATCGGTCATCCAAACTTTTATATCTTGAACACACTCAGTTAGTCTAGACAACTTGCGTATTTCGTCTGGTTTTATGGAGATGTATAACTGGGTATCATCAGCATAACAATGGAAACTAAATCCATGTTTTCTAATGATGTAGAAGCATGTATATTGAGAATGGCAGAGGTCCTAAAACTGATACTTGTGGGACCCCATATTTCACTGGCATTACAACACAGCAACATGTTGTTGATTTAGCCGAGGTGATAAGTTCATACAGCTCTTCCTATACTGTCCTATACCTGTAAAGCACTGCAAACCTAAATGGGAAGCTTTAGACTGGACTGGATCATGAGATGCTGTTAGAGGTTGAACTTCCATTATTTTCTTCCTGATATTATCGATTTTTTCATTGAAGAAGTCCATGAAGACTTCACTTCCAAACTGTGATGGAATACACTCTGCATGCATCAGGTTTTGTTAGGCTAGCCACTGTACTAAATAAGAACCTGGGATTGTTTTGGTTTATTGCTATGAGTTGGCTCAGATACTCGGCCGCTTTTAGAGCCCGTCTATAGCTGCACATACTATCTTTATACGCGATTCTAAAAACTTCTAATTTCGTTTTTCCCCATTTTCGCTCAAGGTTACGGATTGCTCTCTTTAGGGCAATATGACTATTGTACCATGGTGTTTTATCTCTGACTTTTTTTTAATCTGATGAGAGCAACAGTGTCTAATGTACTGGTAAAAATAGTGCCCATGCCGTTTGTCACTTCATCTAGATCGTCTGCTCTTAGGGGTCTAATAAGACATTGGGACAGATCCGGCAGATTATTTGTGAATCTGTCTTTAGTAGTCGGATTAATATTTCTACCAAATTGATAACTTGGGGAGACACAGCTAATCTGTTCTACAGGTAGAGTATATACTAAGAGATGATGATCTGTGATATCATCACTTTGAGGTAGAATGTCTAGATTAGAGACATCTATACCATGGGATATAATTAAATCTAGCATATGATTAAAGGGGTGTGCTGGTCTATTTATATTTTGTTTAATCCCAAAGGAATTTAGCAAATCCATAAATGCGAGTGCTAAAGTGTCGTTAGCATCGTCTACATGAATGTTAAAGTCTCCTCCTATCAACACTTTGTCAGAGTTAATGAATAGGTCTGACAGCAGATGTCCAAACTATATATATATATATATATATATATATATATATATATACAGTATTTGTGAAGGAAATTCAGTATTTGTGAAGTCGCTCTCAGGAGCTCAGTGAATTCCAGCATGGTACCGTGATAGGATGCCACCTGTCTAGATAGTCTAAATATTTCACAGTTAACCATTAATAACAAAGTGGAAGCCATTGGGAACGACAGTAACTCAACCACGAAGTGTTAGCCCATGTAAAAATCACAGAGCTGTTCCTGCAGAGTCAATAGCTACAGACCTCCAACTTCATGTGGCTTCAGATTAGCTCAAGAACAGCGTGTAGAGAGCTTCATGGCCAAAAATCACAGGGTCTCCATGGCTGAGCAGCTCCATCCAAGCGTTACATCACCAAGTGCAATGCAAAGCATCGGGGGTAAAGCACATCACAACTGGACTCTAGAGCAGTGAAGATGTGTTTTCTGGAGTGAGTGATGGGTGAGTCTGGGTTTGTCGGTGCCAGGAGAATGGTATTTGTCTAACTGTATTTTGCCAAGTGTAAACTGTGCCTTTGGTGGAGGCAGGATTATGATGTGGGGTTGTTTTTTAGGAGTTGGGTTTGGCCCCGTAGTTCCAGTGAAAGGAACTCTTAATGCTTCAGCACACGCATGATTTCATGCTCACAACATTGTGAATACAGTTTGGTGATGGCCCCTTCCTGTTCCAACATGACTGCGCACCAGTGCACAAAGCAAGGTCCATAAAGACAAGGATGAGCGGGTTTCATGTCGACGAACTTAACTGGCCTGCACCTCAACCCGATAGAGCACCTTTGGGATGAATTAGAGCGGAGACTGCGAGCCACGCCTTCTCGTCCAACACCAGTGTCTGACCTCACAAATGTGCTTATGGAACAACACCTGTCAAAAAGTCCCATAAACACACTCCTAAACCTTGTGGAAAGCCTTCACAGAAGAGTTGAAGATGTCAGAGCTGCAAAGGGTGGGCTGATTACTTTTGGCAACATAGTGTACACACACGTATGTGTGATTTCTCAATAGACTGAAAGATTTATTTATGTTGCTTATGGCAATAGCCTACACTCAAGGTCTTAACCAGGCACATGCTGTACCTTATCTGCAAAGTTCCAGGTAATTATTTCACAGGGAAAAGAAGGAAAAAGAAACAACCATTTGTTATTCAAATTTCTTTTTTTAGCAGGACAATGTATCATTACTACAATCACACATGCTAGCTAGAAAAGCTCCAAAAAACAAACAGCAGTCGGTAAGTCACCATGTACTTACAAGGTCATTTATGTACAGTATATAATATAAGGAAATTGAACACTTACTGAACATCTATCACATCTATCACCTACGTAGTTCTATAAATATATAATAATGAAATGTGGGAAAATTCACGAGGATCGTTGGCTTTGGCAGTTTCGACTCATAAATATTTAAAACCTTATAGCCAAACCTTTATCTGTGACTTTCTGCTCGCATTCATTAGCACCTAATAAATCCATCTTCTTCCTTCATATTCATTTTGACAGAAATAAAATATTGCAACAGGAAATTGAGTTAGCACAAAAAAAGTCATAATAATAAAAATAAAAATAAAATTCCATTTTGAGGCAAATGCATGTCTGTCCTAGACTCTGAATTCATCTCTAAATGTGTATAGATGGAGCAGGTGCGTTTTTTGAACCGCAAGGCATCACTATTGATGCACACATCTGTTAGGCATGTCATCCAGCCCTGCTGCTGTAATGCATTTCAATCAAGCAGAAAGCCATTTCATTTCCTTTCAGCTGTATTTCTTCTAATAGAGAGTCCCGTACTTTTCCACGGATCCCAGGAACAGTTCCGAATATAAATGTCAGCATGATCAGCGCCACATACGTATGTATATCCTGTCTTTCTTGGAGGTTAACGCAAATCTGGACAGTTTCAGCCTCAAACATCATTCATTTATTCATCAGACATTCTTTGCATTATCAGTTAATCTGATAACATGGATCCTTACACAAGATTATCTTTGAAGATAAACATCTAGGCTAGGTTTAAAGAGTAATCTGATTAATGTTTTCGTAGCATTTAAAGACATTATTTTTTCCCTGTTTTTTTAATAAATATATCAGGCTCAGGATTTGTTTTGTTTTTCAGCACAAAATAGGCTGGAAGTGCTGGAGCTTATCGCAGGAGACGAGGCGGGGTACACCCTGAACAGGGTGCCGGTCTAACACAGGGCACACACGTACACGCAATCACTCACACAGTACTGGCAATTTGGGAATGCCAATTAGCCTAATCTGCATGTCTTTGGACTGTGGGATCAAACTAGAGTACCTGGAGGAAACCCACCAAGCACAGGGAGAACATGCAACCTACAGTATACGGACACAGACCCCGAGGCAGGAATTGCCTTTTACTGTTATCTTTTCGTTAGTTGAATGATAAAAATGCTTGTGCTGCTGCTTATACATTGAAGGTCTGGACATTGTGAGCTCACGTGTAGACTAACAGAGATGCTGATCTGAGAGCTCCATCGATCAGGCTTGTCCTGTAACAGTACCTATCCATTTGTGTACTGTACATGTGTACAATAATCAAGTGGTTATTAGGCCGGATAAGCACCAACACTGTGCAAAAGAAAAGAAAATAATTCGGGTGTGTTCAGTCGAGGCAGTAGGTCAGGATCACTGGTTCACTCCTTCTTAGGAATCTCACACGGAATCCAAAACATCTACAAGCTCCATCGTCTCCAAATTCTCCGCGCTCCGATCTTCTGCGATTTCTTTTGACAGCTTGTCAGGGTGAAGCCTGTTCGCTTTCTCACATTTTAGCATCGGTTTCAATCTAATTTCTCATGACTCCTTCTTTACTACATCGTAACCGCCAAAATGGTGCCCCGCCCCATATTACATTGCACTCCTGAGCCCTACTGTTCGAATGCATTGACTGGCAGAAGAAAAAAAAAGAAAGAAAGAAAAGGAAACACCATCTTGGAGAGAAATTAGTATAACATCAGGGCCCGTATTCACAAAGCTTCTTACACCTAAAAGTTGCACCTAGTGATGAGATTCTAAGAAAAATCTTAGAATTAGGGCATTTTCTTAGAATTTTCCCTTAAATTTAGGATTAAATCTTAGTAAAGATAAAAATGATTCACAAAGCATCTTTGCCCTAAAAACAGCTCCTAAGGTAAAATTTGTTAAGAGTAGAGAGGAGGACTTTTAAGAGGCTTAAGAGTTTCTATAGCAGAGGAGATAATGTCAGAAGGAAGAAATATTCTCCAAACACTGAACATAAAGATAAAAGTAAACACTGCTCTTCTGTCCAATTTGGTTTTCTTGTTGATTTACTTCCATACCATCCAAACGTGCAACTTAAACAGACTGTCCCGTAATCATGTAAATTGTAAAAGCTGAGACATTTCGCTCCCATCAATCTGAAATGGATTAGAAGTAATAAAATCAGTACGATAAATAAATGTAAGAACTTAAATATACTGTAGTAACTACTGTGTGGAAATTGGTTCTTTCAAAATAGACACATTTTCAACATTTGACTGTTTAATTATCTTATAAGATATTTAGCCTATAACAGAAACTTTGCATAAAGTGGCCTGTACTCATGATTATACAATTTCTTTATATACAAACATTCTGATTTCACTGTCTGTTCCATTATCAGTCTCTTTTTACTAAGAGCACATTTCAAGACCTTTGCAGAGGTCAGAGGTTATTTTTTTTATCAACCAATCACAGTCCTTGAACTGCTGCATCATTCCTAGCAACGGGGTCGACCACGCCCCCTCACTAAGATATAAAGGTTTTACTCAGAGTTGCTCTAAGAAGTTTTCTAAATCACTTTTATTCTCAGACTCCCAGCTAGGACTTTTTAGGCTAAGATAGGAGCTCTCTGAGAGAATTCTAAGAAGCTTTGTGAATACGGGCCCAGAAGAGCAAGTTAATTCTGTCTTTTTCAGGGGTTCTGGTTTGAGAAATGGAAAAAGTAGATCGGATAAAGATTGCTCTTAAAACGACTCCAGCGTGTTAAAATTAGAAAAAAATGAAAATATGAACTATTCCCAGTACAAATATTCAGTTTAGCTTTTCTAATTAATATCTATTGGTGCGTGTGTTTGTTTACATCGATCAAGTTTAATTAGCTTCATTTAAAGTAGATTATTAAATCCGCCACATAAATTGTCCCTAACATCGCTTTTACTCTACATTCTGATTTCACTGTGATTTCACATTTTTATGGTGCAGGTTAAACTTCAGGCAGATATCTAAGTACTGCAGAAGTTACAGTCAATTCTTTTCTGCCAGTTTTTGTGATGCTGTGACAAAATCGGCTTGATAGACAGACAGACAGATTTAGAGCATAGACGAGGGATTGAGATGTTCAGTAAAACTTACTCACCCGAGACAAAGATATAAAATAGGGGTCTGAGTGAAACGGTGAATTCAAGGTTAACTCATCTCAGCTCAATGTAATGCAGATGGCATATACCGGGTTAGGGTTAGGGTTAGGGTTAGTCAAAGGGTTAGGGTTAGGCTACAGTCAAAAGGTGATCCACACATCAATGCTATGCTTCTTTAACTTCCTAGTGCACTGCGCCTTGATTACGCCAGGGTATGGTGCTGGAGAATTCTGACTTTTAATTAATTAAAGTGTACCTTTGCATAAACAGCTCATTTTATTATACAGAACTGTAAGGGAAGCCCATTTTCATTTAATTATTCAGGTGTTTGTTGTGAGACAAAAACTCATTTCATACTTCATTTGACTTATAAATGAACAAATAATCTCTGTAATGAGAGGACAGGAAAAGAAAATGCACTATATCACCGGGTTCGCTCAGTCATTTCAGATAAGTATGTGAAAGGAATCAGTCTGAATAACAATTTGTGTGTGTGTGTGTTGGGGGGAGGGGGGGGGGGTGCAAGCTGGAGGTGAAAGCTATTGTGTAGCTTAATTTTTGATGTTTTGTGTGTGTGTGTGTTTGTGTGTGCTTGCGTTCCCTGCAATGGATTGCTTAGGGTGTACCCTGCCTCCTGCCTCCTTCCCTTTGTCCATGGGATAGGTTCCAGGCTTCCCATGACCCTGTACAGGATAACACTAGATGTGTGAATTGATAGCAGAGTCTATTTATTTATGCTACCCTAAAAAATGCAACGTTATTATTACATAGGGGCTTATATTATAGGAGCAGTGGTGGCTCAAATGGTTAAGACTATGGATGACTGATTGGAAGGTCGGGGGTTCAAGTCCCAACACCCTTGAGCGAGGCTATTTTTTTATTTTATTCCATATTTATTTCCTACTGATGATCCTTTTTAAGGTCACTAGCGGTCCTGCATATTGTACTGTGTATGACTGTGTATGTGACAAATAAAATTTTTATTTGAAACATGTGACAAATAATTAACTCGTAATCTTAATAGAGAATTAAGGGTAGCATATTCTGATATGACACCCGATAAAATAATGCTTCCAGTACATGATGCACAGAATAAATGAAACAATTCCCAGGCTTGTTGGTTTTTGTGAGTGCAGAACCATTAAGGAGCAAAAAAAAAAAAAAAAAAAAAAAGATACTGTAGGTAGCGTGTTTTGGCAGAGCAAGGGTCAAAAATGAACATCTGGAATCTATTGTCTTCTATGCAATTCATGATGATGGCAGCAGTGCTGTGTCTAACTGTGCATCCATTCAGTTACTATTTGCATGAATTATAAACTTACGTGCTGCTTTATTGGAGATAATTTCATTTTTGGAAACTATTTCATCTGGGAAATGAGCTCAGCACCAAACCTATATAAAACATCGTTCCACCTTGATCTTATCCAAGCACTAGTGAAACCAAATTCAAATTCAAATTTTATTTGTCACATACACAGTCATACATAGTACGATATGCAGTGAAATGGTTAGACGACTGCCCTTGACCTTAAAATAAATACTATTAATAGGAAATAAATATGAAAAACTAAATAGAAAGTAAATTTGACTAAGAAAGAATAAAATATCTGTACAATACTAAATATACACTATAAGAAAAATAAGAAAAACCTAGCTGTACAATATAGAAAATATAGGATTATGGAAATTTTGTGTGGGAATGAAGTTGAATCTAAATAGATTCATAATAGATGCATTAGTGTAGAAGGGATTATATAGGGAAATCAAAAGTCCCACTTTGACTTGAACACCCCTTGTTTAATGGAAACTTCCATTTCACCCAAATCACTTTCATCTAACTTTGAATTTTAGACAGAGAGAAGGTGTGTGTGTGTGTGTGTGTGTGTGTGTGTGTGTGTGTGTGTGTGTGTGTGAGTAAAAGAGAGAGAGTTAATAGGTGAGTGTGTAAAGATTCCCCTGAGTTTAAAATCCATAGCAGTCATTCTGTATCTCTACCTTATTTAATGTATCCCGCGTATCGCACTCTACAGCACCGCTCCATCACCGCTCCATCACTCAGTCATATTATACGACACTTTCATAATGTTAACCATCAGATATGATCATTTTCTCTTTGCAGATCGACCGATAACTCGGGACTCAGGATGGATGAAGGACATGCTTTTGACCTTAAAGAGGAAAAATAAATAAATAAATAAATAAAAATTTTATATATATATATATATATATATATATATATATATATATATATATATATATATATATATATATATATATATATAAAAATCTTAATTCAAGGTGAATACTTGAATGAAGTTATGTGTGTATATAAACGTATATAAAGGTGTAACAAGGTGTCCCACATGGTTCTGTTTTAGGCCCTATTTTATCTTTTAGCACATTGCTTCTTTTCTTCTTAGTTAGCTTTCTGTTCATCACTAACAACACACAATTTGTGCTTAGCATTACAGCTAGATTCACGAGCAAGGTTACCAAACCTGGAAGTCAGTTTTAAAACATAAAAACTCACATAATTTGATTTAATATGTAATGTCATAAGTACAGCATATGGCGTACCTCCTTATTAAGAGCCACTAATTATTTATCTTCTTTAACAAAACTGAGCAGTTGAGGTTTAAGAGCTTTCCTTAAGAGCCAATTAGTGGCAGCCTGGGAATAAAACCCACAGCCTTCTGAATGATAGTCAAATTTCTTAACCATTGAGCTACCATTTTTATTAATTTCCCTAACCCAAACATCTCTAGCATTAATTCACAGTTCACACAACAGATGTCTCAGAATGGTGTACCACAATTTAAGGCTCACTATTATTTTCCATTCCTTCACTACCACTCATTGCTTCACTATATGACCAAAGTTGTATGCACCTCTGGCCATGGTAATGATATCTTCCCTGACTAAGTTCACACTTTCTCCATGCGCTTGGTGTGTTTTCATCCAGTTTTCTCAGTCCAAAGACATGCAGTGAAGTCTAACTGGTGTTTCTAAGCTGTCTGTCGTGTATGAATGGGTGTGTGAGTGTGAGTGTGCCTGTGTCCTATGATGGGTTGGCAAACCATCCAGTGTGTAGCATGCCTCGTGCCCTTGCAGCCCTGGTATAGGCTTTCAGTGGCCCTACAGAGGGCAAGCATTATGGGAAATCAATGAGTGAATGTTAAAGCCTGAATGTTTAAAGGTTGAAAAGCTTTAAAAAAGTAAGGTACTTAAGCAGAAATACTGATGTTAGCTGCTAAACCAATGTAGCTACTTGACAGCATTTCTGTGAAACTGAAAGCCACAGTTAATGACATTGGTTTAACCCTTAAAGCTGGTAAGTGGTAACTGGTAAGTGGTTTACTGACCATGGTATTACTGTGCTCAATTGGCCTGCCAACTCTCCTGACCTCAACCCTATAGAGAATCTGTGGGATATTGTGAAGAGAAAGTTGAGAGACGCAAGACCCAACACTCTGGATGAGCTTAAGGCCGCTATCGAAGCATCCTGGGCCTCCAAAACACCTCAGCAGTGCCACAGGCTGATTGCCTCCATGCCACGCCGCATTGAAGCAGTCATCTCTGCAAAAGGATTCCCGACCAAGTATTGAGTGCATAACTGAACATAATCATTTGAAGGATGATTTTTTTTTTTATATTAAAAATACTTTTCTTTTATTGGTCGGATGAAATATGCAATTTTTTTTAGATAGGAATTTTGTGTTTTCATGAGCTGTATGCCAAAATCATCAATATTAAAACAATAAAAGGCTTGAACTACTTCAGTTGTGTGTAATGAATCTAAAATATATGAAAGTCTAATGTTTATCAGTACATTACAGAAAATAATGAACTTCATCAGAATATGCTCATTTTTTGAGAAGCACCTGTATAATATAACTGTTTTAGATTTTAAGTCAGCAGAATAGCCATGAAAGGTTCATTAGTGTGACTCGGCACAAATTCTTCCTTTAAACGTAACAATGTGTAATTATTATTAGAAAGCAAAGTCACATCTGGCTTCTCGCTAATAACCTAATCAACATCACACTCAGCCAAATTTACTATAAAGAGAAGAACAAGAATCAGACGCCCAATTATTCTCCGAAATATTTATTCAAAATACACACACACACACACACACACACACACCTGTGCACACGTTCACGCTATTTATTTTGATTAGCATTTGAAGGTCATCGACTTACTTAAACACACCTAAACAGAGGATCAGAAATGTCTGGAAACATGCACACAAAAGCACACTCGCCCGGGGCCAGGAGTTAATTACCGAGTAGAAACTCTCCAGAGACGACTCTAATAACTACGAACAGGTCGGGAAATAAAGCAAACCAGATGATGTGTGTTTATAATTTATACGCAGGATCTTAGTGGGCAGCGGGCCATGATGCTAATTACCATTTCAGAGAACAGTTCATAACGGGCGTAGAGAGATAACGTAGCATGTTTGCTGATCTGATGCAACACGGTGCGAAGAAGAAAAGGTTATTACAATGAAGCACAATGCGTCCAACATTACGGCTCATGAGCAGGACCAATGTTTATCAAAAGACAATACGTCAGGCTCTCACGAATGTTATAGCTGCTAGAGAAGCTGCTGATTTTCTCCTCTCCCTTGAAAATAATAAGGCAAAAAAAAAAAAAAATTACTAGCATTGTTACAAAGAAACCACAAAGTGTAAACTCTGTCTTATTGGAAAAAAGAATGTTACAAATGTAACAGCATTATGTCTTAATGTTACAAAGTGCTAAAACTGCTTTAGACTCCTTTCAAAAACCAGAACATTACAACAGAATGGGATGTCATTTAAACTAGAAGTGTTGTATATATACACACACACACAGTATATACACTTTTTTTTTTTTGTGAGATTCTATGTGTAATATATCGTTTTATTCGGCTTTATGATATATACCAGTGGCGGCATGGTGCCATTTTGCCTTTGCGTGCAGCACCGCCTCCTAAACAAACGCCCGTGCCCAAATGTCCATTCCAACCAATTTAGCTCATCTTAGTCTTCCATATACACAAACAAATAAGGAAACAACAAGAGGAAACACTCCGCGAGAGCATGAAGGACCGCAGATCCCATTTACGAGCATCTCAGCCTGAACTTGCGGTGTCCAGCTGGCAGCTCATCCTTCGACTGACTGCTTTCATCATTAGTTTAATGTGCTGGTGCGGGCCAGCGGAGACCTGCAGGATTTGCACAGGCACTTCAGAGCCATTTCAGCAGACACAGCAGATATGTACAGATATGTGTCTACACTACGTCCGGGCAGAGGGAGAGCAGGCAGACGGGATTTATGTAACAACCTCAGCAGCCTCATTTCCCCTCATGTCTGTTCCAAACGCTCAGCATTCACCATCTCCAGTACACTAATCACCGGCCTGATCATCTGCCATCATCTGCACCTGTTTCTCACTGGTTCATGCCTTAAGTTAGGTGTATTTTTTGATGCTCAACAGGTCACGGTGTGGCTTAACAAATAATAATACTAATAATAATAATAATAATAATAATAATAATAAAAACCCTTCCTCTGAAACTGCTCAGGAACTGGACTGAAAAAGAAAGATAAAAACTTGGCAAAAATAATGAGAGCCAAAAAGAAAGTCGTGGGGAAGTATTCCTCAAGACTACATTAAAAATACAAGAAGCCTGGCTCTTTTGAAGCAATAATGAGGGTGTATTAAGACCTTTGCACAGAACTGGAAGAATCCAGATCCTTTCAGTTATGGAAGTCTTCTAGCTATTATCCTTCTGGAGCATGGATTCTTATAGATGATTTGGTGGAGTAGTGTTTTCTACAATTCCACACATTGTAAACCAGACTGGGTTCCTGCCTTTAAAGATGCATGAGGATCTCCATCTGATGACTGTGCCTAAGAATTCAGTTTATATGTAAGCTTGTAGCTTACAGTAGCTCAAGACCAGGATCAAGTCTATGATGAGAACTTTGAACGATTGAACGCCCTTAACATTTTATAAGCATTCCGCTTCATATCATACTGTGCATATGACTGTGTATGTGATGAATAAAATTTGAATTTGAGAACATGTTGATTTTAATCTTACATTTCTACATTAAAAAAAAAAATAAATAAATATATATATCCCAGGTATCTGCTTTTCAAATCAAAAGTTTCAAGGAGAAGAGAAGAGGCTAAACAAAGGTTATCCCCGTGCTCATTCAGCCGAGAGCATGAAATCTCTTTCAGTCGAAGAGCAGAAGCTCACTGTGATCCAGGCCGATGATTTCCATCAGCTCGCGGCTCTGTCCTCGGACTCTCAAAGTGCTTCCCGTCCCCTCCAGCTGATCTCAGCTTTGGCACTGAAGCTGACTGAGGTGTTTCAGTTCGGCATTTCATTTCTAAAAGCAGGCTGCTTATGACGACGTCTAGGACAGCACCATAAGAGGGCAGATTTACCATTATTTAGGTATTTTAGTCCAAACATCAGGGTTAGCGTTTTTTCACTGGCTGGGAAAGTTTCTAGCATTCATAGTCGGGTTACACACATTATTAAACTGCTTTCTTTGTATTTCTATTAAGATTATTAGAATCACTTTCTCCTGTGGAAATTGTTGCTATCAGAGTGTTGCAGTGATGTGAATCGTCATATAAGAAAATAAATAAATTCAGCTGTTTTGAGGTTGTACTTGCACCATCGTTACAACTTCATTAAAACACTCATCTAACATTGTCCTTGGATAGATACAGTATGTCCAAGACTGCTCAGCCACTGACGAACTGGTTGCCCAATTCGTCCTTAGCGCAGCATGTCCTATGACTTTTTATATTCCATTTTACAGCTTAAAGTAATTTTCAGATGTGTTTGTGTGTTTCAATTTGTTCCTAAGCTCAAGAAACTAAACCAATACAATTACATACAATTTAAGATTGAAATGATTTGAAATGATATGAAATGTCCCTTGTTGTCTTCAAAACCAGGTCATTGCTGCATTTTTTTTAAAGACCAAATGAGAGACTCGGTGAGTCTCAGTTAACATCCAACATGGGATTGCAGTTTATCTCCGGTAATCCCGTTAGTGCACAGCACACAGGATGCCGATGCGCTTCTTTACATTAATTTCACAAAGTAAATAAAGATTTAAAAATGATCAAACATCTGAGGTTCTCATCTTCCAGAGATCAATATCATAAAATTACAGCATGGCAAAATAACCCTGTATGATGAAACGATAAAACTGATATATATTTTTCTAGAATTTTATTTTCTACCAAAGACAAGACGAATACAGAGGCAGCCAGTGTGCATGTGTTTACTCGGCTAATGGCCGAAAGCACTCGGGGCAGGAATAAAGTGCTCACTCGTAACCAATCGCTGCCCATATGCCTATTATTAAACCGGCAGGTCATGAGGTTTGATGCATTTATAAACAAGATAATATATATATATATACATCTTTAGAAAGGAAATGCATTTTTTTAAAGATTCACAAAGAACTATCTAAAAGCATGACCTAATAAAATAAGAAGTGTGAGAGTTACTCTTGAGTAGAAATGGCCAAGACTACTTAACAACTCGTTAACCAATCAGCTCATAGCACACACTCTCCTCATGGAGATGGAGAAAAAGAGAAAGTTATGCAGGATTTGATCAATTCTAGGTAAAGCACAGAGGAAGTAATATTACACACATTACATCTGACATGAGAGGAACAAAGACTGATATTCAAATGAGATTAAAAAAGGAAAGAGACGAGACTTCTCGATTGAGCTCAGACTGGATTTCTTTTTGTATGTGTGTGTGTGTAATTAGTCGTATTACAGTGTGTTTTTTATGTTTGCAATTATTTTGTGTTATCGTATTATTGTATACCAACAATATTTAGTTGTACCATGTTGTGTGTGTGTGTGTGTGTGTGTGTGTGTGTGTGTGTGTGTGTGTGTATGTGGTGTGTAGTTAGTTGAACCATGTTGTGTTTGTGTGTGTGTAGTTAGTTGTACTATAATGTGTGTGTAGTTAGTTGTACTATGTTGTGTGTGTAGTTTGTTGTAATATGTTGTGTGTGTAGTTTGTTGTAATATGTTGTGTGTGTGTCTACTTATTTGTACTATGTTGTGTTTGTGTGTGTGTAGTTAGTTGTACTATAATGTGTGTATAGGTAGTTGTACTATAATGTGTGTGTAGTTAGTTGTACTATAATGTGTGTGTGTAGTTAGTTGTAATATGCTGTGTATAGTTAGTTGTATTATGTGTGTAGTTAGTTGTACTATGTTGTGTGTAGTTAGTTGTACTATGTTGTGTGTGTAGTTAGTTGTACTATGTTGTGTTTGTGTGTGTAGTTAGTTGTACTATGCTGTGTGTGTAGTTAGTTGTACTATAATGTGTGTGTAGTTAGTTGTACTATAATGTGTGTGTAGTTAGTTGTACTATAATGTGTGTGTGTAGTTAGTTGTACTATGCTGTGTATAGTTAGTTGTATTATGTGTGTAGTTAGTTATGTTGTTATGTTGTGTCTACTTATTTGTACTATGGTGTGTGTGTAGTTAGTTGTACTATGTTGTGTTTGTGTGTGTGTAGTTAGTTGTACTATAGTGTGTGTATAGGTAGTTGTACTATAATGTGTGTGTAGTTAGTTGTACTATAATGTGTGTATAGGTAGTTGTACTATAATGTGTGTGTAGTTAGTTGTACGATGTTGTGTGTGTGTAGTTAGTTGTACTATGCTGTGTGTGTAGTTAGTTGTACTATAATGTGTATATAGGTGGTTGTACTATAATGTGTGTGTGTGTAGTTAGTTGTACTATGCGGTGTATAGTTAGTTGTATTATGTGTGTGGTTAGTTGTACTATGTTGTGTGTGTAGTTAGTTGTACTATGTTAAGGTAAGGTAAAGCCTTTATTTTGTCACATATACATTACAGCACAGTGAAATTCCTTCTTCGCATATCCCAGCGTAACTGGGGTCAGAGCGCAGGGCCAGCCATGGTACAGCGCCCCTGGAGCAGTTAGGGTGAAGGGCCTTGCTCAAGGGCCCAACAATGGCAACCTGGCTGAGCTGGGAATCGAACCGATAATAAACTTAGTTGTACTCTGTTGTGTGTGTGTACTTAGTTGTACTATGTTGTGTGTGTGTACTTAGTTGTACTCTGTTGTGTGTGGTGTGTAGTTAGTTGTACTTTGTTGTGTCTGTAGTTAATTGTATTATATTGTGTGTGTATGTGTGTGTAGTTAGTTGTAGCATGATGTGTGTACAGTAGTTATATTAAGTGTGCATAGTTAATTGTATTATGTTATATGTGTATAGTTAGTTGTATTATGATGTGTGTGCATGTTTGCAGTTAGTTGTTTTACACTGACAAAAGTGAAACTGCTGTGTCATTGATACAAAGTATGTTTCTACATTGATCTGATGGAAACTTTTGATTTCCTATACGAAACTGTTATTTCTACTTTGCTTAAAAGCAAACATCGCAGCCCCTGGTTAAACTTAAATGCAATCCATTCACTCAAAGGTCATTTCTACTTCAAACCAAAAGTTTGCTGTGTCACATGACCTCATGACGTAGCATTATCACTGACTGAATCACGTTCAGCTGGCGGCCACAGTTTTTCAAAGAAAACCAGGTAAGAAAGCAAACCCATGTAAAACCCATGAGCAAATGTATGATTTATGTCAGGAACAACTACATTGTAGAGTTTTGCGTCTGTGTTCGCTAGCTACCTATTGAGATTTATGTCCGTGTTTGCTTGCTAAAAACACCTACATTACCTAGCATTAGTTTCTACGCTAAGACGGCTGTGCCGAATAACATGAAATTAATTGTATTTAAATACCGTTGGTTAATGATGTAAAAATTCATAGGAAAGTGACTTGAACATAACATAGAACAAGCCAAATTTGTAATGAGAACTGTTTGTAGTGTACTTATGCTTAAAACCTTCTGCACTTGCTAAGATGTAAGTAATGTAATATCTCTAAAACTACAGTATATCCGGGGCATTAGCACATTTTCCTGACATAATGGTAACACTTTATGACACGTTTTTTAATGTTATCAGTATATAATCCCTAACACTGGCAGCATTTTTTTTTTTTACATGTTGATTTAACGTTACTACAAGTAAAAGTACATCAGTCCACATGTTGACTGTTAACTTAACCATGTAAATTAAATAAAATGTGAAATAAAACACAAAAACACTTACAGTATATACTGTATAGATTCCTGGTTTCTTTGGATAAGCAGCACTATAAACTAATTGAGATCATCAGAAACAAGGGAGGAATTGTCCGAGAGAAGGCCAGAGATTCTTCAGGTTCTTGATCAGGTATGTACTTGCTCAAAAAAGCAGAACTCAGCTTGTTGTCAAATGTAATATTGTGAATTGAAGCCACAGGAGGTTAGCAAGGCATCCAAATCAAGTTGGCTGTGACGCACTAAATGAAAACATAACTAGCAGAATAAAACATTTTAGTTTAACTTGTTCACAGGTTCGTGTACGCTGTCTGAATGCAGGTTTCAATTTCTGCCATGCTAATTTTATCACGCTTCACAAGCCTAACATAACCAACAATACTATGTTTGTTCTGACATGCCTAGAGCCTGGAGGTGAACGTATGAAGAGAGTATCTCCTGAAATGCCTTATGTTGTATTTAGTGGAAGACATGGACCAACTGATTAAGCACTGGTAAGCATTTGTTCATGAAGCATTTCAACCTTAGAACTGAAAAATTAGCCTTTTTATTATAATTAGCTCAAATTAATTAAATTAATTATTTAAAAAAAATAATTCAAAAGGTAATTGAATTAAAAAGCTAATTAACCTAATTAGCTCAAAAGGTCCAACAGTGGCAGCTTGGTGGTGCTGGGGTTCGAATCAGTATACCACCATCCAAAAACCACATAACTACTGTACCTCTGCCCCTTCATATTGACAAATACGAGGTGAGTGGCATTATCAGCTGCAGCACAACCTTTACACAGGGCCATTATTTTTGAAATCATAGTATGTATTAACATTAGTTACATACTGTACATGCTCCTAAACCTTGTGGAAAGCCTGGATGTTACTCAAGTCCATGTGCATGTGAACGCAGGCGAGTGAATACTTTTGGCAATCTAATGTAATATATAATGTGTATGTATTTGTACAGTATGTCAGTTGTTTATCATATCATAATCTTATCATAATCTTATCATAATCAAATTTAACTTGATGCGCCATAATCCTAGATGTTTTTTTTTTTTGCACTCATAGGGAGCATTACGTGATTTTTACATGCATACATCAGACACTGTTTTGCCAAATAGAGCGACTTGTCTAACACATGTCCTGTCTTTTATCAGGTTGTTCAGAAAGATGAAGCTCAGGCAGAACTTGAGAGGTGCACGATGACCCTGTTTGCCAACGAGGAAGAAGATTGTCTTCAGCCAGCACAGGAAATCGGGTTTGTGACATTGAGTTTCCATCAGTCGCACATGAATGTTCCATGTTGTTCGGCCTCATCTATGTGCAAAACTTGAGCTTTCCTGCTGAGCTCAAACACACTTTTGTGGCCCTGCAGAAAATATTTAGGGAACGTATTCTATATTGACATTAAAATATTACATTTGTCACTTTATTTGTCGTACAATTGTCAGGTTTTCACATAAATAGGTTTAAATAACTAGGCAAATAGGTTTATACAGTTCTTAAGCTTAAGTTATTAAAAATGCATCGGTGGTTTATTTTTAATTTTTGTCTTCTGTCTTTTAATTGGAGAAATAATTTAATGGTACAACAAAAAGAACAGGTAATGTATGGTTTCAAGGATGGCAATAGATGTTATTGGAGGAGAGAACTTGTTTGGTCATTGTCTCCAGTTATAAATGTTTCAGAAAGTTTCAGAAAACTGAGAATTGGATTATAACCTACGTAAATGGACTTTTTTTGGCTTAGAGATAAGTAAATGTTTTATTTCAGAAAAAAAAAAAAAAAAACGATATATTGATTTTTACATGTAATTCATAAAATTAAGTTTGTACGTAATCATACTCTTTAACTTGAGAAAAATGACAAAGATTACCGTACTACTATAATTTCCTCCTATTACTTTATACTACATGAATGTCATTTGTTTCTTTCAAGGTAAAAACTAACCTTAAATATAATGTTAAAGTTTAAGTTTTTCTAGTGATATAATCAAGTTGTTAAAAAGTAGAAAAATAAGTTGTCCTGGCCTAAGGCATTTTAATAACTTTAGTTTTTGACTTGGATGGATGAATTTTTTTTTTTTTTTTTAACTTATAAACATATATTTATATTTAATCAAAATGAAACCTTAGATAAAATTATAACATTTGATTTGAGAGAAAGTAAAAAAAAAAAAAAATAGTTGTAACATATTGCAGCAATTTGTTATGGTGTGTGTGTGTGTGTGTGTAGTTAGTTGTATTATGATCTGTGTATGTCTGATGACATAATTGTAATAACCCCACCAACTTGGCTTATTTCCAAAGCCATGAATAATTACAGCACATTATTCCTTCCATTCGCACAGCAGAGTAGAACCGTCACTCTCTGATCTCATAGGCTGCGGCTCGGCTAACACACGGCCTGCTGCGACATGTTTGCTGACTTAGTAATGTGAAAACGTAAAGGGCTCGTGTGTGTGAATCGAGAAAAAGGTTGGTCCTGCGAGGTTCTGGAAGAAGTGTGGTGGAGAGAGGTGTAAGTGTGTACTTACTGCAAAATGACCATGCTGACTGATGACATGAAGCAGAATGGAGAAATTACACAGAGAACACGAGGTCTGTTGTGGAATCAGTCACAAACGTATCGGGACTTCATGTGGCGTGATGTGAAATTATGTTAAACGGTGGTTGAAACCAGCAAGTCGTTCGCTGACTGTAAGGAAGATGTTTTCTCTCCCAGCCAACAGAGGTCGCACTAGAGCTCAGAGTTGGCATTTATGCTCACTTCCTGTTCACTTCCTGTTCCTCCCCTATATAACCTGACTGTGGAAAGTTTCTTCAGGATGATTTTTGATCGTGTGAGTGAAACTGATTATATTGTGTGTTGTTTCCTAACATCATTCAACTTTTTTTTTTTCCTCTCTTTTTCAAATCAATTGTTTGGAAATAATTAAAGTCAACATTTTCAGAATTTCTTTCCTTTTGTATTTATCCATAGCCGATCATCCAAGACACACTTTTGATTTTAGCAGAGGTTTTTAAAAAAAAAAAAAAAAAAAAAAAAAATTCTTTTTTTTTTTTATAACAGATGGCCTTCATTCCAGTTCTGTCCAAGCTGAGGACCAGGACTAAGTGTGTGCTGCAGCTGCAGGGGCGGCGGGATGTGCAGCATGGCCCAGGGCGTGACACCTGGTCTAGGACCCAATAAACTTAATTTTAGAAAAAATGTAATATAAGGTTTTTTTTTTTTAATTATTATTATTTTCTACATTTGTCTACTATGACAGATAAAACAATTGCAGTAGGTTTAATATGATGTGTGATGTAACAGATTTACAGACTTGCTTAATTCCAAATAGCTTAACTAGTCAAATTATGAAGCGCCTCAATGACTTGGAAATAAAAAATAATAATAATTACAGTAAAATTAAAATAATCTTTAATACCAACTTAAAACAAACACTTAAATTTGAGTTGATGGGCAAGGTCAAGGGATTTGGCTGTTCTTATCAAATCTAATTAAGTCTCCCTGGTTAGAAATCTTCCAAGGTTAACTTATTACTAACTGTTTCTATCATCAAAGAACCCTTTGATCACTTAAAAGAAAAGGAAAAAAAAAAACTCTCACAATCTCTGCCTTTTATTAAAGACTCTGTCAATGCATACTCCCTGATAAATACCAAACATTCCCACACAAGCATTTATTTCTGAGTACCTCAGCTCTACACAAACACTTTCACCAACCGCACCTCCTCTCACAGTTCAGGACGAAGTGATGAAAATTACAGACAAGGAGGAAAAGAAACAGCCCAAAGCTAGTGATTGTAATGCTGCAGAGAATCTCTCTTTCTCTCTTTGCATCTGCTCTATCTGAAGCTTTTATATGAAGAAATAACAAAAGCTCTGATATTTGCTTGTAATCAGAGAGAAACAGGAAGGAATGTGTAAGGACAGAATGAAAGAAGAGAATCAGATCCTGATTGCATTGATGATTAACTTTTTTTTTTTTTTTTTAAGCATGGTGTAGTGACTAGCATTGTGGCTTCACACATCGAGGGACAAGGAGTCGAATCCTGCCTCTGGAGTGTGTGGAGAATTTGCACGTTCTCCCTGTGCTTGGTGGGTTTTCTCAGGGTCGTACAGTTTTCTCCCACAGTCCAAAAAGCATGAGAGTGAGTGAGGGTATATCTGGGTTTGTTTGGTGCATCCCATGGAGGTTAGATTGGGTTGGGAGACTGGGTTGGTGGCACTCACTCTTTGCCCTCTGGGCCCTGGGCATGGTCCAGAAGGTTGTGGTGCACTGCGTCTTCCTAAGGGCCCAGCAATGGCAACCTGGTGGAGCTGGGGCTGGGGACAAACTGACCTTCAAATCATTGCCGACTCAGTGCCGTAGCACTCTGAGCTGCCACCGCCCTGCTCCACCCCAGGGGCAGTAGTGGCTCAAACAGTTAAGGCTGTGGGTTACTGATCGGAAGGTCCGATAACCCTGTCTGCTCCAGGGATGCTGTATCCTGGCTGACCCTGCACTCTGACCCCAGCTTCCTAACTTGGATATGTGAAAAAAAATAATTTCACTGTGCTGTAAAGTAAAGCAAATATAAGCAATGGTCAGGCTGATCAGTAACTTGCTTGATGTTTTAAGACAGAAATGGATTTATTTATTGGATTATCACTGACGGCATGACACTTTGAAATCCTCCCTTTTTTTTTTTTTTTTTTTTTATTAAACGCACCAGCTGAAGAGCAGTGATTGACAGATGTAACTGTCTGACTTTCCAGATGGAGAAGGACATCTGTCAAAAAGCAGACAAAATGAGATTTCTCCATCAGATGAGGACAGGAGAAGGGCAGAACTATATATAAACATTCAATCCCAAGGTTAAGCGAACTATTTGTTATTTTTCATTATTATCCTGAAACATGATAGCTTGTGGATGTCTGTTTTAATATACAAAAATACAGTCAACTATTGGCAGCATCCCCAGAGCCATCTGGGGGACGTCACACTCTATAATCATCCCGAGAGCCGATCAATAAAAGAAGGAATCAAAATCAATAAAGACCGACCGCAAAGCGGTGGATGTTTAATTGTCCTCTATTTCAACAACATTTTTGATTACCTTCTCTGATGTCCAAGTATTAAGGGGTCTTGTCTGCAGATTGCTTACACTTGTTCCTACTCGTACTCTTTTTTTTTTTTTTTTTTTTAAGAAAAGATTGTCCCGAAACTGTTTTTGTCTTTTTGTTTTTAATGATTTTGTGTGATTCAGCTCGATTTTAACATCCACACAATGACAGAGCTTTGAAATTCAAGCACCGGTTATTTACTGTTCCTTTATCTCATGTCACAGTTTGAAATGAACCTTCAGGGCGGTACTATCAAAAGAAAGAATGAATGATAGAACGCAATGTAAAATGTGTCCTCTTCGTACATTTGAGCCAAAATGTTTAAGTAGCTGTGTGGACTTATCACAGGAGTCCCACAAGGCTCAGTGCTCTGTTGCGGTTTGTTCTCCCTCTCACATTGAGGTCATTTTTCTCACATGGGTTTTAGCACTTATATGCTGATGACACTCGGCTTACCCCCTTCTTTCCTCCATTTGATATTCATATCTCTGCACTGCTCTCGGCAAGTCCGGGCATCAGAGACCTCACGAAAATGGCAGCTCGGCTAATGAAATATGCTCTAACAAGACGGAACTGCTGTTTATCCCAAAAATTGCATCCCCTTTCATCGCAGCAAGCAAACTTGCCATAGTTTTGGTCAGCTGTGTATGTTCATTTTTTTAGGTCACATTTATATATACTGTACTATATATTACTATACAATTATATAATATGATATAATATTTCTTCTATAAATTCAGAAGAATCTGCTTGGTTGTATTCACAGGGGACACTCAGATGCTTGTTGCATCCTTTGTTTTCTACTGTAACTTATGCCTGGTGGGTCTGCCTCACATGTTCCATTTAGCACACGCCCTTTTGGTGAACGACATACATTTTTTATCTCATTATACATCTGAGCAGTTGAGTATTAAGGACCAACAGTGGCAACTTGGTGGTCATGAGGTTTGAACCTGGGACCTGCCAAACCACATCAGTTTCTTCTTGATGATCCGGAAAAGTATCACATCTTTCTCTCCACAGCAATTAATTTGAGTGTCTAGCACAGTTTTGATTCAGCATTCCTCAAAGAAAGATCTGCATCAAGACTTTTTGTCCAGACAATTCCATAATAGCTCCTAGAAACCCATGATCTAGTCTTTCAGGCATGGATTTGAGCACATGACCCCAAGGTCGGGTATGTTACTGCAGTATGCTTTATACCATGTCCAGGGACGGATCAGCATGGTACATTATACCAGAGCATCAGGATCGAATCAGGTATGAATATTAATTGTATTAAACATGAAAGGGATATCATAAACACTGACTGTCTCCTCCAGTATAATCAACATGCCAATCTCCTTTGCTGAAATACACGAGACTCGAGAAGGTCAACATATTTGCGCTTGATGGCTCATGAACCTTATGCCACCTGCTGTATGGGAGGGTGTATACATGTATTTTGGGTATAAAACAATATTACTAATTGTCAGGGATAACCCCTAGAGGGCGCCTAGCGCCCAGAGACTTTGTGTTGTGTTTTATTTTGTTTAATCTCGGTCAGGTGACACGGGCGCCCACCTGAACCGAGTTGGTTATTAGTTTCCTTATAAATAGCGTGCTTTTAGTCCTTTTCGTGGTCTTGCAACTGTTCATTTATATTAGTCATGTATGCCTGTTTCCTAGTGTCTTTTGTTTTGTCTATACGTGTTTTAGTTACCGTTTCATTTAAAGTCTATTTGTTTTGTTTGAGTTTCCCTGCCTGTTTTGTGTTATAAATAAAACATCGTTTCCTTTAAAACCTGGATCCTCCTGCGTTTATGCCGCACAACACCCCGGAACGTGAAAGATTGCAAGACCTAAAAAAGAGGCATAGCAGAGGAGCCCGCCCCCGGGGAGATTATTTTTGGGGGGGGCAACGATGTTTGGAGTTTGGGGAGCCGGCGTGGAAGGTAGCCGGAGAACCAAACGGCGTAGCGGCAATAGAGCGGAGTGTGAGCGGGACGTGCAGCAGGGAGCAACCTCCCAGCTTGATTGGAGCAGCTTTCGGCGGTGCGCTAAAATAAATGAAGAGCGCATTCGTGACCTGCGGGAGCAGGTGGCCAAGCTCCAAGGGCAGGTAGCACTGCTGCACCGCGCCGCCGAGGACAGCGAGCTGCCGCCGCTGCACTGCAGCGAAGAGGAGGGCGAGCGACCGTCGCTGCACAGGGCAGCCGAGGACGGCGAGCTTCCGTCGCTGCACAGGGCAGCCGAGGACGGCGAGCTTCCGTCGCTGCACAGGGCAGCCGAGGACGGCGAGCTTCCGTCGCTGCACAGGGCAGCCGAGGACGGCGAGCTTCCGTCGCTGCACAGGGCAGCCGAGGACGGCGAGCTACCGTCGCTGCACTGTGCCTTCGAGGACGGCGAGCTTCCGTCGCTGCACTGTGCCTTCGAGGACGGCGAGCTTCCGTCGCTGCACTGTGCCTTCGAGGACGGCGAGCTTCCGTCGCTGCACAGTGCCTTCGAGGACGGCGAGCTTCCGTCGCTGCACAGTGCCTTCGAGGACGGCGAGCTTCCGTCGCTGCACAGTGCTGCCGAGGACGGCGAGCTTCCGTCGCTGCACAGCGCCGCTGAGGACTTCGAGCTTCCTTTTCCTCCGCCGCCGCCTTCATGCGCCGCCGAGGAGCACGAGCTCCATCCTCTTCCTCCGCCGCCGCCTTCGTACGCCGTTGAGGACAGCGAGCTTCCTTTTCCTCCGCCGCCGCCTTCATGCGCCGCCGAGGAGCACGAGCTCCATCCTCTTCCTCCGCCGCCGCCTTCATGCGCCGCCGAGGAGCACGAGCTCCATCCTTTTCCTCCGCCGCCGCCTTCGTACGCCGTTGAGGACAGCGAGCTTCCTTTTCCTCCGCCGCCGCCTTCATGCGCCGCTGAGGACTTCGAGCTCCATCCTCTTCCTCCGCCGCCGCCTTCATGCGCCGCTGAGGACTTCGAGCTCAATCCTCTTCCTCCGCCGCCGCCTTCATGCGCCGCTGAGGACTTCGAGCTTCCTCTTCCTCCGCCGCCGCCTTCGTACGCCGTTGAGGACAGCGAGCTTCCTTTTCCTCCGCCGCCGCCTTCATGCGCCGCCGAGGAGCACGAGCTCCATCCTCTTCCTCCGCCGCCGCCGTCATGCGCCGCCGAGGAGCACGAGCTCCATCCTTTTCCTCCGCCGCCGCCTTCATGCGCCGCTGAGGACTTCGAGCTTCCTCTTCCTCCGCCGCCGCCTTCATGCGCCGCCGAGGAGCACGAGCTCCATCCTCTTCCTCCGCCGCCGCCTTCATGCGCCGCCGAGGAGCACGAGCTCCATCCTCTTCCTCCGCCGCCGCCTTCGTACGCCGTTGAGGACAGCGAGCTTCCTTTTCCTCCGCCGCCGCCTTCATGCGCCGCCGAGGAGCACGAGCTCCATCCCCTTCCTCCGCCGCCGCCTTCGTACGCCGTTGGGGACAGCGAGCTTCCTTTTCCTCCGCCGCCGCCTTCATGCGCCGCTGAGGACTTCGAGCTCAATCCTCTTCCTCCGCCGCCGCCTTCATGCGCCGCTGAGGACTTCGAGCTTCCTCTTCCTCCGCCGCCGCCTTCGTACGCCGTTGAGGACAGCGAGCTTCCTTTTCCTCCGCCGCCGCCTTCATGCGCCGCCGAGGAGCACGAGCTCCATCCTCTTCCTCCGCCGCCGCCGTCATGCGCCGCCGAGGAGCACGAGCTCCATCCTTTTCCTCCGCCGCCGCCTTCATGCGCCGCTGAGGACTTCGAGCTTCCTCTTCCTCCGCCGCCGCCTTCATGCGCCGCCGAGGAGCACGAGCTCCATCCTCTTCCTCCGCCGCCGCCTTCATGCGCCGCCGAGGAGCACGAGCTCCATCATCTTCCTCCGCCGCCGCCTTCGTACGCCGTTGAGGACAGCGAGCTTCCTTTTCCTCCGCCGCCGCCTTCATGCGCCGCCGAGGAGCACGAGCTCCATCCTCTTCCTCCGCCGCCGCCTTCATGCGCCGCTGAGGACTTCGAGCTTCCTCTTCCTCCGCCGCCACCTTCGTACGCCGTTGAGGACAGCGAGCTTCCTTTTCCTCCGCCGCCGCCTTCATGCGCCGCCGAGGAGCACGAGCTCCATCCTCTTCCTCCGCCGCCGCCTTCATGCGCCGCCGAGGAGCACGAGCTCCATCCTCTTTCTCCGCCGCCGCTGTCATGCGCCGCCGAGGACAGCGAGCCTCCTCATCCTCTGCCGCCCTGCGTCACCGAGGACGGCGAGCACCCACTGCCTTCACCGCCCAGCATCAAAGAGGACGGCGAGCTTCCTCCGTCTCCGCCGCCCTGCTTCAACGGGGGCATGAAGCCACCTGGCCCACAGGACATAGGTGCCAGCCTATGGGTGAGAGGGGCGGACATTGGACCCTGGGGGGGATGCCCTGGACCTCCTGGGGCGCCCCGGAGTTGCGCCCTTTGAGGGGGGGTTATGTCAGGGATAACCCCTAGAGGGCGCCTAGCGCCCAGAGACTTTGTGTTGTGTTTTATTTTGTTTAATCTCGGTCAGGTGACACGGGCGCCCACCTGAACCGAGTTGGTTATTAGTTTCCTTATAAATAGCGTGCTTTTAGTCCTTTTCGTGGTCTTGCAACTGTTCATTTATATTAGTCATGTATGCCTGTTTCCTAGTGTCTTTTGTTTTGTCTATACGTGTTTTAGTTACCGTTTCATTTAAAGTCTATTTGTTTTGTTTGAGTTTCCCTGCCTGTTTTGTGTTATAAATAAAACATCGTTTTCCTTTATACAACCTGGATCCTCTGCGTTTATGCCGCACAACAACACCCCGGAACGTGACAGATTGCAAGACCACGAAAAGGACTAAAAGCACGCTATTTATAAGGAAACTAATAACCAACTCGGTTCAGGTGGGCGCCCGTGTCACCTGACCGAGATTAAACAAAATAAAACACAACACAAAGTCTCTGGGCGCTAGGCGCCCTCTAGGGGTTATCCCTGACACTAATGTGAAAACTGATCGGTGGAGGAGTGGGAGGGGCAATCATGCCTAGTCTAACAGGGACCAGCCTGTTCTAGACCTCTCATCTAAAAAGCTTTCTTTCCAGCATTTGGCATTTTCACCACAGAATGCCAGCACTACAAAAAAAAAAAAAAAAAAACACTTGAAGACACCCACATGTCTCCCATGTGGGATGCGTGTCCATTTATTTTTTTTAAACACATACCTTTTGTTTATTGTAAAAATTCCCACTAGCAACTACTTACAAAACAACAACCGCCTACATGTGCACCATTCAAAAACAAGCAGATGAAAAAACAGTGCAAGTGGTGAGGCTCTATTTTTTTTATATATATATATTATTTTTATATTTATTTTAGGTTGTTTGTCTGCTGTGAGAAAAGACATGTCTAAAAGCAAATTTAAAAAACAACAACTACGTAGGAAGATCTGGCGAGAGAACCATGGCAGGTCTTTAAGTGGCTGCTCTTACCCTTGAGCTGTTCACATCAGCAGGGAGTTTCCTAAAGGTATAACAAGAACGATGAGAAGAGAATATCTAAAATACCACAGGGTGTTTTAGAGACTCTGTAACCATAGCAACCCTTTATCCAATGTACTGAAGTTTCTGAGTCTCTCTATCTCTCTGTTGTCTGAATTTGAGGGCACCACGTGTGGCAAAATAGATCTCGAATGACTTGTATGTATGTAAATCTTCATATGATGTGCGTTCAAGTCAAATGGGGAATTGTGACGAAATGTCTAGTGAGTAGGTGTAAAAACAACCTTTACAGAAGACTACAGGCAGAGTACAGTGATGAGACTCGTAGACTCTTAGTAAAACATCTGAGTGGTGCAAACGTTTTAAAGAAAGCCGCGTGTTCGTCAGTGACGGTGGCGGGCTATTCACACACAATCCTGAGGTTAACCCACGCTTCGGCCCTCTCTAATTAAAAAAGAGCAATGCAGCGGCGATTCAGTCGTCTGTCCAGCTCGTTCGTCTCCTCATCTGCTTAAGCAGATCCGTTTCCAAAGCCGCATGTTAATGCCACCGCCGAGGCCGCTGCACTCGTCTTCTCACAGACTGACTAAGTAGCTGACATGAGACGGGTCTCACAGAGCAAAATGCGTCATACAGCTGGAACTCTGCAGAAACACCACTAATGTCTTGATTACTTCTAAACTGGATTTCTTGTTAATAGAACATTAAATATTTCAGAAAAAGGGTGAGTGAGGAGACAAAACACAAGTTTTTTTTTTTGTTGTTTGTAAGGTAACTAAATTTAAGGTACTGTATTGAATGTCCTCTTGCAACACGCAACCGCTGTGTTATTAAAAAACATTACAAATATTACAGTATTAACAGTCTATTATACAATATGTTCCCATGTGGTAGTGGAAAGTTTAGAAAAAACATAACTAATTTTGTTGTTGTGTATTATATTTTAATTCTGTAAAGTAAAATAATAATAATAATAATAATAATAATAATAATAATAATAATAATAATAAAGAAGGAAAGCTCTCCATGTGGACAGGCTGCTTTGTAGATTTTTTTTTTTTTTTTTTTTTTTTACAGCTCCATCTGGGTGCATCTCTGTGAAAGCCCTGAATTATCTCACCGGACTGACACGCCAATTCCCAAATTAACCAATTAAAAATTCTTCAAACTTTCCTTCATGCCAGACTTTTCTCCCACAGGACTCAGGACAGCGACTTTGACCACAAATCTCTCTTTAGCCCATAAATCAGAACGAACCTTGTTACACTTCCTGAAAGCTTTGGATCATAGGATCAACCAGGGTGCATGCAGATAGAAGGGGAACACAGTTTTTTTTTTTTTTTTTCAAAGTGATTTAAGTATAGAATGTGTTGAAAATGTGCTGTAGTTACTTAATAATTCATAGTCGTTAATTTATTATCAAAAGTGAAACAATCTAACAAATTAAAGAGGATACATAAGACCTATAGAGCTATAAATGACCTAGTTTGCCCATTATGTCTTAAATTCCAACAAAAGCAATCTTATTTTATTTTCCAAGGTTATAATTACTGGTGAAAAAAAAAACTACTTTATATTTTGCACCTTGTCATATTTAAATATATTTGTATCCGTTATTAACAGACCTCCTGGCCATATTCATCCTTTGCTTCATGCATCATACAGCATCTGATTTGATAGTGATGGAGCTTCCTACTACACACTTGTCATGCAAAACCCAATCTATTTAACAAATGAACGTCATGTTAATGCAATCTGCGGCAGGATTTATACCTGCATATATTATATTAGCGCAGGTACAAGAGAGGAAAAACATCAGGAAGAGAAGAGGGAAGTAAGGAAATTACTGATTGGTCAGTTAAGGTCTGATTTAATCAGTTAGTTTAGTTACAGTATGTATTGCATATACAGTACATCAAACAAATATATTACTATATGCACTTTGATTTCGGATCAGAATTTAAACAGGAAGAAATGCAGGTTCAAATGTTGACAAATTTCCATATTCATCCCATCTCAAACTAAGGGTTGTTACTTTACATGGGGAGATGATGATGTGCAAATAGAATTGTGGATCAGAATCTTGTTGGAAATGAATGTAAAAAAAAAAAAAATGCTAGTATATATTTTGTTGATGCAAATGGATTTTGCCATCTTTTTCCAATCTCTTGATATTGAAATAGAAATGGACATATTTTTCTGTCCATCAGTTTGGTAAATGAAAAGACAATAGAACATAGAATATGAAATATGAAAGAAATTAATATGAAAATGTGACTAAATTATATATCCAGAATAAAAAAATGATTAAAAAAAACTGTCTAAATGTTCATGGGTTCTTGAGTCACGTACTGTAAGGCTAGAGAGAATCCAAGTGTGCTGTAGATCTTCTTTAAAGCGGAATGCAAATTTTCCCAAGCTTACTCCAAAGCTTTTCTGGCTTTCCTCTGATTTCAGCTAGATAAGCTAAATGGAGTGAAACAGCTGTGATCTAGTCTACAGCAGCCCCACTGGGGCTACAGGCTAAGTACTAAATTCTTACTGTACTAACCTAAAAAAAAAAAAAGAATACTTTTTATTATGCAGCTATCTCACTCTTCCTATGTTAAAATAAAGGTCCTGTGCGGCATTGAAAGCTGCACTAGAGCTGGAATATCTGACATTTCAGGTCATTGATATGCTCTGGAGGATCTGCTAGACTTCAAACCCGATTCATAGCGCAGCTTTGTTGCAGAGATGAAACGGTGCATCAGCTGTAATGTACTGGCTTTCTGATAAGAAGAACTCTTAAGTCGGTAATGGAATGTAAATTAGTCCAGAATGCATTTAGCTTGTTTTCACATAATTGTTCTTTATATGTTATTTTATTTTAATGCACGTTTGACTCTATCTGTTACAGCATATATGCAGGCAATTTAAGGAAATCTGCAGTGCCCATGGAACAAACCGTGATTGAGCAATATCACATTCGATATTCAGTACAAAACCGTGATATCACTTTTATACAACGATTTCACAAACACCATTTATTATCAACATATTAAGATTTTTTTAACCAGTTATTTTGCTCCGCCCACACCTACAGATCTGGCCATTAAGAACGCACATTTAGAGAGAAGGGATCTCGCGAGCTGCCGCGGCAGCATGCAGGAAGCTGTGAAAATGACGTCCATTACCTGTAGGGGGCAGTTTTGTTTCAATCTGAGGTGTTGTGTATTCTTATTGAAGCCAAGAATTTGTTAATTTCTCTTAGGCGCCCGTTGACAGCAAGCGACAGAGCTCATAAACGTGTCGAGCTCAAACTGTAAATATTGATATTTATTTATTCTTTATTTTCTTCGCTCCTTCAATGATGATACTTCCTTGACTGCGCTTTCTCCATTTAGTATTATGATTATTATTATTATTAACATTATTGTTATTATTATTATTAGTAGTAGTAGTGATGGTGCTGTGAATTTATTATTATTATTATTATTATTATTATTATTATTATTGTAACGCACTGGCACGTGTGTGCAAAAACACGAAAGTGCAACAAAGAATAGAAAAGTGTATGATTAGTTAGCCTAAAACAATATTGTTTTATTGAGTATATGCACTTTAAATATACACTAAACAATAAACACTGCCTTTTGCAAAGTGAAAGTGAGTTGAGCATGCACACTTTTTGATCAAAAGGCTCATAAACGCGTGTGCCGATATGAGCAAATTTATTGATAAAACTGCAGACATACACACGTGGACAAAATTGTTGGTACCCTTCGGTCAATGAAAGAAAAACTCACAATGGTCACAGAAATAACTTTAATCTGACAAAAGTAATAATTTAAAAAAATTCTATGAATGTTAACCAATGAAAGTCAGACATTGCTTTTCAACCATGCTTCAACAGAATTATTTAAAAAAATAAACTGATGGAACAGGCCTGGACAAAAATGATGGTACCCCTAGAAAATACTGAAAATAATGTGACCAAAGGGACATGTTAATTCAAGGTGTGTCCACTAATTAGCATCACAGGTGTCTACAATCTTGTAATCAGTCAGTGGGCCTATATATAGGGCTCCAGGTAGTCACTGTGTTGTTTGGTGACATGGTATGTACCACACTCAACATGGACCAGAGGAAGTGAAGGAAAGAGTTGTCTCAGGAGATTCGAAAGAAAATTATAGACAAGCATGTTAAAGGTAAAGGCTATAAGACCATTTCCAAGCAGCTAGATGTTCCTGTGACTACAGTTGCACATATTATTCAGAAATTTAAGATCCATGGGACTGTAGCCAACCTCCCTGGACGTGTCCGCAGGAGGAAAATTGATGACAAATCAAAGAGACGGATAATCCGAATGGTAACAAAAGAGCCCAGAAAGACTTCTAAAGAGATCCAAGGTGAACTTCATGCTCAAGGAACATCAGTGTCGGATCGCACCATCCGTCGTTGTTTGAGCCAAAGTGGACTACATGGGAGACGACCAAGGAGGACACAATTGTTGAAAACAAATCATAAAAAAGCCAGACTGGAATATGCCAAACTACATGTTGACAAGCCACAAAGCTTCTGGGAGAATGTCCTATGGACAGATGAGACAAAAATGGAACTTTTTGCCAAGGCACATTAGCTCTATGTTCACAGATGGAAAAATGAAGCATATGAAGAAAAGAACACTGTCCCTACTGTGAAACATGGAGGAGGCTCTGTTATGTTCTGGGGCTGCTTTGCTGCATCTGGCACAGGGTGTCTTGAATCTGTGCAGGGTACAATGAAATCTCAAGACTATCAAGGGATTCTAGAGAGAAATGTGCTGGCCAGTGTCAGAAAGCTGGGTCTCAGTCGCAGGTCATGGGTCTTGCAACAGGACAATGACCCAAAACACACAGCTAAAAACACCCAAGAATGGCTAAGAGGAAAACATTGGACTATTCTAAAGTGGCCTTCTATGAGCCCTGACCTCAATCCTATTGAGCATCTTTGGAAGGAGCTGAAACATGCCGTCTGGAAAAGGCACCCTTCAAACCGGAAACAACTGGAGCAGCTTGCTCATGAGGAGTGGGCCAAAATACCTGCAGAGAGGTGCAGAAGTCTCATTGACAGTTACAGGAATCGTTTGATTGCAGTGATTGCCTCAAAAGGTTGTGCAACAAACTATTAAGTTAGGGGTATCATCATTTTTGTCCAGGCCTGTTCCATGAGTTTTTGAGCTTTCATTTTTTTTTATAATTCCGTTGAAGCATGGTTGAAAAGCAATGTCTGACTTTCATTGGTTAACATTCATAGAATTCTTATTTATTATTACTTTTGTCAGATTAAAGTTATTTCTGTGACCATTGTGAGTTTTTCTTTCATTGACCGAAGGGTACCAACAGTTTTGTCAACAATTTTCTGCCCCAGAAATGCAACAAACATGCAAACAAACGTTGAATATAACGCGGCTGCGCGCCTTTTGTCCGCATCACAATGAACTGAAACTCAGCACGTCTTCTTTCCTTGTTTTAATCTGTGATATTTAAGTGAAATGCATTTCGCGTATATGCTTAAATATTCCTTTTATTTATGGACAGGTGTAGTATGTTTCATCAGCATTATTGCGAGACACAATGACTTTCTGGGGGAGAATGTCTGCATTTTTATCGATAAATCGCATGCGTTTATCACCCTGTTGTTAAAAACCCGTTCACGCACGACGATGAACAGCTTTATTTCAGTCATAAATTCACAATCACATTCCAGCTATTATTTCCAGCCGTGGCCAAATAATGGTGAAATAATTATTCAATGCTGGACACAAACAGCAAAAAAAACATGATGATTACTATTATAAAAAGCCTGAAGCACTTCGTGTGCATATAAGAATATTTACTTTAAAATATAGATTTTTCTTCTTCTTTTTTGTCTTCTGACAGTGTTCAATGTTGACACATTTTTACGTTTTAACAAAGATATGTTGACATATTCATGAATCAGGACATTCACATAGTTAACACAATCAGATTATTATTATTATCAGGAAATAAAATAAATTGAGACAATTTAAACAGAGGCTTCGCCATGCCTTTCATTGTTTTGTCCTTGTTAAGACATTACAAAAACTATATAAGAAATTTTTATTCTGAATTTTAAAGCACAATTTAGGGCGTCTCATTTCATTATTATGAACAAAATATAAATCACATATACACATTCTTCATGAAAGATTTATTGTAAAACAAAATAAAATTCATGTTTGCTTCAGCATTGGAAACAATATTGTTTTTGGCTAACTAATTATACACAATTCTTTGTTGTACTTGGTCTGGCTTTTAGATAAAGTCCTTCCATGCACCATCTGGTGGATATTCAGTCAAGCACAACACATTTATTTAAATTCCCGAATGTTGCTTGTGGGATTTCGCGGCATGTCGCGTGCCAAATTGCGGCATTTCGTGTGAAAAAGCGATCTTAATGGCCACATCTGTATCCTTCCATGGGGGAACTAACTAATCATGACTAGCGGAGCTCGTGAACGAGAGGTAGTGTAATTAACAGGGGAGGTCATGGAGGTAGTGGACAGTTCTGAGAAACTTATGAGATTTACTTTATTTCCACTTTAGATTATCAGCTCTGTTAGCTTCTGGGTTCCAGAGTTGAGTTCCAAATAGCATTAAATAGAAAAAAAAAAGTGCACAATGTAGGGTGTAGCCTTGTGCTAGTAGCTAGTCTGCTCACGCTAACCAACAGAAACGGGTCAGAGGCCCTTCAGAACAACTTAGAAGTGATTACTGCAGAGACAGCGTGTTATTTAAGACGACATAAATGTTATCAGACTGTTAGATGTCTCTGTTTTGCTGAAAGTGCTTCTGTGACTGGGTGTGAATGTGGGTGTGGTCAGACAGCTGCTCTCTCCTCAGTACTGTGGACCATACAGACCTACTCTCACCCACGCTGAGACCCACAGTAACAGTAGGTAGACAAGGGGAATTAGACACTTCTGGTAAGCTATCGCCACTAATGATCCAAGGCTTCTCCCCGTGCTATAAAATACAGCGGGGAGTGTAGCTTGGGGTCTTTTGGGAGACTTCTCTGAAGCAGTGTGTGCGACGTGAGTGCGACAACACACAGGAGTAACAAGCAAGCGGGGCAATGGAACGCGCTCTAGGGACTTCAAAGAGGCGAGTGCGCCATTGATCTCTGCAACAGGACAGTCGTGAGCTTTCACTTCACGTCACGGAGGTCGTCACGTCACGGAGGAGGTTCACGTCACGGCCCTTGTTCCCAGCCGAGGAAAGTCGCCCAGCCGCGGATGTCAGAGAGGACTCCTGACTGAGGCCGCGCCCACAGAGAGAGCTGAGAGTGGCCGGTCCGGCTATCCGCTGAAGGAGTAGAGTCAGCGTGAGTGGACGGAGATAAGAGCTGCTGTCCACGCGGGCCCACGCTGCCACTCTGCCCGCTGCCACCACTCACCAGCCTGTGCCAACATGCCAGCGGGACACTGCCAACCAGACCTGCACATTCATTCCTACCCATAAAAATAAATTACCCTTTTTTCTGTAAGACCTCGCCTCGTGTCTGTGCTTTATGGTGCTGCCACACTGGGTCGAACCCGTTACACAAGTGTAGTTTTAAAAGTTGTTTAGGCGGGAATACATGTGTGTACAGCTCAAACCTTCCATCGGTTATTAAAGATTTAACTACTTAAAAAAAAAATGCCCCAACGATTTGAGATTTGAGCTTCAGGAAATCTCCCAGTGATCTCCGCATAACACCGGCCCAGCCTTATCTCGGAAAGAATTTCTAAATGTTTTCTAAACGTGTGCTATTGTTTACTTATAATATTTGTTAATTTAATTTAAATGAGGTTTGGGCTCGGGATTTTGATTTGGAATCGTGATCCTCGTCTTTAACTTCCTACGTAGTCTAATCAGCGCTCAGCTGCACGCATGAAGTTACAGAATGAGTCGGGGGAAAAACAGCAAGGAGACTGACTCTGGCCATTTTAATAATTCATTGATAAATTTGTGATTTTTTGAGTTTCAGCTGTAGTGGTGAAAATAATCACGTCATCTCGTCGTCAGTGGGTGCACCGATAATTCACGTTTCATACAAATTACATAATCTAAAATTTATTTTCCATCCAATTAAAGGTTTTCTTGTCTTTGAACTACACAAAGCAGTGTCTTCCAGAGTTTCTCCAGCATAGTGTATATCAGATTGATGGATTGATGGATTGATGTCCTCATCTGTTACATTTTTGAGGACAACAGTTTTATCAGCCCAAATGTAATCAATAATATTTTTAAAAAATAAAATATTGTTCTTGTTTTTAATATTATTTTGAAGTAAATAAAACAGTAATAGATAAAATTGTAAAATAAACCGTTTAATGGTTTAAACAGGTAAAATAAATAGTCATGTGGGCATTATAAATTTGTGTAGAGAATGTCTAACTAAAAAGTGGGAGCTGGCAGCCTAAAAATAGATGCAGGATTATTTTTTAAAAGTCTAAATAAAAATGCTTTTCTAAAAGTGGGCTATTGTTGTTTACTTCCTCCTCTTTAATTCCCTACCGAGTCTAAAGGCTAGATATAAAGGTATACATTTACTTTGCTTAAATTCGATGCAAATAAGAAACGGCTATGAATTACTATAATTTTAGTTCTGTGATTGTAAATTTGTTTAACGTTTCACTTGTATTTCCTAAGGTTTTGCCAGCGGTGGTACAGCGCAATGGGGGTCATTATTTATTAAAGAAAATTATGATGATCAAAAACAGCCCACTGCATTTCATTCTTATAATAACGCAAACACACAAGCGGGGCTGAATGACAACGCCATCTGTTGATGCAGTAGCACGTCCTGACAACGTTCAAATTTCATGGTCATTTGGTTTCATTTATTTCAGTTAATAAATCTACTACAAATTTTTAAATAACACAAAAAATAAGATGACCCAAAACCCTACACGCGTTGCTTTTCTAATTACACACACATGCTCACTGCGTTAATGTTTACTTTGCTTAAATTCGATACTAATAAAATGTAATTCTACATTTGTACTGTAATTTTAGTAGTGTTATTATGAATTCGTTTAACTACAATGTTACACTTGATTTTTTTCGCTACTACGTGCAGCTCTAAGCTCTGACGCGTCGGTCTATAGTTATATAGCGCCACTCAGTGGTAAGAGCCAGCAAACGTACAGACCCAAATGTTGTCGCCATGAGGCGCGACAGTAAAAGTAGAATACCGCTTGTCTACCATCTGTAGTGTCATTTACCACCTGGGACGTGGCCAGTCATACATATTACATAGTTACACATCACAGTGCTGTTACGCTCTATATCATTACTTGCTTAATTCAAGACAATAAACACACACACACACACACACACTCTCTTATCTTGTGTACATTACCACAGGCTATAGATATTCCTTTAAGAAAAGCTACAGTATAAGGGACAAGCATACAAAGCGTCTCCTGTTCTGTGCTCGGTGTTGAATAAGTGCAGATGGACTGTGCAGGTGTATTAATTGTGGATCTACAGGCTGCCAGTATTTGGCTGCGAACATCATCCCCTCCTGCTGCTACAATTCATTTGTCACTTTCTTTTTTTTTCTCTCTCTCTTTTTTTTAAACACAACCAGAAACCCATTTAATTTCCTTTCAGCTTTGTTTCCTTTACCGGAGCTTCCTGCCTGCCATCCTGTCATATGTCCAAGAAAGATTAGAGAATTCGAGGAGAGCAACAGTCCAGCAGCTTCGTGCCAAATTGGTGTCCTATATTTCTACCAGAATATTAAAAATTAGGACAGCAGCAATCTGAGCTTCGTGCTAAACTCTCAGATGAGAGAGATGATACAAAAAATAATAAAAAAAAAAAACACTGTACCTTTTTCGTATTGCTCATACGAATAGTACCGTAGCTAGAAAGGTTTAGCAAATGTGCCTCGGCGTTCGAAGCCTTTTCAGCATACAAGGGAATTCAAAACTTTTCAGCATAAAAGCGAGTTTGCATCAGTGGAAAGTCAAATGATGTGAGTTCAAGTTTTTTTTTTTTTTTTTTTGCATTTTGCATTTTGTGTGAGATTCAGTGAAGACAAAATGTTAGCAAGAGCAAAGGGAGCCACTTTGGTGCCAAAAGGTTTAATAAATTAAGGTTAAGGGAGGTTTAATGTCTATTCATTTCATAGTTTACTTCATGTGTTTTCTAAATGTTTTGATTGTTTTTAAATGAAAAAAATAAAAATATGACTATAGTGTTGGAAATGGGTAATGTTGGTAATAGTTTTGGATGGCTAGAACGGATTATCTGCATTTCCTATTGGAAAATGCGTTTCTCAATACGGAATATCACCTTTGTATCCAGAGGTACCGCTGTATTGGGGATCTTGAGGGTTCACTAAAATCCCTGAAATTATTTTCTAAAAGTATCACTGCAATTATAAGGAAATGATTAGATGCATTATTGTTTTGTTTTTTGACTCGCCGCAACGCGCCATCACCTCCAACGGCCCCAGCTGCACCATACTACATTACTATGAAAAATAAAACTAAATCTTTACCACAAAGTTTACTCTAATGAGCCGTAATTGCACCAACAATCGGTTGACTGCTCCAACATTAGAAAAAGAAAGAAATGAGTTCAGGTTGATCTTACTGCATGTTGGATCAGGTTTTCTCTCAGGTACACAGATCTGCACACTTACCTGTGGAAAGAAAAAGACATGAATCAGAAAATCTAAACATTTCCGATCATTTTTGGACTTTATTAACAAAACCCATATCAAAAAGTGCTGCGGGTTTTAGTGATTGTAAATATGGAAACCTTTTTATTTTAGCGTGAACCTGGTTCGTGGTTGTCCCACTGGATGGGACTTTAGCTAGAAAGAGAGGATTTTTCCCTCAAAGTGACGACACACAGTGGTGTTCAAAAGTCAGTGCCCCTCTTTTAATGTTATATGTAAAAACATAATAAAATAACCTGTAGCAGGTCTCAGGATTAGGCAAATACAACCGCAGACAAACAACAACAAAACATTTTTTTATCACTATGCCATTATTTATTTAACAAAAATGAAGCAAAAACAAACAAACAAACAAACAAACATGCTTATGGCAATATGAAGCACCTCCATTATCCACTGGCCTGTAGGTCCGCCTTTAGGAGCAGTAACTTTGAAGTAATTGCTTCCTGTATGAGTTTATCTGTCTCTCGCAACATTACTTCAGTTCTTTGAGGTTTTCTCTTCTCTTTCACCACTGCATTTCAATTGGGTTGAGGTCTGAACTTTGACTCTGCCATTCCAAAACATCTATTCTTTTATTTTTCCGCCATTCTGATGTAACTTTACGATCATTGTCCTGTTGCATGACTGAGTTTCGACCAAGCTTTACATTTGCTCTAGAATACTCTGGAGGAGTTTATGGTCGAATCAGTGACTGCAAGGTGCCCAGTTCCTGTGGCTGAAAAAACAAGTCCAAATCAGCCACCCTCCACCCCGTGCTTGACAGTGGGTTTGATGTGTTTCTGCTGAAATGCTGTTTGGTTTTTGGGCTGGTTTTGGCGCTGGGCATTACTGCCAAACATTTCTAATTTTGGTCTCATCTGTGCATGGGACAGAAGCTTTGTGGTTTGTTCAGATGCAGTTTTGTAAATCTCAGTTGTGCTTCCATTTTCTTTTTAGACAGAAGACGCTTTCTCCTGGCAACCCTTTCAAGCAAACCTTACTTGCTCAGTCTTCCTCTAATTGTGCTGGCAAGGACTTTTACATTTTAACACGCTCAGTGAGGCCTTTAGGGTGTAAGATATAGCTCTTTTTTTTCTTTTTTTTTTTTGGTATTTGAGCGTTGCATGGTCTGACCTTGGGTGACTGTGCTTTGTAAATACTCATTCATGAATAATTGTTTGGAAATTGCTTAATAACCATTCCCAGATTGATGTGCAGTGGCAATTGTTAGTACAATAAATAAAAATCTCATTATACATTTGAGCAGGTGAAGGTTAAAGACCTTGCTCAAGGGCCCAAGAGGGACAACTTGGTGGTCATGGGATTTGAATCTGAGACCTTCCAAGCCTTAGTCCAATGCCTTAACCATTGAGCTACCCCTGCCCCTAATCTAAGACTACTGCTTATGTCTTTCCCTCTTGACCTTGTGTTAACATACACCTGAATGCTCCAGACCAGCAAACTACCAAAACCTTTGCTTTTATAGAGCTCGATGATCAATTAATCAAGGTGATTAGCAGCCTGGCTGCAAATTACCCCTTTACACCCTATGGAAGCAGTAAGGGGGTCATTAGCATTGTAACGTATCACCGCCAGAACTTCCACCTATAAGATGAAATCAAAAATGTCGTAGTTCACATGCCTGATTTAGTCTGACTGAACCCTAGTCAACCAGTTTACATGTTCTACTCGTGCTTGGTGGGTTTCCTCTGGGTACTCTGGTTTCTTCCCACAGTCCAAAGACATGACGATTAGGCCAATTGACTTCCCCAAATTTCTCATAATATGTGGCTGTGTGTGCTTGTGTGCCCTGTGATGAAACTACACAATGCAGATTTCACAACTACACAATTATCCAAGGAGCTTACGCCATTATGAGCAGAGTATAATAATAATAATAATAATAATAATAATAATAATAATAATAAATCCATATTGCATTTTTTCTGCCTTTTTTTTGGCCAGAATTCACTTGCTGCTCATCATCCTCTACTGAACCACTGACCATCAACAGCTCAATACACATTACCGTTAACACACTCAGCCATTAGCGGGTCCATGATAAGGCAATTCAATTACCAATCCGTCCACAAAAAAATACGAAATCCTATCCAGTGTACACTTTGGAAACCAAACACGTTTAAAAAGAACGCTAACAGAAATGTCTTTTTTATTTGATTCATTTATTTATTTATTTATTTATTTTAAGTAATAATATTACAGGAATTCCATGGTTAAATGAATGCCTTGACATTTCACACCCCGCCCCCCCGAACATCCAGACGGCTCAATAAAAAAAATTAAAAAAAAATAAAAAAACAGGCTGACTTTAATGACCTCCATTTTTCCCCCCCAGAAATCTCCAGTGTAATCACGAGAGCTTGTCTAGTTCAGTCTCTTGATTATAATTATTCTTTCATTTAACAGAGTAGCTCAAAGATCTCAGATCAGGGATTTGATTTTTACAATATGAATTTAGTCTGCACGGTGAGATTTGTTTTAGTGGGATAAAACAATTTACGTAAAGAGATGCAGGAGTCCCGCATTAGATCTGTGTGCATGGAGTTTGCATGTTCTCCCCATGGTTGATGGGTTTCCTCCAGGTTCCCTGGTTTACTCCCACAGTCCAACAACATGTAGAGTAGGCTAACAGCATTTTCAAATTCATTGTAGAGTGTGTGCTTGTGTGCCCTGTGATAGACTGGCACCCTGTCCTGGGTGTACGCCACCTCATGCACCAAGTCCCCTGGTTTAGGCTTCAGGCCCCCATGAAATCGTACAGAAGCAGTGGTACAGAGAATGAATGAAAGAGTGAAGAGTAAATTTAAGAAGGAAATACAATTTTGTGAGATTGAGGATATGGTAAGTTTGACTGGAGGTTAGGTATAGCTTCTGCAGGTCACTGAACTGAAGCTTAGTGGTGAGCTGAGGTATACGGCAAAGCTCTCAATTTACTATGTCCCTACCCTTACCCTGATCATGACCTTTGGTTCTTAAGACCACGATCATGAATACAAGAGGGTATAAGGAGTTTCCTTAGTAGGGTAGTTAGGCCAGGGTACACAGTTGAGGTGGTAAAGACACCTGATTAGGATGTCCCTAGTCAACCTCTGTTACCAGTCACCACCAGCTGGACGGAGGGCCTGGGGCTGACCCTTGCCATACTGGAGTAATTATATTTTTAGGGAACCCCAAGATGGGCTGGAGGAAATTGCTGGAGACCAGGGTGTCTGGGCATCTCCACTTCTTCTGCTACCACCGCGACCATTGGATTAAGTGATATAAAAAATGGATGGATGTTAAATCATTTAAAACTGTGCAGTCCATTCTCCGCTCAAGTTTAAACACATACTTTTTGTTTGTTTGTTTGTTTTTTTGCAAAGTAAAAGAAGAGGAATGCTTTTCTCCCCAAGGTTTACTTGGGAAAGTAAAAACAAATAAGGGAGTTGAAAATACCTTTAACAGTTAAACCAAGTGGTTTCAAGGGACTTCTTAGGAGAAGAAAAGCAACCCAGCCAGGGTCATTTCAATAAAGCCCTGCATTTCTCTAGCCAACACGGCGAGCTCCTATGGGGCAAACTGAACTCTCTTCCGAGGCTGCTTTAAAGCAAGAAGCCCACATTGACCCAGGCTGGTGATTTCCCTCGGCTTCATACAGCGTTAATGTCTTCCCTCAAGCCTGGAATAAAGACATTGTTTTATTTTCCTTAGATTCTGGACATAGTACATGACTGCACTCTGGCACAGAGTAGGCTGTGGTATATCGGTATCTTATAACCTGGTTCAGTAATTCACTGCATTGAAAATATTTATGTAACAAATATCAATATTTAAGTCGGAAATATGAAGAGGAGTAGCTACCTGCATCCTCCTACAGTCCAAGCAACTTGATAAAACCTTTCATAACACCTTAAAACAGGATATGTAGTTCATTACTAGCAGTTTGGTTTTGCTTTGTGTCTGGGAAAACTTATTTCCTTAACAAGCAAATAATATTTGACCTTGAAGGACCATAGGTCTATCAATTTATCCTCATAAATCATAAACAAAATAAGACATCTCTGCTTAAATAATGCAAAACCTCATTAAACTGTTGACTCAAGCCTAAGCTTGTCCTTAATAACACTGAGATGATCCTCAGCGCTATTCGGCTCACTTTCCTGATGAGGTCCATCAGGGATCGGTGCTAGGTCCGGTCCTGTGACACTAATAGCATGCTAATTTGAAAGGTTAAAGCATATCTCCACAATGTTCTCATTACATTTCCTGTTAGACTATGGGTAGTGTCGTCTAAAAGAATAAATTGCATTTTCGAAAGCATCTGGTCAAACCGGATATCAGTGATGAAACCTACACGGACTGACGGAATTTAGGTAGTGAGAGTGTGTTTAAATAAAATTCATTTACATCTCAATGGGTTTTTATTCTCCAATAGTACGTAGACAGGATGAGTGATTTTGGAATTTGTAAGTTACTATCCTATCTTGTGGAGTTGATAGAGTTTAGAAGCTAGACTATTCCCATAACCTCCAAAGCTTCATATTTGAAGATATTTCATTGAGACAGAATTATGAGCTAATTATATTGCTGCAGTCCAGAAACCAAAAAAAAAAAGTACTAAAATAAATTATTATTTTTTTAAAAAGAGAAATGACTTTGAAAAGTTTAATTAGGACAGAAACTTTTGCTGTATTGCTTTTGACTGTACTGCACGAAAGGGAAAAAAAATGTTGTTAGGGTTTTAAAAGAATTATATATCTAAGAGAAAATCTATGGTGCTTATCTCAAGAAAAAAAAAAAAATCCAACAGGAATGAATAAACATGGCAGGGTAGTGTGATGAAGCCAAGCTAATGCTGGATTAGTTTATTGTTATTTTCTGCTAAATCCCTATGAATGAGTGGTTACTATAGCAACAATAGCATGTTTAATGTCACAGCGTGATTTGGAGCTGCACTACTGTTATAGAAAAGTAATCAACATCTTCTGCCCTGACCAATCAAAATTCAAAAATGCTGTGATGTATACACAAATACACAACATGAATATATTTGGCGCTTTATTTCATTAGTGAATTAAGTCATTGAAAATAAAGATATTGTGTCCTGCTATATTATTGGCACCCTTGGTTAATGAATAATGAATAATAGAGAAATGTTGACAAGTCAAGTAAGGAAGTAATATTTAGTGCTTGGTTGATGGGGATCTTTGGAGATTAAAAATAAATAATTAAATAAATAAACTTTACACAGGACACCTGGACCAGAGCGTTTAGCATTCCATGCTGTTAATCCTTATAGTTCTGGATTTTATATTAAAAGAAATATCTTTTTTCCAAGGGACTTGGTGAGGTAATGACTTTGATAATCTTCAGCAAGAAATCGAATCGTTCCTAATTAAAAGTTAAACAAAACCTAGTCGAAAACAGTTTGAAACAAAGCAGTTCATGTTGACAACTTCTTACTCCTACACAGACTCCGGTACAAACACTGAAAACAAGCGACCCTGTGCATGCTTAATTCACTGTGTTTCATTTCACATACCCTGGAACATGGCTCTAAAAACAGTTCAGTGAAGAAAAAAAAAAAAAAAAAAAATCCTGTGTCCCCAAGCAGGAAAAGTTTATTCCTAGTAAGCAACATAATACAGAGCCAAATAAACTGCTCCATGCTAAAGCACTCTAAGCATATTTGCCCTTGACGGACCCTAGATATCTCAATTTATCTTTATAAAAATGTCAATAAACTTAAACATCTCTGCTCAGATAACGCAGTATGTCATTAAACTGTGGAATCAAGCATAAGTTTGTTTCCACTTCGATGACCTCTGGCAGTAATTGCTCAGGGCTCAATGTTAGGCCCGCTCTTGCCACACTAATAACATGAATTGAAAGTTATTCATATTTCCGAAAAAAGTTCTTGTTACACTCCCTGTTACATTATGGAGGATCAGTGTAGAGGAATAAATTACATCTTCTGTCCAAACAAGCTATTAGCGATAAAACATACTGGAAAATGGACTGAAGGAATGTACTGTAGGTGCATTAGTAGTGAGAGCATGTTTAAATATTCATTTATAGCTCAGAGTTTTATATAGTATATACAGTATATATGTACTGTACACACACACATATATATATATACATCAAATCTATAATAACTGACAGAGTGAGAGTGCTTCTGGAGTTATTAAAGTGTGAGTTATTATCCCTTCTCCAGGGTTATTGTTGGAAGCCAAACTATTTCTGTACTGGCGTGAACAAGAGTGAAATAAGAGTACACCCTGATTATAATATATCAAATATCTGCTTTATACAGAGTGTCAGGATGTCAGGAAGTGGAAAGGCAACTGTAGCTTTTCCTTAATTTAACAGAGAGAACATCAAAACAAACAGAAACAGCAACTAGCATGTGAGACTTAAACTCATTTGAGCACATGGGAACACAACTAGCATAGCAGAAGTGAGACAAAGACCAAACAAAAACCCAGAACTGTCTAGCACGTATATATCTCCATAGCTGTATACAAGTCAAGGGGTGTTCAAGTCAAACCAGGACCTCTCATGAACGTAGACATAAAAGTGACTAACGTTGTACTATGCTCCAAATCTTCTGTAAATTATGAGACTCTTGGCCGCAATAAATAATAATAATGAATAAATTAATTAATAAATGTTTTAAAGAAGGCCGGACGTGCGTGAATGAGGATCCCGGCCGAGGTGGTCTGATAGATGAAAATCAATAAATATCAGAGACACACATCTGCCTGTGTCAACTGTACACAAAATTATTTACCTATTCTACAGTACTTGCACATTATAGGAACTCAACTGGGAGTTATTTCCACATCCCCTGTACAGTCCTGACCTCGTTCCAAGCCATTTCCACATGCTTGTGTTGTTAATGGAGGTTTCTGGGAGGCCGGCGTTTCAGATGTGAAGCAGATGCGTACTGAGAAAACTTTCTACCTTGATGGTGTCCAAGCACTAGTGAAGCACTGGGATAAGTGCATTAGTGTAGCAGGGGATTATAGAGAGAAATAAAGGGAGTTTTTACCCTGAAGTACTGTGTCGTGTTATTCTGCACAATCAACAGTCCCGCTTTGACTTGAATGCTACTCGTATTCAAAGATATTTCATTATGAGTTTGATGCAGTCAAAAAATGAACAAATGCAACAACAACAACAACAACAACAAAAAGCACTGTAAGCATAGGACTATTTAGCAACTATTTTAGAATTTTAATTAAAAGATCAGAAACTGTTGTCCTACTGCTTTTGACTGTGAAGTGTGCTTTAAAGCAGATGATTATTCCTCTCTAACATGTTGCACCAATTTCATAACTAGTAGCATTTTTACTTTTTCAATGAATAATATCAACATTAATCTTCCACTTTTATTGCAAACACCTAAAGTTCCTTTTCCCCCCCTCTGCTTGTTTCAGAGCACTGACATTGGAGACTCCTTCCATACATAATTCTAATTGAAAACCACAACAGAAACATAAAATTCCCCATGAAACTCCTTTTAAAAAAAAATAATAATAATAATTTACTGTTGTTTAGAGCAAGGCCTGCCAAATTCCAACGAATGAGCTGTTACCATAACAACAGTAGTGCATTTGAAAACGCACTACTCTCAGAGCCACTGTTATAGAAAATTAAGCAAAACCTTCACTTCTAACCAATCAGGATACGGAACTGCTGTGATGTAAACTTTTTATAAACAAAAATATGTTTGGTGCTTTATTGGATTATATACTGTACATGATTGTTTGTTGTTGTTGTTGTTGTTGTTGTTAAACTATTGGCACTGTTTTATAAACATAAATACAGAAAACACACAACTCTTACTGTATGCAGACTGTGTTTTTGTATTTTGGAGATGATGAATTATGTGCTTTGCCAGGGCTACTGTATAATCTCTGGTGACTTTCCAACAGCCTTTTTTTTTATTATTATTTATTATTATTCTCTTTCGGCATCCAAGAGGCAAGATGTAAGCCAAAGAGGAAATAATTATGATAAAAAAAAAAAAAAGAAACTTGGTTTCCAAAATGATTATCTATAGAGTATTTGTGTTTGGGTCCTTGTGCCAGAACATCAGTATCATACATATGAGTAATGTTTGAATAACATTCAAACTCTCTATTCTCTCTATGCTCCAGCAAAATAGATTAAGGGATCAAGATAGATCATAAAGCGTGAAATTTTTCAAATGGTTTAAAAATTTTTTTTTTTTTAAAGTCCAGAGCAACAATCCAAAAATGTGTTAATTTGGCCCATAACCTCAAAACAGTTGTGTCTAATTTAACCCCTGGGTTATTCTTCACCACACTGGATTTTACAAAAGAAAGTGTCTAGGTTTGTGGTTCTTTTCCAATTATCTTTATTTAAGCGAAGAAATGAGTCCCGAGTCTGATCTTTCCTAATGAAACGATCAAACAAAACCTGCTTTTTAAACAAGGCTGTAGAGTTCATGCTAAGGACCACTTACTCCTAATCAGACTCAACTACAAACGCAGAAAACAAGCAACGCTGTGCGTATTGTTTTACTATGATGAATTTTTCATGCCCAGGACCACAGCTCTAAAAAAGAAAGAAAGAAAGAAAGAAAGAAAAAGTTTCCTTGCCCCGGAGTTTCCAAGGTTTTTTTTTTTTTTGCTTTTGCTTTTTTTTCTCGTATTATGCATTTCGCCCTGCCTACCTTGACATTTCAGTACTTTCAGCAGTGGGTGAAGTGAAGTGCTCGGTTGATTCCTGCCCCCCTGCCAAACCTGACTTCATTTGGAGTGACAATCACGGCAGCACTCCAACAGAATCTTTTGTCCTCTTTTTTTCTCCCAGTCACATCCTGAGAGAAACCACCCACAATGAGTTCAGGGTGGAGAGCTTTCAGCCTCTATTCAGGTTTTTACGTCTGCACACGTTTTTTCGATTGCTAGACACACCAGCAGGGGGCGAATCAATGGGATGGCCCGACCAATAAATGGAACTGGCACAGTGTTTCTGTACAGTATGCAAACTGCAAGAAATATTAGCTTAACTCGCGCTCACACACACACACACCTTTAAGCTCTTTATATTTAAGTTAATATTAACATGTTCATTTCTATGACACATACATTAATTTCATTTTATGCACTCTTCACACTGATGAAGTGTTCTGTTGTACCCAACAGTCCATACTGATGATTGCAGCTCTTAACGTTAGTGTGGACGGGTCACCGATGGCTCTATACTCCCTCAATGTCACGTCTGATTTGACGAATTCTCAGAAACGCGCAAACAAAAACAGTTCTGAGAACAGTTTAGAATTATAGAGCTGGCTCAATCTAATTGGCCCTGCTTCTAGAACTGTTCTTAGATCTGTTTTTCTTGTTAACGTGAGTTCTGGTTAAAACAATCAAATATGTTCTGTGCTGCATTACGGAAGTGTGAAGGATTTAAATGTATTCTTATTTAGGCATTCAATTGTCAAGCAATACAGTAACACTGTGCACCACCAGGAAGCTCCGAACCTCAGGATGTGATCGACACAAACCGTTTCATGGTGCATAACTCACTCCAGTTGCAATAGTTTCAGTTTCAAATGAGCTAGTGCTGGCATATAATATATTATACAATACTGTAATATATATATTTACCCCCTTCCTGATTTTTTTTTTATTATTATTATTATTAGCATATTTGCCACACTTAAATGATTCAGATCATTCGATTTTACTCAGATTTCCAAAAATCATAGTTTATTCATGATTTAGCACATGGGGTGGGTGTAGCATAACTTTTTCACATAGGGCCAGGGAGCTTCCGGTACACCATTCTGGGCAAAACGGACCAAAAAATGGGAGATATTATTAAAAGGCTAATGAAAGGTTCTCAATGGAAACTCACCAAGCACAGGGAGAACATGCAAACTCTACGCACGCAGACCGGAAACGGGAATCAAATCTTCAACCCACGAGTTACAAGGCCAAAATTCTAACCACTACGCCACCTTTCAAGCTCTTAACAGGCACATATGACATGTTTACAGCTTTTGCTTTAGTCCATGATCATTAGAATCTTCCTGCTATTTTATTTCATTTGCCTGCTATAGGTTTGTCATCAAATCAACACATTTATATTGCGCTGGTAATTTGAAAAAATCCTTGTTTTTTTCTTCATTATTTTCTGGTTGATGGAAAATGTTAGTATTATTACAGCTTTGTCAGCTCACATTGCTTTCCCCATCCATCTTTAATAAGATACGGAATAAACAACCAGGCAGTGCTAACTGCAACATTTTTATTCTGATCAGAGCCCTGACCAGGAAGATCCCACACACCCGAAGTCAATACCTCGCGGTTCCCGTGTCATCACTGAGAGCACCCATTGATCAGACGTCACCGTTGGACAAAGCCAACAGATCTGCTCAGCTCTTCAATTACTGAACGAGACAACCACCGTCAATACCACAAATTAAAATAATGAGTGCGAGAGACAGACAGCTGGTTGCGGGTGCAAATTCTCTTTCATTTCCTGTTTCTCACTGACAGTCTATTAGACAAGGTGTGTTCTTGTAATATCCTACCCCGGCGAAAGAGATCACTTCCCTGTGGCAGCATGAAAATTTCTCAGTAACATTAGCTGTTGCTATAGAAACCACATGAGCGTGTTAATATGAGCCTGAGAAAATTACTCCCGCAATCAGCGTCCAGACGGGAACAGCTTTGTGGTTCATTTTTAAAATATTTTACTCAGCTAAAAAAACATGAAACAGAATTAGGACTGAAGGCCCTAATTTATATGTATATATAATATACACGATATATAGCTATGATAAATAAAATAATATAATATACAATTTAATATAGCGTGTGTGAATGTTGACCTGAGATCATATCACGGTCGTACAAGATGGGATTAAATGCAACGGTGACCTTTGGACTCCACGGTCCCTAGTTGGATCAGAGGTTCCTAGATGGATGGATGGAAAATTATATTTGCCAATATTTATTTAGCAAATCAAACTTTATTTACATATTATAATAAATAAATACTTTATACATTGACTATGTGTGTATTATCTGTAAAAAAAAAAAAAAATGTACGAAGTACCAAGATGAAGACATATCTACAGTATTTCCCCCCCTTTTTTTTGTTTCAGTCTCATTAGAGGAAAAAAAACAAAAACGACAACAACAAAAAAAACAGCACCTACTGATGTTTGAAAATGATTCACAAAAATTCTGAAAAATACACCAAAAACCTCTCTAAGCAGGTTTACCTAATTTATCAGGTGCCTACCTTTTGAATTTTTCATAACCAATAGCAGCCAGTGTAGCTCTGTGCTTTGCAGCAGTAATTTACTGGTTCTGCAGAGTGAGCCGGAATATTCTGTTTGTCATGCTCGGTGTGTAAAAGTCAACAAATTATAATTACGTTTACTCAAATTACTACATCTCACTTTTATTTTTTTTTGTATACCATTTCCCAAAGCTTCACAATCATTAAAAATCATCCATGCATATTTAATCAAAAACCATGCCTCGACTCTGGGTAATGATTTATTAATAGTCCCGGGATGGTGGTAGGATCTCGTATACCAGGAACCATGCGATCTATAACATCACTTATCTCTGTGAGTCTGATTTATTAACATTAACACAACGCCAGACATGAGACGCGCGTCTCCCCTGAGCCGAGGGAGAGGATGGTACGGTATGTTTGTTACCCATCGATGAGGAAATGTGGTTTAAATGATTCATGCTTCCGTCCCTCATGAACAATAAACTTACTCGGTGATGTTAAATGAAAATCGAGATGTGAAAGCTCAATACAGATGTTTTATTCTTTATTACATTTTTTTTTTCCGAAGCAGATGGTTGGAGTGAGAGTTTTTAAATGTTTGGAGAACATCAGGGGAGTTTTTTGAACGTTATCAGTTAGCATGATTTACACACATACAGTACACACACTAATAAAGTAGTAACAGGTACATACATATACTAATATACACTCACCTAAAGGATTATTAGGAACACCATACTAATACGGTGTTTGACCCCCTTTCGCCTTCAGAACTGCCTTAATTCTACGTGGCATTGATGCAACAAGGTGCTGAAAGCATTCTTTAGACACGTTGGCCCATATTGATAGGACAGCATCTTGCAGTTGATGGAGATTTGTGGGATGAACATCCAGGGCACGAAGCTCCCGTTCCACCACATCCCAAAGATGCTCTACTGGGTTGAGATCTGGTGACTGTGGGGGCCATTTTATTACAGTGAACTCATTGTCATGTTCAAGAAACCAATTTGAAATGATTCGAGCTTTGTGACATGGTGCATTATCCTGCTGGAAGTAGCCATCAGAGGATGGGGACATGGTGGTCATAAAGGGATGGACATGGTCGGAAACAATGCTCAGGTAGTCCGTGGCATTTAAACGATGCCCAATTGGCACTAAGGGGCCTGAAGTGTGCCAAGAAAAGATCCCCCACACCATCACACCACCACCACCAGCAGCCTGCACAGTGGTAACAAGGCATGATGGATCCATGTTCTCATTCTGTTTACGCCAAATTCTGACTCTACCATTTGAATGTCTCAACAGAAATCAGTCTCATCAGACCAGGTGACATTTTTCCAGTCTTCAACTGTCCAATTTTGGTGAGCTGGTGTAAATTGTAGCCTCTTTCTCCTATTTGTAGTGGAGATGAGTGTTACCCGGTGGGGTCTTCTGCTGTTGTAGCCCATCCGCCTCAAGACTGTGCGTGTTGTGGCTTCACAAATGCTTTGCTGCAGACCTCGGTTGTAACGAGTGGTTATTTCAGTCAAAGTTGCTCTTCTATCTGCTTGAATCAGTCGGCCCATTCTCCTCTGACCTCTAGCATCAACGAGGCATTTTCACCCACAGGACTGCTGCATACTGGATGTTTTTCCCTTTTCACACCATTCTTTGTAAACCCTAGAAATGGTTGTGCGTGAAAATCCCAGTAACTGAGCAGATTGTGAAATACTCAGACCGGCCCGTCTGGCACCAACAACCATGCCACGCTCAAAATCGCTTAAATCACCTTTCTTTCCCATTCTGACGTTCAGTGTGGAGATCAGGAGATTGTCTTGACCAGGACCACACCCCTAAATGCATTGGAGCAACTGCCATGTGATTGGTTGATTAGATAATTGCATTAATGAGAAACTGAACAGGTGTTCCTAATAATCCTTTAGGTGAGTGTATACTAAATATACTTCCATAGATTTTCTTTAAATTTTGTGAAGCTGCTTTGAGACAAGGACCATTGTTAAAAGCGCTATATAAATAAAATTTTATTGAATTGAATATGCAGCTGTGTTGTAAAAAGGATACAACGACATGGAAGGAGTCTCCAGTGTCAGTGCTTTATATCCAAGTTTTCATCCTCATTGAGGGCTGATAATTATTCTACCTCAAACAAGCGTTTTAGTACATGCCATTTATTATAAATCTTGTGCTTTGAGGCACTTCCTGTATCTAGAGGAAATCTGTCCATTCCCTTTAACCAAAGAAAAGAGGGAAACTAGACACACATCTCCACTAGCCTGACCATGAACACGAACAGAGCCTGTGGGGAACACTGCCTGTCAGAAACCTTTTAGTCATGACCTTTTATTCCATAAATGGTCCTGGACTCTGAAGTGTTCAAAAAAAAAAAAAAAAAACATGAAAAGCTTTCAAAACTAGTCAAACCAAAGTTTACGCTTGTGTCAAAGCAAGCCTTAGAAGTCCCATAATAACTCGGGTGACGCCGTGGCTCGGCTCTCGCTCTGGAACTGCCTGCTTCGTCCTGGCCATGATCATGTGACTGACTTTCCACTGCTCTTCCAGCTCTCGCACAACACTTCCCATAAACACTTCATTTCCTCTGCACTTGATGGTGCGAACATGTATTACAGATTTTAAAAGGAAGGAAAAACGAAAAGCCCTTCAAGTCTCATTAACACCCAGTGGATGATGGGAAAGATCTCAGTGCCCGCTCGTTATATTCAGTAGAGAACGTTCGCACTCGTGTGTAGCGCTGAGAGCCAGACATGCTTTAGCAAGACTTTGCACCCTGTGGGTTATTTATAACTTTTGTGTGCGTGTGTGTGGCTGCGTGGAAAATGATTGAGAGCAGGTGTGTAAACTTCAGCAGAGGTGGAGCGCGGTGTTCAGGAACAGGTGCAGCGGCGGTGAGCGTTACTCATCCTCAAGCCGTTAAAGCTCTCGCTGGCTGAAGCGAAGAATTACTGCAGCTTCAAATGAGATGCAAATCAATTCTTAGCAGCCAAATGATTCTTGTCCATTTCGTGTTCATCGTGGAACAGGAAGGATTTTTGAAAGAAAGAAAAACCCTGAAATGTTTTTTTGTTGTTGTTGTTGTTGGTTATTGATAAAACAAAATTAAAAAAAAAAATTCTGGCTGAAATAAGCACTTAATGTGAGAATATACAGTATGTTTAGGGCTTATATAAACTTTAGATAGTGTATAAAACAGAGAAAAGATGGTATACACTGCTAGCCATAACATTAACACATTACCGTTGATTATGAACCCAAGGCTCACCCCTGCCCACGCGGATCTAGAGCCAAAACTCCAAACTCCCCAGATCCCAATCCGATCAGGCACACGTCTGATGCAACGGGCAAACATGTCCGATCCACGGAGGCCCCGCCCCCCAACCCACAGCACGCAAATGATCCGCTGCCAGTGTCCTGGTGCCAGACACTTCAGTACACTCATGAGTGGCCAGATCTGCCCTAAGTGGTTATAATGTTAATGATTTTAAAAGAAGCATTTGATGGCAAAATGAGATAAATGCTGATTTATGACTTTATATATATATATATATATATATATATATATATATATATATATATATTTATATACATTATATATAAGAATTACTGCAGCTTCAAATGAGATGCAAATCAATTCTTAGCAGCCAAATGATTCTTGTCCATTTCGTGTTCATCGTGGAACAGGAAGAATTTTTGAGAGAAAGAAAAACCCTGAAATGTTTTTTTTTTTTTTTTTTTTTTGTTGGTTATTGATAAAACAAAAGTAAAAAAATTTTATGGCTGAAATAAGCACTTAATGTGAGAATATGAAATATCTATATCTATATCTATATATATGCAGTACAGAGCAAAAGTTTGGACACACCTTCTCATTCAAAGAGTTTGAATTTGTATTATGGCAAGAAAAAAGCAGCTAAGTAAAGAAAAAACGAGCGGCCGTCATTACTTTAAGAAATGAAGGTCAGTCAGTCGGAAAAATTGGGAAAACTTTGAAAGTGTCCCCGAGTGCAGTCACAAAAACCATCGAGCGCTACAAAGAAACCGGCTGACATGCGGACCGGCCCGGGAAAGGAAGACCGAGAGTCGACTCTGCCGCGGAGGATAAGTTCATCCGAGTCACCGACCTCAGAAATCACAGCAGGTTAACAGCAGCTCAGATCAGAGAGCAGGTCGATGCCACACAGAGTTCTAGCAGCAGACACATCTCTAGAACAACTGTTAAGAGGAGACTGTGTGAATCAGGCCTTCATGCTAGAACATCTGCTAGGAAACCACTGCTAAGGACAGACAACAAGCAGAAGAGACGCGTTTGGGCTGAAGAACACAAGAAAGAAAACCCGCTGAATGAGAAGGGGTGGCCAAACTTTTACTCTGTACTATATATATATATATATTTTTTTTTTATCATTTTCTTTAAAATGTTTTAAACCATTACTCTTATTGGGTTATATTTGGGAGCCATGACACATTTTAATATTTACAAACATGATAGATATAAAAGAACATTAAGCAGAGATGTTACAAACTCTCACAAGACATCTAAATACTTTGTGTACAAGTGACATAAGATGCATGTGTTGTTGGGAAGCGATTGTCTTTTCCACACCTGGTGACTCAGTACAAACACACACTCAAAGCATGAGCATGCTACGGTTTAAATAAAAATTCAGCAAAAATATCATTGCTTCTAAACTGCATACTTACAGTACACACTCCGACACACACACACCTGAGGGCGGATTCATCCATTGTGACAAAACCGCGGAAAGTGGAGTTATAGCGTTTCGCAAAAACATCCATAATGTACACATTTTCTGTAAATTTTAGGATCTGTGTTTTTTTTTTTAACACCCTAGTGACTAAATATGCACAAAAAAGCACAGTGTGTAATTTGAACACACTGTTTGAGTTTATGTATTCGTTTATACTGTAAGTTTTTTCTTTTGCAGATCTTGCATTCTGCCGCCCCCCCCCCCCTCTCTCTCTCTCTCGCTCTCTCTCTCGCTGTCTCTGCCAGTCAGCTGGGATTGAGATACAGGCGAGCGCTTGTCTCACAACACAGCTGATGCTGCAGGAGGTCAGGAATAGGACAATCTTTAAAAGCTGTCAAACACACAGACGACGGGGACGAGAGAACAGGAGGGCAAACACCAGCACCCCGAGATGGTGTAAAACAACAACCAGAGGAGTGCGAGTGGAAGAAAAACTAGCTGGAACTTAAAAAAGATTTCTCCGCAGTTGTCTAGATTTCCTGACACTACTCATATTAATTCATAGGCATGTAGATAAACGGAAACATTTAGCCAAAACCTAGCAATAATTATGTCCTCATACGGTCACGTTTTTTAGATTTAACCCCTTATCTCTCATCTCTCTCCTCTTTCCCGTGTTCTAATGAAGCGGCTTCCCCGTTCTCCCCCTTCACCAGTCCTTTATCCGTTATGCGTAGCATGTTAGCGATGGATCGCGCTACTACAGCCGAGCTTTTTCACAGCGCCGGAGGCTTTCAGGGTCGAGTGGAGCGTTCTCCGAAGAGAAACTAATAGTGGACATCTATAACACAATTCTGTCCCGCCAAAGCCAATCTCCTTAACAAATGAGCGGTATGTTAATGGGATCTGCAGGATAATTCGATCGTCTCGAGGAGGAGACAGAGTGACGGGAACAGCATCATTAGTCCAGACTTTACCTCACACAATAAAAGACCGAGTGAAGAGCAGCCCTGACGCCGGCGCTCCATCTGATACGTTACCGTTCCTATAGTAACAGCTCATTCACAGGGACCAGTACGGCCGATCCTCGGCATACATCGATGAAAGACGTAAGAGTTGATAAGGTGAATTTTTCTGTAACTATACATTTATGGAACATCTGTGCAAGGACTCTCCAGTGTCAACACGCTGCAGCAGGTTGAGGCAAAGCCGAGTGTTTATTCAGAGCTGCTATAAACTTCTTCCACAGCCTTAAATGTGACTAAAAATGGACATAATGTACTACGCATCATTCTTGTGGATTGTCATTGTGGACTCAGGGATCAGACCCGGATCAGCCCTGATTTCGACCTTAAGCTCCTCTCCTTCTCTCGCTGCTGCTTCTTCTCCAGACAGCAGGAAGGCACGTCTTCGTTATTTATTTATTTATTTATTTATTTATTTATTTTATTTTATTTATTTTTTTTGTCCAGGACCTCGGTGAAATCAAATACTTCCTCTGGTATTCACTTGACACTGTGAATAATGAATACATTTGAGAAATATTAGCCTTTTCTCTCTATGCTTTATTTCTTGTAAAATATTATTTCATAGAATAAAAGAACTTTCAACCAGCTGCAGGCACAAAAAAAAAAAAAAAAGATGTAAAAGTACACATTTTCATCAAGGACAGACATTCCACCAATGCCAGAAGAAAAAAAAAAAAAACCTCCCTACTGTGCATATATTCACTTATATTTTTAACACAATGCTCAAAACAGATGTTATTGTAGCATCCAGAGCAATCTAGTGACAAGAACCCCAAGAAAACCTTCAGAGGACCCTTGTTTCATTTGACTGACCTATTTCTCTAATCGAGTATAGGGATTTGGGGAAGCTTCCTGTCTCCTAGGATGCTTTCACATGTATGAGCTCAGAGTCTAAATTACATTAAGGAAGAAAAAAAAAGGTATGAACACTAGACTTCTTCAGACCAGTAAGAATTAAGAATCCATTGTTTTTGTGGTATGATTTTCTCATATACCTTTATTTTAAGGTTAGAAATCTACATATACCGATCAGCCAACCACTATCAGGTGTATTGAACAACACTGGTTAACAAATATACACCAGTAAACTGGTGGCAGGATTCTGGGCACCCAAGACTCAGCCATGTCTGCAGGGACCCAAAGCCAGCCCGTCCGCTTCGATCCCACAGAATGCCAATGCAGCACAAATCACAGAAAAATAAGTCAATGCTGGCTATGATAGAAAGACATAACCAGTGAACCACAGCCCACCTCGCACTGGGCCCAGCAGGCAAAGAGCCCAAGACCATCGACACGGCCTGCAAACTCCCCAGATTCTACTCTTGTCAAGCACCCATTGGATGCACTGGACAAACAAATCCAATCTACAACCCACAGTACCCCAGCCAATGTCCAGGTGCCAGACATCACAGCACACCACAGAGAAATCGCAGAGGCACAAGGGGAACCCAATTCCTAGGTGATTATAATGTTAATGGTTTTCATGTCATGGCTGATTAGTGCACAAGTAGCACTGAGACTCATGATGATGCTAGCATGAAACAAACATGGATCAAAAATGAGTCCGGGAACTGATATTCACACTTTATTGCTAAATGGACACCCGCATGTGTGCACCTTCCACAAACTGTCTTGAATATCCTTCTATGCTGTGGCATTATATCCCTTAGGGGTCTCTAAGTGGACTAGGCCGAACCTGTTCCAGCACGACAATGCCTCTGTGCACAAATCGATGACTATGCAGTCATGATTGGCTAAATTTGGAGTGTTGAAACTTGAGGGATCTACACAGACCCTCTGACCCCCAACTCTACTGAAAACCTTTGAAATCAATCGGAATGTTGACTCCATGCCAGATTTATCTCAAATTTGGTCAAATCCCAGACTCCAAAATCTAGTGGAAAGCCTTCCCAGAATTATGGAGATTCTTTTAACAGCAAAGTTGGACTAAGGCACCCAACCCGGACATATGACTGTGACTGGTCAGGTGCACCTTGTTTGCAGGCTGCATGTGGGAAAATTAATGCAACAGCCTTATAAACCCTACACGCCAGCGCTTATGGAACATCAACACCGAAATGAGAGAGAAGATTTTGGCTTTACACATGCTCAGCCTAGCATGAAATGAACGCTGTCACAATAAATTGAAGAGACTGGATTTAAAATCAGGGCTGCATGAATTTCCTACTGGAGTTCTGCTTATGGTAGGCTGATCCAATTTTCCTGCATGCAATTGTTGTGTTTATATCTATAGCTTGATACAAGAGTGTAATCTTAAAACAATATCTACAGTGTTACAGTTTATTGGGCACTAGAAAGGTAATTGTGTATTTATTTATTTATTTATTTATTTATAATTCCTGAGATGTTGATGTAGCCTGGAATTAAACACATTACAAAGTGGTACTGGAAATGGACTGTATTTAGATTCTTAACTCTGGTGCAGAGATTTTGTTTAGCCAGGCACTCTATGTAAGAGAGACATAAAGGCAGGAATAGATGGTTGAAATAAAACCTTTCCACAAGCGGTCAAGCAATAAAGCTGGCAGCTAGACAGGTCTAATATCAAGCAGCCAGACAATGCCACAGTGATGTGAGAAGTGGCATTATTGAGGTCAAACCAAAGATAGAAACAGTGACACACTGGATCATGTTCATTCCAACCACTGCCACAATGAAACATTGATTTTCCCCTGAGAGAGCTGTAGATGTGGCAGCCTTTCAAGATACCAGGAAAAAGCTGTGTCCTGAGAACTGAGCTCAGATCCATATCTGTGCTCACTTTACCATCTAATGTCTTTACTTCCTCAACTATATACCAATCAGCTAAAACCTTAACACCACAATAGATTAACACTGATTTTCACAAGCAACACAAATCACTTAAAAAGCCAATGCCGGCCATGAAAAAAGGCACCAGAACACCCAGTGAACCACAGCCTTCTGCACAAGGGGCCCAGAATGCATAGAACACATGACCGCTCGCCTGGGCCTGGACTCACCAATCCAGTCAAACACAGGATAAACACTACAGCACCACCCCCAGGGGTCTTGAGGAGTACCGCCCCCAGGGGCCAGAGCTGCCCCAGCAACACAAGGGGAACCTACTGTACACAACACAGAGTACAGTAAGACCCCAACATATGAACGAGTTCTTTTCTGAGAACTTGAACATATGGGAACACACGTTCGTATCTTTTGAAAGTTCGTAACTTGAATGTTCGTATCTGGGGGACTTACTGTATAATGTTTTGTTCACTGTAATGTTATGACTGATCAGTGTAATCTCCACGATGGTTCATATCATATCAATCTCAAATTTGTTCCATTGGTGGCGTGGACGAGGGTACCTGAAGTTCTGAAGTTTTATATTCTTGCCGGTACTATGACCACTACAATCTTCATCGCTTCATATTGTTCACTTCTTCCCAGCGTCAGGCATCACTTAAAGTTTCAATATTTTAATTCCTAAAATTAAACATCCCAGGACAATAAATCACACACACCATTGCATAGGAGCTGTCTTTAGGAAGCAAGGAAAGATGTGCCTGTGCAGTCGTGTAGCCTTTACAGAGAATCCCTGTCTGTCACCTGAGACACGGCTGGTCTCAGCTGCTGAGTTTTTTGTTGGTGGAACAAAAACAGAATACCATGAACGATCACGAGACCCAACAGCACTGGATATCACTCAGCTGCAGCATGTTGGCATTAACTACTGTAGCAGTAATGGAAGATACACAGAGACGTAATTTAGAACGACGAAGATGTAATTACTAAGGAGACAAAGTGATGTTTAAATGCCATAATGTTATAAGATTTGTCGTCTTGCTGAAAGTGCGTCTATGAGTGGTTTTGAGTGCGTGTTTTGGCAGGCAGCTGTTCTAACAAGAAGCCAGAAGGAATAGCATCAAGCGATAGAAACCAGTCAGCTGTAAGATCTCTAGTGATCCTCACGAGGAGATCAGAGATTCACTCACTCATTCACTCACTCACTCACTCATCATCTATACCGCTTAATCCTGTATTCAGGGTCACGGGGGGCCTGGAGCCTATCCCAGGAGACTTAGGGCACATGGCAGGGTACACCCTGGACAGGGTGCCAATCCATCATAGGGCACAGACACACACACACATACACTCATTCATTCACACACTACGGGCAATTTGGGAACGCTAATTAGCCTAACCTACATGTCTTTGGACTGTGGGAGGAAACCGGAGTACCCGGAGGAAACCCACCAAGCACGGGGAGAACATGCAAACTCCATGCACACAGAGACGGGAATCGAGCCTGGCCAGGGATCGAACCCGGACCCTGGCGGTGCAAGGCGACCGTGCTAACCATCAGAGATTCAGTAGATCAAAATTCTTCTCAATCCTATAACATCTTACCCTAATTCTAACTATCTTACTTACCTACAGGAATCCCATCAATCAAAAGTTTACAGCAAAGTTTACAAATCATCCTGAATCTCTTTACCTAAAGGGACCTTGAAAATTCTCACTGGAGAACTTTTATTAATGGACACTTCAGTTCCAGCTTTTGGAATGTAAAGCATTTCTTAGGATGGACTACATGCTGTGTATATCCTGTGCACAGACGGTGTTGGGATTGCACAGCATAATGTCATGCACCAGGACTTGGCCGGGGCAGGGGCGGTTCTCTCTCCATCCCTGTCACGGCAAGCACTCAGGGCTCATTTACATTCAACGCAGACCCATTCCCAAATGTGCTCTTCGAGACCTCTGGTCTCTGAGGTCAAAAGTCTGTCTATAGGCTTTCGACTTGTTGGGGGGGGGGGTGTCAGTGAATTGTAAAGCAGCTCCTAAAGGTAATTGCGCTGTCCCTGGATCATGAGTGCTTGAAGGTTAAAAAAGGTGAAACAAAAAAACCGGCCACTATTAGAGATCAACAAAGGTGAAGAGTAAGATAACAGCTCTGAGAATAAAAGCTTAAAGAGTCTTTGTACAGAATATAAAAACACTCCTGCTAATGAAAGTATGACCTTTTTTTGCTGTAAAATTTCAGTGCACGGTTATTATAACTACGCATGCATAATTGTCTCATTAACATTTCCATTTATAACACATAGAGAGGATACTTTATGAAATATTTTTTTAAGGAAAAATAATTAGCTTTACTTTATATACAAAATAAATAATTGCTTAACTTTTTACAATTTGTCAGATTTATCTGAAATGCTTGTGTTGTGTGAAGTGTTTCTAAATCAGATCCTCTCTACCTAACTAACAAAATAAATGTAATGTCTCTTATGGCGGTACCATAGAGGAGACAGAAGCAATACCGTAGAACCCATCAGCCGCTCTCAATCACTTTTCACTGGATCCTGTATGCTATTTTAAGTTTTTTTTTTGGGGGGGGGGGATTTTTCCCCGATTTTCTCCCTAATTTAGTCGTGTCCAATTCCTCCCCATCACTAGGGGGCTCCACATTGCGGCTACCACTACCACTCAGCCGGGAGGGCCGAAGACTATCACGTGTTTCCTCCGAACCACATGTCACCAGCCGACTGCATCTTTTCGAACCGCTCACTCACGGACCGCTGGGGGCGGAGTAACACACTCGGAGGACGGCGCTATCCGCTCCTTCCGACGCCCCCGATTGGCTGTAGAGCCGTGATTAATGTGGGAGCACTAAGTACCTCTCATCCCTCCCCTCTGAGAGAGCTCGGCCAATCAGCTCTCTCTAGACCTCCGGCTGCGAGAGGTTACAGCATGACCCGGGAATCGAACTGGCGACCTCCGGATGATAGGGCAAGCACTGCACCACTGCGCCACTCGGAGGCCTAGTTTGAGTTTATTCTTGATCATGTCAGACACCTACACCTATTGTCATTGTCACTTTATACACTTCATATAAGGGTGAGGTTATCTGTTATTTTAAAATCCCACATTAGCATAGTGTCGACTCCCTGTTTCTGATGGTGTTGTTTCTATGTTTAATAAATTGAAGTCTGGACAGACATCTTTGCCAACTTTATTGGCTCACCAAATGCAAGATTGACCGATGGATGCTGCAGTGGAGATATTCTCCACTCTGAAAGAGAAGATTTGGAGCTGTCGGAGACTTAGAGGGAGTGGACAACCCGCTCACACGTCACAGGGGACTTGGGCAACTAGGCAGGGTACACCCTGGATGGGGATCCTGTCCATCGAAGGGCTCAACCACAAACGCACACTCGCAGACTACAGTATATGGGAAATTTGGAAATGCCAATTAGTCTACGCTACCGTGCGAGGTATCCAGCGTATGTGGAGGAAACCCACTGAACTGAAGGCAGGACTCGAACCCTTGGACCTGGATGACCATCATGATGTCTGTGGTGGATTACCTTTAGTAATGTATTGGTCAAGGGGTACAGATCCAGGTTAGAAAGTTCTAAAAAAAAAAAAAAAAAAAAAAAGAAAAGATCGGAAAAATAAACACAACACGACACAAGCATATGACTGAACGATTTTTGGTTGAAAAATAAGCGATTCATTTCTTTTTCACATTAAGTTGAGAACTTTTGCTGAAACCGATGAGCCCAAATGGCATTATGTAATGCAACATTTCTTTCTTTATCCCTCAGAAATAACACTAATAGCAGGAAGTTAAAGCACTTGGGATTCTCGTGTCTACTTTCCTGACGAGCAGCTAATGGATGATGCGTTGCCTTTCAGAATTAGCATATAAATAAGTACCGTACTTATCAGGATTACTTAAGACTCAACCTGAACAAAGCTTTTAGTCCGCGCTAATGTACTCATGACTTTTACTCGAGCTGTTTTACTCTTAGCTGTCGGTCTGTTAAAGACGCCGTTTGTCAGGGAGAATTCTGTCCTCGGTGACGGCTAATCAAGAGAGAGGAGATAAATCAAATGCCAAAAGAAGAAAGGAAGGTGTTAGAGACGTAGTCTGTGTCTGCAGTAATTATACTGCAGCAGAGTCCTGAATTCAATCACAGAGGCAGATTAGTCCAGTTCGCTAATTACCATAGTCGAAACGCACCGAAGGATAACGTGCGTAGCTTAATCGTGGCACTGTGGGAATCACAGCTTCGGAGTATTTCATGCAGTTATATTTACGGTTAATGGCAAAGCATAGCTCATGTTTCCACTTATGTTACAGCAGCAATAAACAGTCACTGCCTCTTTGAAGCATGATAATCAGACAAAGTTTCCTTCTCAGCCACATATGACTAACGTGTGTATTGTTAGCTAAGCATCCGGCGTACGATCCCTGAAAATGAGCTGTTACTATAGCAATAAGAACAAATCAAAAGCAGCACATTCATATCAACCTGTGAGCAAAAAACAAATGAAAGAAACAACAAACGGGCGTATTTTTTTTCCCCCCCATAACTAGAACAGACACATAAGCGACAAACACACCGGCGACGCTTTAAGCAAAGATTAAATACCAAGGACATATTTACAACATGGCTCAGTCACAATGCATTATATTTTAATTTGCGCTACAGCACGAAGGACAGAACCGAACGTGATAAACACGTCTCTCTCTCTCTCTCCGCTGCTTATCTCTCTTAATAATATCCTGCTGTAGAACACCTAACAAAGCCTCAATTATTCTATAATATGTTCTACAGCGTCCTGTAAATGGATTTTAAATTGGTTCCGAGCGGCAGGTCATTCAGAAGAGGCGACACGCCGATGACGGACTCGCAGGTAATAAAAAGACCCACCGCTGTACAAATCGAATACTTTCCGCAACGGCACACCTGCTACTGTGTAAATAAATTATATTATCCATATCCAAGGTTACAGTACATGAGATACCATCTACGCCCACAAACCTGGGTCAACCGCAACATCTGGCCATGTTTTTTTTGTTTGTTTTGTTTTGTTTTTCCCTCCCTCTCTCTGGGGATTTAAATAAGGAGGATTTCACACCTAACACACCTAATGATCGGTTTGCTGATTCAGAGAGGAATCGATTCTTTCGATTTTTTTGTGGACTTTTGATTAAATTTTACAATCGTCCAAACACAGTATTAGTGTTGATTTTATGTTTTTTTCTTTAGTTATACAGTATATGTAACAGGAAATGTGTGTGTGTGTGTGTGTGTGTGCCAAAGAAGCTACTACTGAAGTTTACGCAACATAAAAGTAACCAATCTTGCTTCCCTAAAAATGTAAAGATGCTAACTTCAGTCATTTTGGTCAATCAGCATTTTTCAGCGTTATACTTCAAACAATAATCATTTGATATGTAAAAAATTTTTTTTGTATGAGTATTGACAGTAAAATTGGTGTAAGCTTCTAAAAGCAGATGAACTGTAAGAATTTTTGCTTAAATGAAAGCATTCTGTGCAAAATTATTTCAAGCATTTAAAGCATTTTCAAAACCAACCTGTAACCGTGTCAAATTCATATTGCAATATCTTAACAATTTTGCATTTTAGTAGAATACACTTCGTCAGGCCTACTGTACGTCTTTTCATATGAAAAGTTTCATCTGAATGACAATTAAGATCACTGAAAGATTTGAATTCACAAAAGTTACGGACACTAAAACATAAAAGGGCATGAAATCGTCTTTATCAAACGTATCTGTTAAACATATAAATGTGTAAAAAAAAAAAAAATATATATATATATATATATATAGTGTTATAGGATCCTAGCTGAAAATTCACTTTTTTCACCCAGGTGAGACGTGTTTTAGCACCGATACCATATTTTGGCCGAATGCGTATCATTTTATTTAGTTTCTCAATATTTACCTTTTAAACTGTGTAGAGCTGGGCGATATGCCCTATAAATTGAATCTCAAATTTTTTTAGACCAAATTAGATTTTCGATTTTAAAACGATTTTTTTGCTTAAAAAAAAAAAAACAAAAACAAAAGAAAAAACGCCAGACAGTATAGTTTTTTTTGTTAAATTATTTACTTAAGCAAAACGATATAACCAAACATGAACTGCTTATTTGGATTAAAAGTATATATATATATATATATATATATATATATATAAAATCACTTAAACAATTTTGCAAACCTCATGAAACTTACATGCTGAATAAAATCAAACAGAAGCCTGACAGCATTTTACATGTTTTTTTGTTTTGTTTTGTTTTGTTTTTAACTGTGTTTATGGGCTTAATGTCTTTAGCGATATAACACGACACAACATCAGTAATATCTTTCCATCGAGGCTCTTATCATATGGGATACAGTCGGGAAATGTTTTCTCCTGGCTTTTAGCCGGTGTCTTCGCGCTGCCGCTTGTCTTGTTTATCTCGCAGCGCCAAACACGACGCCGATTCAACAGTGTGACTCTGTTTGAGGTGCGCGAGGAAATTAGTCGTGCTCGAGTAAATTAGCTTCCTTTAGTTGCCATAAACTTCAGACAATTTTTACACCGGGCTTTGGCTTGTTTAATGTGTAGAGCTGCGAACCCGAACAATTTCCAGATGACTGAAGAAACCGCGCCTCTGTTGGACACGAGCTCTTTGGTTTCATCAGCGCTGCTATGTTGCCATGTGGTCGGACAATCTTGCCTCTTAATTATTCTGCCATTGGTGCAATTACAATGTATCTAATATTTTAATAAAATATACCTCCATTTAATAAAAGATTTAATCGTCTTTAAACGTAAATTCGAATTAATCGAAAAAATCGAAAAAATCGCCCAGCCCTAAAACTGTGCAGGAAGCCAATGAGAACACAGAACTGGTGATAAATATCTGATTAAATAATTATATACATGATGCTTTAAAAAAATGTTAAGCATCCCTTATTTATTTATTTGTTTGTTTGTTTGTTTGTTTGTTTGAAGGGAACTTCCCTCAACAAAACTCCATCCGTCACTTCCTCCGTGCGTTACCATGGTAACATAAGCACCTCGTATACATGTTGCTGCCGCTGTGGAAATTTCACACAACGGGAAAAAAATAATAATAATTTAAACCAAAACTGAAACCATTATAAAACGTATGCTATTGAAATGTGTATAACTCTAACTATAAATTATTTTATTCATTTACAAGATTATTATTATCGTGCAGGTATTTTTTTTTTCTTCAGATTACTAGCCTATACATAATAAGATATAAGAATCTGTTGATTTAATTAAATTTGCATTCATTGTGTCCTATTAATTTGATTTCATCTTCTATAATAATGATAATAAATACAGTATGTAAATCCCTTTTCGAGCTCCAGCAAGCGCACTGACCGATGGGACATTTTTCATGTCTTCTTCCGGTGAAGTGAAGTGAAGAACCGTTGTTCGCTACACCATTCACTTTCCCTTTGAACTGAGCAGTTTCACTCTCTGTGGTTTGGAATCGCACTTAACATGGCTGAACACCCTGCACGGTGCACTTCACAGGGAACGTCGTCAAGCTGATCGGATGTTAACACAGCCTTTGACCTCTGATTCACTTCCTATATTTCCCACTGAATCGAATCAGAATTCAAAGAATCTCTTTCTCCCTAGAGCTCACTTGGAAGCGAACTGATACACCTTGCGTACACACTACTGAAAAATCTCTCTATTCGCTTTATAAACTATATATATATATATATATATATATATGTCCTACATTCAAAAAAGAAATCTAGGACAGTGAGAGTCAAAGTCATTGTCTGGAAGTGTTTCATTCAGAATCCCTGCCATGTGTGTGTGTGTGTGAGTCCACAGAGACCCGACATAACCAGAGTAAGGCAAATCTAGAGGTTATAGGCCTTTATGGATCGTAATTATTAACTTAGCCCTCGAAGGATCTCACAGGTTGCAGAAATTACAGTACTTCACGTAGGATGCTGGCTCGAGAACGTACGCGTCCTTGTGAAAATCATCTCAGCAATGATTCCAAGGATGATCTCTAGGCCGGCAAATAGAACCCTGACCTCGAAAAATCCCCAACTCCCTAATGCTCCAGCGTGCTAGTGATTCAAATCAATTAATTTGTCTGATATTTATTCAAAAGCTCAAACCTATAATTAAACAGTAATAATTATGGACATAGAGTGATTAGCGTTTGCAGCACAAACAGAGAGCGAAATGATCAGAACAGTTAGTGAAGAACCGAAACACACCACCGAACTCCGTCCACGAGGTGCACAGACAGACAGACACAGAGACAGACTGGTAGACAGACAGACTGGTAAACAGACAGAAGCAGAGACAGTCAGACAGACTGAAAGACAGCAACAGACTGAGTTACACAAGACCAGACAGAGATCAGACACATTGGTAGACAGATGAGCAGAAAGACAGAGACAGATAGACAGACAGCCTGGTAAACAGACAGAGAAAGTCAGACAGACAGACAGACTGGTAAACAGAGAAAAATGGGCAGTCAGACAAATAAACAGTGACTAACAAGCAGACGGACTGAGATAAACAAAGATCAGACAGAGATCAGACAGATTCGTAAACAAAAACAAATAAGTAGACAGTCAGATGGACGGATGGACAGACAGACAGACTGATACACAGTGACAAACAGACTGGTAAACAGACAGGAACAGTCAGACAGAATGATAGACAGTGACACAAGCAGACAGACTGAGATACACAAAGACCAGACAGAGATCAGACAGACTGGTAAACAGAGACAAATGAGCAGACAGAGTCACAGACAGACACAGAAACAAACTCAGACAGAAAGACTGGTCGACTGATGGAGACAGACAGTCAGACTAATAAACAGAGATGGACAGGCAGACAGAGACAGAGAGAAATGGACAGACAGACAGACATATAGAGGTCCTGTTGAATAAAACCCCACTATGTGTTTGCTGAAGTAGAAACTGGAGCCGCAAGACGCCGTGTTTTACTAGCAAGTGGATTCCCGGGTTTCAGGTAAAACACACCTGGACTGATCAGAAAAAAAAAGAAAAAAAAAGAAAGAAAGGAGAATAGTGATCGTGACAGAAGTTTGTCAGTCCAGAGGTCAAAGGTCATGTAGGTAAAGTCCACATAAAATAAAGGTAGCTTTTTCATTAGATAAATTTTGTTAGCAATTGGTTGATATCACCACAGCAACAAGTCCAAATCAGAAGTGCTATGGCTTAATCAACTATTGGCACCTCTCCTATTCTGCCCAGTTCTTACTATTAGAAACCAATCCTGAGTCATGTTCTTCATGCTTCATCAGTTCCCTCAACCTATTCCCTGATTTCAGTAGAAATCTTTACTTTAACTTCCATTGTTTTTCTCCAGTTCCGACCGTCACTTGTTGATTTGGATCCTGTGCATCGATTCGCCACCATGAATTCAGAGCAGCTTCATTATAAATGCCTGAGTAAACACACGTCACATTGATTTTGGCTCCAGTCGGCTTCACCTACATGTGCACAGAGTGGGGTTTCGTGTAAATGTGTACACCACAGGCGTTGTGTAGCGTTTCAGTCTGGGAGTGTGAAATTAAAGCGTGAACTCCGGATCACCGGGAGAGAGGGTGCTGGTTTGTCCTGAAGCTTTTTGTCTTTAATGAGATCTGGATCTTCTATAAACAGCCAGCGTTTAAACTCAGCAGCCTCGGGTAACTTTCTCTAAAATACTGCAGGCTGCAAAGTTCGACATCTTTAGTACAGCAGCTTTATTCATACGTCTGGTCTCTGATAATAATAATAATAATAATAATAATAGTAATAATAATAGTAATAGTAATAATAATAAGTATATATGTTTAATGATCATACATACAATTAAATAAATCCTTTTGGAGGAAAAAGAATAGATGAATTGTGTAGAATCCTATAAAAAAGTAAGCAAGCAAGAACGAAAGAGAAGAGTAAGCAAATGAGAGAAAATAAAATAAAAAAAATAAAAAAATAAATAGAACAAAAAAAAATCAAGAAAAAAATGATAGTGATTAAAAGTCACTAAATACACAAAAGAAGGACATAGTGATTAAATTTCCCCCAAAACTTACAAAAATATAAATAAATGTATAAATAAACTGAAAGAAATTAAAGAATAAATAAACAATAAATTTAAAGCATTATGAATATTTATAATATAAATAATTTGTTATACAGTATAGACTGTCAATATAACTATAAAATAAATATAAAAGAAATACATAATAATAATATAAATAATAATAATAATAATAATAATTATTATTATTATTATTATTATTATTATTATTATAAAAATAATTATAATAAAATGTGTACATTTTGTGAATGTGAGAGATTCAAATAAAAATAATTAATCATCCTATAAAAATTAAGCAAGCAAGCAAGAAAGAGAACAGTAAGCAAATGAGAGAAAATTAAATAAAATAATAAAAAAATAAAAAGAACAAAAAAAATCAAGAAAAAAATGATAATGATTAAAAGTCACAAAATACACAAAGGAAGGACATAGTGATTAACTTTCCCTAAAAACTTACAAAAATATAAATAAATGTATAAATAAATAATAAGTATTATGAATAATACTAATAATTTGTTATACAGTATATACTGTCAATATAACTATAAAATAAGTATAAAAGAAATACATAATAATAATAATAATAATAATAATAATAATAATAATAATAATTATTATTATTATTATTATTATTATTATTATAATAAAATGTGTACATTTAATGGAATGTGAGAGAATCAAATTAAAATAATTAATCATGTGAGGAATGAATCAAGTGGTGAAGAAAAATCACATTGAATGGAGAAAAAAAGAATCAGCTCTTAAAATATCATCTGAAAAATCAACTCCAAAAATCCTGTGGAAAAAACGAACCATCTGAAAGAATCATATGAAAATGAATCATTGGAAGAATCACATGTGAAAGTAAATGAATCAAGTGAAACAAATGTGAAAATGACACATTCACGTGTGTGTGTGTGTGTGTGTGTGTGTGTGCGCGTGCGTGCGTGCGTGGTTGCGTGCGTGCATGTGTGTGTGCGTGTGTGTGTGTGTGATATGATGCCCTGCTGATGACCTCACTGGGCTCCACGCTGTTAGCCCTGTTTTCTCACACGCAGGAAATCATGCTTAGAGTAACGAATTGAGCCGCTCTGCTATAGACACTCAACATTTGATTTAGATTATTACGGCACATCAGGAAACCGCACGAACAGCGTGATGGTACAGATGCCGTGTCTGAGACACACAGTGTTTATTCGTGTAAATCAGGCTGAATAATGAACGCAGAGTGAAGAACCATATGGAGAGATTAGCATGAGAATCATACTAATGGTTTCTCTTAGCGTGGCACGCTAAGCATCCTGATATCATTAGTGTAACAGTAAAAAGCGAATAGATTTAACTATCTCATAAGAACGCGGTATGAAGCTTAGCTTCGTTTCTTATGAATTATTAGCAAAAGAAGCCCAGACGTCGGGTTATCAGTGACTAGCCAGTGTCGCGTCTGTGATATTTGTTTTTCGTACAGAGGGAGATTTCATGCTCAGAATTGAATGAAGCACGCTTATCTTGAACTCTAACAGAATCCTCACTTGGACACGCCCACTCATAGCCACGCCCACATGCTCTGCCACGATTGTTGTCATTTTAAATCGGGATTGCAACCTCATTATGATTAAACAAGGAAGTACTGTATTCATAGCATATTATTCCGGTCTTGTGAGGCATTGTTACTGTTTAGCGACGTATAAAGGATCATAAGCAGAGTTATAGTTCACGGCATGATTGTTATGTTTCCAGGCAAAATTCCAGGCATGTTTATTCTCCAGTAATGAGAGGGCAGCGTGTAGGTGACAAATCCAGCGTACGTTTCTTAAACATTCCCCCAAGCGAGTCCTGGCATTTGCTTTCCTCGCGTAACACTTTTGCATGAAGGAGCGATGCCGCGCCCCACTGAGAACGCCTGTCGAGATCATTAATGCACGTTTGCCCCCTAGCTGAAATGCAGAAATGGCTTTGAAGTGTCTGTGCGTAACCTTCAGCTCTCACGATGGCCTCACTCGAGATGCGTTCGTTGAACAACGAGCTGTCAGCTGCAAAGTTCATCCTCGATATGGATGTTCTCCTTAGTGTCATTCACAAATAGGATCAGCGCTCTGTCTCTCTCATATTCTCTCTCTCTCTCTCTCTCTCTCTCTCTCTCAAGACTAACCTGCATCCTATATTTAACGACTCTCTGGTGGAAACCGAATATCAGACGAGCTCCTTGCTTTAAGTGGCTGCAGGTCAGGAACTGGCTTGAAAAGAGATCTTACTGTAAGTGAGTGTAAACACTCAGGGTGTTCAAGAAGCCCTTGTAACACTTATGTTCCACTGTAGGACACGGCGGAATCCTGCATTCTGATTGGTTAGACAGAAGCAAATAGTGGGTTTATAATCATACACTTACAATACTCGATGTTCACATTAGCTAATATCAGTTAGATCTTAGATTTTTTTTTTTTCATCTAATCTTAAATAAATAACATCTGAAGGTTTCTTTAGGTGGCACCGTGGCATGGTGGGTAGCATTGTGGCCTCACACCTCCTGGGTTGAGCGTTCAATTCGAATGGAGTTTGCATGTTCTCCTTGTGCTGGGTGGGTTTCCTCTGGTTACTCTGGCTTCCTCTCACAATCTGAAGCCGTGGGTCAGGCTACAGGCCCCCCGTTTCCCTGAATAAGATAAACGCTATAGAGAATGAGTAAGTGAGAGGCCTATATATATATATATATATATATATATATATATATATATATAAAATTTGGTCGCTAGAACCAATTCCAATATAAAAATAAAGTTGACCACAAATCGAAGAACTGCTTTTCGCACTGATGTACTGCGCTAGTTCAATTGCGTCAAACGAGTTAGCTTCAGCAGGAATGGTTGACAAGCCACGCCCACAAGAGACACATTCATATGTTTATATGGAATATTAACATAATAATGTTACCAGCTCGATCACAGAGACGGGTAAGTCAGACGTCCCGCATAGTCTCAGACTAATAAGATGGTTATTTATCAAAGATAAACATACCTGCATAATGGTGTTTTTTTTGTTTGTTTTTGTTCATTGAAGGAGTCTCCAGTATCAGTGCCATTTTTCTGTCATTTTTGGGCTTTTCTGATATGAGGTCACATTCGCAGAAAAATGTACTTGTTTACAGAATACAGATACAAAACGTTGCATAGATAATGTTATGATGTTATTATTACTGTTATAGTAAAGGTTGTGATGGTACGGGATGTGATGGTGACTCCACTTTGTTGATTACTTTCCTAAAGCAGCACAACATGAAGTTAAGTCTTGCTTAGGAAAAGGAAGTTCTTTTGCGCGCAATGCTGTGCAAAAAAGTCATGCGTCAGATTCCAGGGGTTGTTTCTGTTTTTACGCAACATGATTACACCTGTATTATGCCGTTTTACCTTAAAAAGAATCCGATTCATTCTTGGCGCGTTAAAGCTGGAACGCTAAACCTCGCTATCTACTAACCCTCACACCTACTTAATTGGCGCAATAGGAAATGTCATAATTACACATTTATCTCCTAGTACTTGATTAACCGCTAATCAATATGTATCAGTTAGAGATAATTATAATGCCGCACTCGAGAAAATTGCCTTCAAGTGCAATGAGTTGAACAAATCCGTAATTCGGTAGGCACGCTAGTGGTTCATGGAGCGGATCTTTTCACTAGTAAGAATTTCCACGTTCCATTATTAACCGTGCAGATATTTTTATTTATAAGGTAAGGAATAAATAATGACAAAAACTGTTAAATCATTAACCATAACGGATTGGAAGAAATTGATGTCAAACTAATCATGCAAAAACGAGCTCACAAACTACTGAACAAATCCCTTATTAACTCTTTCATGTCCAGTGTTCCAATTCCCAGAGGTTAATTTTAAGCTGTGTTCTGAAATATCAAAGGTTTCATCAGGTTAAAGTATTCATCTTCATTCTTTCCACCTGCGAATCCTGCATATATTTATTAAAATGTATTATGCATACTGTATGCTTTAGGATGTTTGCAGGCCGGGGTAAAGTGAGAAGCAACATGTTTACCATTGACATCAGCCAATATTAAAATCAGCTCTCCTGCCTCTCTGAAAGCCCTCAGTGATCCAGCCTGGTGATTTCCCTCAGCTCCCAGCTCTGCTCATGTCTGGCATTTATCCTGGCAGAATGACACCAGCTCTTTGCCCAGACTGTGGACCTCTTACATGATTGATTCTTGTCCTCTGGCTCAGAGTGACATCCGGCCTCCCGGAGCTGATCTGAGACTTGGCATCGAGATGACTGAGATGCTCCAGCCCAACATCTCATTTCTGAAACAATTCCCCACCCTAAATCAAAGCATGGTATTAGTTTTGATGCTGGAGATAACGCTTAACCTTCCAGTCCAGTCGGTTCTCACATGGTCTCTTCGCAAGATTCTGATTCAAGATGGCGATCATTGTAAAGATCGGTGTTAGCTCTAAGAAGCTCTAACAGAGTGAGAACAGTAAATCCATCTTGGATGGGTCACCAGTCCATCTCAGATCACAGACATCATATTTATGTTAAATTAGATTTTAAGCGAAAGCAAGGACGATGTGAATTAACTCAAATTTGCAAAGAATCAAAGTTAAAAAAAGAATTCTTATCACTTGAATTATTGTATTACTTACAAACATTCCAAGTCCTATAACATCCTTCTCCTGTGTCTTTAGGACCCAGGGGAGCTAAAACATTCAGCCAATCAAAAGCTTTTTTCTCAGCTCTTGCTATATAGTATGGTTGTTAAACTACAGGCTTTCCTTTAGGCCTTCTGAATTTAGGCCTAAAGCTTCAGAGATGTAACTGAATGAAGGCATGAATTAAGATCTATTACCTAAATGGCTAATTGTATTTTGTGATATCATTAGTGGGTGTGTTCTCTGACATGATCAAAACACGACTACAAAGGGGAAACCTCTGAAATCTTACAAATGAGTCTCACATAGAAGCGCCAAAACATGCAGTTCCTGGAATGACCTCTAGGAGCTGGGTCGATCAGTGAGTCAGTTTAAGCGTGCCGCATGAACTGTCAAAAACGTTTTGTTTCATTTTCTACGCCCCCATATTTAGAAACGTTTACATTTGCATTATTTTAAGATGCTTCGAACAGCCGCAATACCGCAACCATGATGAATTCGAAAAAAAAAGCCTTCTTTGTTTAAAAAAAAAAAAATTGCATGTGAACAAGTTTTAAAATAAAACCGATGTCCCCTAATATTGAAAAAGAAAAAAAGAAAAGAAAAAAAAAACGCATATGAACATCGGTTAAATCCCAAGTTCCTAAGTTATGTAAATAGTGATGGATAACATTGAATTCATAAAAAAATCAAATCAGCTTATTAATCATTCTTAATCAAATATGCTTTTCTTTGAAAAGACAAAACACTAAACTCCATTAAACAGAAAAAAACTCACCAGTGGCTCATTAAAAAGCTCAACTTATTTTTATTCAGAGCCAAGCTCAATTTAAGTCTAATTATTACCCAATTATTCTGTGCGTATTGAGTTTGCTGAGAATTTCAGTTTCTCTTTTACCAAACACATTTATGCAACTCATCCTTGGATTTTGAATCTCTGAATTGTTTTTCACTTGATTCATCCTGAAAAATAATAATAAATGATTGAAATTCCCGTAATTGTTACTGATGTGATCGTGATGCTGTTGCGCTACAGAGCTGCTGTGGCTCGTCCTAATCAAAGCTCCAGTCGCCTCTCCCTGAAACTCCTCATCATTTTTATAGCTACAGATCTCAGACTCCTTCCTGCTGCACCAAACACTATTTCCCTGCTATTGATTTTCACACCAGATTAACGGGGCTGTGTGAGTCGCCACACACAAACAATTTCATCCGCCGAGAGATGGAGAGAGCAGGCCGGGATCACGGAGCAGGAAATAATAAAATGATGGAATCGGTTCGAAAGTGACAGTGAAATCGTACAATTGGTTTGTTTCAGGAAACGAAATGGCGAATCGAAATGTGTAACGTGACGAGAACACGATGTGGAGGGAGAAGGTGTGAGAGTAACAGCAGTGTGAGAATAGGACAGATATAAAGTTTTAAAACAAATAATTAGAACGAAAAAAAAATTTACATTAATAATGAAAGGGTTAATCATAGTTAAAGCATTTGAAAGAAAGAAAGAAACTGACAGTAATATTTGCAGAACCACGAAACTTCTGCGTTACTAATTGAACAACTGATATAGAATGTAAAAAAAGTTAACTAGATAGATAGAAAGAGAGCGAGATAGAGTGAAGCAAGCAGTGCACAAACAAATAAATTAATATAATTAGACAATCAAATAAACAATTGCCACAAAATTTAAAAACACAATAAAATATAAGCAAATTGCTATACAGAAAGTTGTTAATTGACCTTAAAAATATATAAAAGCAAGAATGATGAAATAAAAAAAAGAATAAATAAATCTTGACCACATTATTAAAACACACACACACATACATACACCCCAAAAAATTAAAATAAAATAATAATAAAATAAAAATAAATAAATAAAATAATAATAATAATAGACAAACATTTAAAGAAATAAGAGAACAGAAAGCAATGACAAAATAAACAAACAAAACAAAGAAACAAAAAACTAATGAAATAATAACGCAATAAACACATCCTTCTACAAAAAATGTATTAACAATATTAAAAAAATGAAAATGAAAAGTCACGAAATGATTGGCCAAACATTAACAAAGGTTTTGGTGACAGTGACAAATAAATAAATAAATAAATAAATAAATAAATAGATAGATAAATAAATAGATAAATACACAAATAATAAGAAAAGAGAAGAAAATGCAAAAAAAAAACAAATGTCTGCCTAAATTCTAAACTAGCTCATATTAAACATGTGGATAAATGTCTGCTTGTCGTAGCTCCATCAGCTCTATAATAAAGACCAAAGCATCTACTGTACACTATAAAACATGTCCTTATACAAGAATGAATTAACAATATGAAGAAACTGAGAACCAACTGAAAGCTACAATTTACATGTACTACAACATCACAGTAAACGTGGAGAATCGGGACGAGGTCCATGATGAAACACAATGCAACACATATACATTAAAAACAAACAAAACTAATCATACTATTCTTAGACAGTAAACACATGCAGGAATCTTGGCGTTGTGTGAACCGATCAAATCTAGGACACTGTTCTGTGTTTGGGCTTCGACCCTCTCCCCCGGGTACTCACTGCATTTTCTATTTTTCTTATACGCTTCCCAGCACCAGACTAAATCTGATAGTAAACTCCCACCTCTGTGCCACTTTCCCACCCCAAACACACACACTTGCGTGTTCCTGTCTTGTAGTTGGGAATGTTCTAAACACTGATCTCATTGCATGGATACTGCAATGATCACATTGTTCTCTGTCCTGTTACTGAGGGGTCAAACGTCAAGCGCGGTCAGTACGAGTCGAGAGAACAGTGAGGCAACAGAACGATGGGTTTGACCAGATCCGTGGAAAAGGAATTCACAATACATGGGTTTTTTTTGTGTTTGTAACAATCATTTTTATGTATAAAGACTAAATGCAAAGGTTGAAAATTCAACCTGATTTTAATTCCTTTGAACTCAGTATTTAGATCTTATTTAGATGATATTTTTTCAGTATGAACTCGGTTTGAACGAAGTCCTAACAGCAGAAGTGTATGACTTCATTATCATGCATACAGATAAAGGTAACACTGAACAATAGCATTCTGTTTCTGTTAATATAAAAGCTCAAAATAAGAAAGTGTGCAAACAAGAAAACAAGGTTAATGTAGTAAAGCATGAGGGCATATTGAGATTACGCGTTGATCACCATCAGCTAACCAAACACTGACAGACAGATGTGGAGTGTCCGTGTGATAGAATGAGAAGGATCTCATAAAACATTAAATAAATCAAATTAAATTAAAGTGATGTGATCGCATTCCATCTGATTTCATGCAAAATAAGTTATATAAAAAGGTTCTAATGCAAACGCTACCTCTAATCTTAATCTTCAGATCTGCAAATACAAATTAAGTCGCACACAATGTAAATAATTGTAATATCAGGGCAGCCAGACAGAAATAATTGAGTTCTTGTTTATAATGAGACACAAAGGCTGATAAAATAAATATGTGCTTAACTGAAGTTCATACTTGTTTTGTCATTTTTAATAAAAGTGCACAAATCTAAATGAATAATATCCAGTCTGGTCCAACATTTTTCCCCTTACTAGAAGAAAACATGTAAAATTATAATAATAATAAAATATATATATATATATATATATATATATATATATATATATATATATATATATATATATATATATATATATATATATATATATAAAATTTAGCAAATAAATGATGTGACCTGATTATATAGAAGTCAGACAAGAAAAATTTGGATTAAAGTTATTAGTCTTCACAGCCAGGAGCTTTTCTAAATATTACTTTTCATTGTCATGGGCATGATAATATCATCATTATTTTTCATTATTTATTTTATTTACTTATTTATTAAACAGCTCTCAGCAGAATAAACACTCACTTGACAAGGCTTCGGTTAATTAAAATGGCAACGTTCCAAACTAATAAAGTGCAAAAAAAAAAAACCTAAAAAACAAATAATTGAAGACTGTCCCCTAACAAAATGTCTTGATGTTTCTTATTTCTTCTGTACTGCCACTGAGACTCCTTCCATGATCCCCGTACCCTGAACTTTCACACACATACTTAAACCGAATAATTATGGATGTTTCGGGGTACACATCACTGAGAATGGGCTGTTACTGTTAGTGTAAAAACAATATGTAAAAGCTGCTGTTATAGAGAATTAATCAATACCTCCTAAACAATCAGGAGACAGCGGTGTACATATTTTACAACATGAGGAATCTGTGAGCTGAACGTGTTGCATGTAAACAGTGTTTGGTTTTACACGAGATTAATGACCTCGTGTCTGCTAGTTATGTGTTATTAGCATCTCTCTCTCTCTCTCTCTCTCTCTCTGCTGTACCTTAAAGTGGCAAAATGTAGTTTAGTGTTAATAATCTGATGAATTAAAAAAGATAATAACAACTCTGCTGTTTTGTGTTCATTTATTGTTTATTATAGTTAATATTTAAGTTTTTCTGATTGATATGCGTATAAACAGAATCTTATCTAATAAACTTCTGATGTTTTAAAAGGTTGGTTTGCAGAGGATTGTTTCATAACATCTCGAATATAACCCCAGTCCCAGTTTCTTTCTTTCTTTTTTTCTTTCTCTAGCTTTTTTCCCATATTGAATTCTTATTTTAATTTAATTTAATTTTGTTCTCATTTAAAGTTTAACTTTACTTTTTACCCAGAAGCTACAGAAAGATAATCGCAGGTTGTTTTTAGTTTCCTGTTGCTTAATTAAAAATCTGTGTGTGTATAATATTTTAGATACTTTATGTGGAAAAATATAATAACATTTGTATTTTTTTTTTAATATTTGTACATATTTTAAAACCTCATTTACTTATTTTTTTCCCTTCTTTTTCTCATTTCCTTTCAGGTTTTTTTCCCCTTATTCCCACGGATGACTCCCGTTTTTTCACCAGGTACATTAAAATAATCCTATACATGTTTTTTTTTTTCCCCACCCTTTTTTTCTCCTGTTGTTACGATCCAAAAAGGTAACCTCAGGGCAACGTTATATTTAATAAATGAATAAATAAATATCAGTAAACTTTATCTTAGCAGCAACATTCATAACAATTGGAAATGCCCTTCATGACAACTGACATAAACCTAAATCGGAAATAGTTTTATTTGAATCACTGGTATTATAAGCTGCTTAAATTACATCATCAGTTTGAGACACAACATTTCTTGCTTTGGAGTATCATGACTAATACTTATCACCCAGATGAGGATGGGTTCTCTAAGTCTGGTTCCTCTGAAGGTTTCTCCCTATTGCAATCTCAGAGAATTTTTCCCTCAGCACCGTCGCCCTCGGCTCGTTCATCAGGGATCATCTGATCATTCTGATTCACACACTTTCACAACTCAATCTTTTTTCATACACATTTCATAAAAAACATAATTTTCTTTTGATTGTGTAAAGCTGCTTTGTGATAATGACAATTGTCAAACGTGCTATACAAATAAAATTTCATTGAACTGAAATTTAAGGCCATTATTACAATTATGTAGCTGAAATATGATCCACAAACAGAATTGTGCCCGAGTATGCATAGTGCCATCACATCCATATCGTCTGCACTGATTCTGCACTGAGGTCGCTGCTGGAAAGCACATTTCAGTGCACACGAATATGAATGCATATATACATGACAGTCTAAACGCTGTTTCTTGTTGGTGTTCATCACATGTAATGAATAGTTGTGCTTCAACTTGTGTCAAGGACAATTTCTGGATAAGAAAACTCTGATTTACTAAGACACTGCTGTTCCCACAGTTCCCTCTCATGGAGTTATTTTTATTCATTTTTTTTTCCCGCTTACTGGAGGATAATTATATTTCATTGTCTTAAAATTTGTCCACTGCAGGTCAGGAGGGGATATTTTTATTTTGCAGGCCGTTACGCAACATCTGGAGCCCTATGCAACATGTGTAGTGAGTGTATAGGAAGGTCCAGCTGTGAAGTGGACAGTATGTCAGTTGTTAGCGCTTACAGTATATAGCGTCTTCACTATGAACAATACAGAGCATCCAACGCTTTTCTGAGAAAAGACACGAGCCTGTACATTGTACATTTAATTGGCATATATGGCAATTAAATAAACAATGTACTCAAAATTTATATACATTTTCTTGACTCTTGACACGTATAATTCTTGTACTATTGCTTTTCTACAGGACAATGTAAGAAATCACAGCTCACCCAAGGTAATTATAATATTCCCTGATGTCATACGTCTATCCATTACCACTCAGCAGTGTATCAGCTGAGCATTTGAGGGTTAAAGGTCTTCTCCACTGGCTTCCTGAATAACGACCTTCTTCACTGGCTTCCTGAGTAACGACCTTCAGACAAGGAGATAGAATCTTATCCACCGATCCAGCTGATGGAAGAAGACGTCTCCCGTTCCAGCTGATGAGAATGAGCCGTGAACCCTGTGGGCGGGATCAATCTGCTTTTTGGATTGCAAATTGATGAGCCAGAACAGCACAGGACCATATCCGTCCTTTTCTCCCCCCACAGTGATACTGTACGACCTGCTTCCCCCGACATCTCGATTGATCAAATAAAGCCGTCTCCCGTCGCACTGATTTGTCGATGGGTTTAAAAATGAGCCTAATTTGCATAAATAAATTAGGGGTGCGTTGCAGACGGTCTTTGCAGAGTCGAACGCAAACTCGAGGAAGGAAAGAGTGTTAGGATTTATTAGCGCCTAGATCCATAAATTGTTCACAAAATTTCCAGTGAGGTACAATTAAACTTTCGATGCATAATTATGATGAAAGGATGTGAAAAGGAAAATAAATAAATAAATAAATAAATAAATATTTATGCATGATAAAAATCTACATTTTCTTTAAAATTCTCCTACTTTTATAAAATTCTGACGTAATACAAAAAGGGCGAAAGTTAAATAAAGTACACATTTCATATATTTTTATTATTCGTTATTTAGTGTCTTTAGTATCAGGTACAAAAACAGTTCTATCTTGTCGTTATATTAAAATGTATCGTTTTAAGGTCATTCTTTAATAAATAATAATTTGCTGTATATTTACTGCTGGACTTCTGTGCTCTAAGAGAATTGAACAATTTCAGGATGAGACATTTTCACTGCTTCATCACATGACTCTGTCATTGATTATTTAATAATGACGACATGGCACTTAGTGGTGACAGTTTTATCTCTAGAAAGGCTCACACATTCTGCTCAGCATTTAACCGGCACAATCACCCCTCCTCTCAGTGTGAACAACCCAAAAGAAATTATAATTATAATAAATTATACATTTAAGGTAAACAGATGGTTCGATCTAGAATTGGTACCAAATTTAGAGATATTTAACAACCAGCTTGGGCATTTTCCCTCCAGATTGCTAGAGGGCGCCCTCTCCTGGATTCTAGAACACTTAATTGTTCCTGTTTGCTGCTTATGTAACCCACATGGCCTTTTAGAAAGATGTGAAGCCTTGTAGTCTCTGTAGTTGCGTATGACCTTGTTTGTCTCGCTACGTTTTGACTTTCGTCTTGCCCGTGTATCTTAAACTGATCTTAGATTTTTCGTGAATTGACCCCGACTTGCTCCCTGACCACATTTTTCGATCTCTTTCTGTACCTGGTTGACTTTGTGGATTTCTGGTGTTGAACCAGGCTGTTGTGATGCTCAGTTTTCGCGTCTGGATCGTCACCTCGCCTCTTTGTTACAAGATAAGAAAACCCGAGCACAGAAGTGTTAAGGTTCAACTCCAGTAACGCTCTGATATTCTAAGCCACTGGCTCGTTACATTATTCCCGCTATAATAGAGTCATTAGAAAAATGAAAAGAAAAAGATGTTCCTGTCCGGTACCTCTTAGCGTCAAGTTCGTCACATCAATGAAACGACCTCTACTAATTAATGCACAGTATAGGTTATTAAAGAGAACTTGAATCTCTTATTAAGGAGATTTATATAACTTCAGACTGCAATAATTAACGTTAAACTGCAGTGATTAAACGTAATGGAGTTGCTGTGCAGGAAGAGGTTCACAAATTTAAAAGAGATCAATTAAAGGGGGAAAAAAATGGTTCATAAATCAAAGCTGACTAGAGTCCAAGAAGAATTACAGAGAAGTCGTACACTCAGCGCATGGCCAGATATTAAATATGAATTCTTAAAGAATTACGGCACATATAAAAACAACCTGAAAGCTAAGCACAGTAGTTATAGAAGACTTTTTGTCTAAAACAAGATTTAAGGACAATTCTATAAATGATATATAATAATATTATAATAATGTTGAAGAAAAAAAAAAAAAAAACGGTGACTATTTCTGACTTAAAGGTTTCCTATTAAGGTTCCCTACATTCCCTGGTTGTTGTCCTTTTTCAGTTTTTGTATCGGCCAGGGCCTGAACAAGCCAATTAAATTTCACCCCCTAATGTGACATCATATAAGGAGATCCATTCTCCTGGCTTTGTTGGTCAGCTCTGATGTTCTCTGGGGGGCGTGGCTTAGTAGTAGCTCATTTACTAAGACACTGAAACTGTTACACACACACACACACACTCTCTCTCTCTCTCTCTTTAAGGAAGATCTGCATCCTGTATTTTCTTTTGTAAATTATAGTAAAATATGGGACCTTTAATTGCAAAAGTGGGAAAGTTTCTTATATTCAGTTTGCTAATAATTTAACTCTGCTTAAGCTTATTTTCTTTATTCTGGTTATTAAAAAAATAAATAAATCTGTGTTTGGTTATTTTAATTCATTGATTAGACAATTACTGTTTAACATTAATACTTAAAAATCTAATTTAAACCTGAAAAATCAAGAGATAGAAAATACAGAATTAAGAATGAAATTGTTTTTAATGTCGATAAATAATGATAAAAATGTCAGAGCATGCATTCGAGCATGTTTAGTCCTGGTTGTGTTAATTACATTAATCACAAATAGCACTTGATCCAGCGCATCAAAATATTTCGCATTTTATTTCCTTTCCATGTTGTGCACAAAACTTAATTACGTCATTTAAATGACTAAACCGCTATCACAGTTAGCGGTTCATTAATTCGTTATTGTTCATTAACTGTGTCCATAAAATTTCACATTCCACAATAAGCGCCGTCCCTGGGGAGAACGCCGTCCCCTCGACAGACCTTGATATTTCCTCCCCAGCAGGCTGAGTCCTACACTCCAGCTCTGACGTGATATCCATATCAAACAGGTAACAGCTATTCTACTTTTACACATGCAAGGACAGCAGCGCTCTTAAACCCAGCAAGGCATGAAATTAATGCTGTCACAGTGAATTGAAGAGAGTGGATTCAGAATCAGTGTAGCCCAGTAGGTTAACATCGCATCATGGTACATGTTTTTTATTAACTTAACACAATGACGCAGCAGGTAGCGAGACTGTCTTACAGTTCCGGGGTCTCGGGTTCGATCCCGAGCTTGGGTCATGGTCCGTGTCAAGTTCTGTAGGTTCTTCCGGCGTTTGTTTCGGTTTCCACCGATTTTGTCTCAAAAAGGACATGTGAGCCAATTTATTATAGAAGCATTTGTATTGTAAATAGTCCGGCTTTCATGTTGTATTCAGTTTGACAGTAAAGTCAACATTTTCTATCCCCTAATGCAGCGTTTGTGATTAAAAGGGATGTGTTTTTTTTTTTTTTTTTGGTCTTGCTTATAAAATCTCTTGAATACTTTTCTACACAACAAATAAACAATAAATAAGTAAACATATATAAATAAATAAACCTCTGGGAGGTGTTAACTACACTCAGGTCATTTTAATCATCTTAATGAGAAGCCCTGAAAGTCAACTTTAAGCAGGCGCGTAACCCAACCCAGAACATGTGGAACTTTCCCCACGCACAGTAAATGTTGATGGAAGTTTTACCTGTAAAATGAACACAGATTCAAACATATACCACCAGTCAAAAGTTTGGACACACCTTCTAACATAACCATGGTCATTCCTGCTTGTTATTTCTTTCTACTTTGTAAAGCGATACTCCTATGGAAGGTCCTCACCATAGGCACATTCTCACGACACAATACTGTTCTTGCAAGAACTGTTCGAGACTGGTACTGTATATAGTTTATAAAAATCTAGCATGAGGACATCCTGATAACACATTGTATGGCGTAATTCTGAACTTTCTATTATTCGGAGCTGATTACAATTCGGTGCATATCGCCCTGCCAAAACTCGGTTCGGTTACTCGGAAAAAGTTCGACACGCGTCCACCTGAAACTCATGACTCCAGGGTCAGGAATCTGTCCGCTGGTTTCTGGGTGATGGCAAAAGTTCAAACTCGTCGAGGAGAAAAAATGTCAGTGAACTGTAGAGCGGCTCTGAAAGGTAATTACACATCATGAAGATCATGAGAGCGGAAAGGTTAATCAAGGTGACGTTTTTTTTTTCTTTCTTGGTGAATTAGGGATTATTAAGCAGACGAGAGACAGGTAGAGAGATAGAGAGGAAATCATTACGACGGAAACAAGGCGGCTGTGACTGGAGTTTCAATGTATACGTTTAGTGCGAGCAAATGATTTAAATAATGCCCAGAGATAATAGGAAGGAGATTAAATCTAATTGGAGCAACAAAGGGCCGCATTATCAATCGCTTGTTAATCGCTTGCGATAGCTAGAAGTCTGTAATATGCAAATAAGCCCGATGCGATAACACGGCACGGGAATCGGGTTCAGTTGAGGTGTTCGAATCAAAAGCGGCCTTTGTATGTGACGCAAACGACAGATTCGTTTTAACGATGATGCCAGAGACGTGATGCGAATCCGCAGCTTGCATTTAATAACACAAGCGCATTATGCATCACTGTAATCGCAAAATATCATATTTTTGTTTATCAGTATTATGCAGCCCTGGACGAAAGGTAACAAAATCTTTTAAACACACACACACACACACACACACACACACATACACACACATACACAAACACGTGCACATGCACATGCACACGCATAAACACACACAGACTGTTGGATGTTCAGAGAGATCAGAGTGACTAAAGAAAAGGGAATGTACTCATTTCCAGGAAATGCACAACTCCCGCAGTAATAAATCAAGTCCTGCTGTGAGACACTGAGCCACAACCTGTTTTCCCCGGTTCTTTAAATTTCAAATAAAATAAATACAACAAATCCAAATAGATGGATGCTGCTGCTGCGTCAAGAGCAGAGCCAACAAATCTGTCAGACACGAACACACACACACACACAAACCCAAAATTAAAGGTCCTGTGTTTTGTGCCATGAGTTAAATAATCTGAATAAAGCCAGGAGGCACACAGAGGGATTTGACTATTCCTTGTGAACAAGTGTGTGTGTGTGTGTGTGTGTGTGTGTGTTGCCAAACCTGAAATACCCCTCAGATAATGCATCTTTCAATCCTCATACTCCCACCTTTCAATCCATACAGCAGGGCCGAGCAACAAGCCAGGGGAGGGGCTCTTCTTATTTGAGATCACATTAAGGGCTATATCTAATAACCCTGGGCCAATACCACAATGGAAAAAAGACACACACACACACACACACACACACACATGCACTGGAGAGCCGTTCAAACGGATGTCTAAAAATGAATTTTGCCTAATAGGAGTTTCGGACTACACACAGCATACACACCCTCGTTTACAGGTTTCGTTCCTGCGAGACTGTACGCTGGCTGTACGTCTGTCTGCCACGGCTCTGTTGTGGAACTTGTATGAACTACAGTTGTCCTTTCTGTTTCTTGATTACTCTTTTTTTTTTTTTTAAATATATTTTTTGCGGATTCAACAGCAATGCTAGCTCATCACCAGCCCTCTCTGTATCCCCTCCGACATCACTGACTACCAGGACAAATGTCTGTGAGTTTCAGTCTACTCTATGCCCAGCTTTTTACCTCGGGTGTGTGGTTTCACCCGCTCTATCTGACACTGTTCTCTGTGCGTCAGTTATTACTGAATATCATACAGATGTGACTGAGTGTGATTAGCTAACATCTTGATCAGTTCATAATTCTATCCTAGATTACTGCAATTTTTTCTCTCTCGTTCTTCTTCTTGTGGATTATTAACACAGGAAGTTTATATCTCCCAAAAATGACCATGGGTTTCTTTTACTCTTTGGTCGACCTCGTTAAAAAGAACTTGTGGACTTTTCAAACACTGTGTTAACGTTGCTTTGTGCCAAGTTCAGATCATGTACAGTACAGAGCAAAAGTTTGGACACACCTTCTCATTCAAAGAGTTCGAATTTGGATTATGGCAAGAAAAAAGCAGCTAAGTAAAGAAAAACGAGCGGCCGTCGTTACTTTAAGAAATGAAGGTCAGTCAGTCGGAAAAATTGGGAAAACTTTAAAAGTGTCCCCAAGTGGGCCTCCGAGTGGCGCAGTGGTAAAAAGCGCTCGCCCTATCATCCAGAGATCGCTAGTTCGAATCCCGGGTGGTGCTGTAACCTCTCGCAGCCGGAGGTCTAGAGAGAGCTGATTGGCCGAGCTCTCTCAGAGGGGAGGGACGAGAGGTACTTAGTGCTCCCACATTAATCACGGCTCTACAGCCAGTCAGGGGCGTCTGTGAGCTCGCGCAATGGCGGGAGCGGATAGCGCTGTCCTCCGAGGTTAACAGCAGCTCAGATCAGAGAGCAGGTCAATGCCACACAGAGTTCTAGCAGCAGACACATCTCTAGAACAACTGTTAAGAGGAGACTGTGTGAATCCTAGAATATCTGCTAGGAAACCACTGCTAAGGACAGGCAACAAGCAGAAGAGACGCGTTTGGGCTAAAGAACACAATCAAGAAAACTCGCTGAATGAGAAGGGGTGTCCAAACTTTTGGTCTGTACTGTATGCTCTGTCGTTATAATCATGATCTGCTGGTGGGGTTGACTGAATAAAATCTCCTCTCTCTGTCTACGATTTCTAGTTTACAAAACCCATGGACATCTCTGACGGGCATCTACACACTGGTCTACACATATTTCACCTCAATTTCCCACTTCTCTTCCAAATCAAGGGTTCTGAGCAAGACCGCTAACACTGCTAATATTTGTCAGTTGAATTCTCTACCGGTCACTCAGCAAACACCGGAGTCTTTGAGAAATGTCAGCCCTCCTTCCTGCAGCTTCTTCAACTGATTGAGAACTTCTCGTAATGGACACTGTTTATAAAAAAACAAAATGAATATAGATCTTTGCCTGTCGATACTTTGGGGTGTCCTGCGCGCACTACTGTACACACTGCCTACTAACTTTATTCAGTTAAACTTTCTGATCATTTATGGCCTCTTGCGCTGAAACTTGAAGGTATTTAAATATTCACATCTGCTGCCCTTCCGAATCTCTGGTCACTGAATTCTTTGCTCTTGTGGACTCTTAATCTCATGTAATCAGTATCGGCCTCAACTCATCAGAAGGGTGAGATCTTGTGCTACCGTCTGGTCTCTCTGTTTTTAACTTTACTGAGAGTATTTCTAATCTTTTTTTTTTTTTTTTTTTGCACTCGAATCTATGTTGTCTTTTCCCCTTTATTTCCCAACCTTACATGACTTCCTTGTCCCACACTGTCACTCAATGTCCACTCACCTACAGTACAGTACCACATGATCTAGATGTCCTTCCTTCCGGTTGCAACACTGAGGAGCTTGTTAAACTTTTCAACTCATCCTCCTAACAAATCTTGGACTGTTTTACTCTTTTGAGATTTAAAATTTCTAAATCTAGTACTGTAGTTCCCCCTGGCTATATGATTCTTCCCTCTTTGCTGGACGTGGTTTCTGGAAAGCAGAGCACAAATGGAATCCAGGTCTCATAGGAAATCTTATGAGATTGTTTAAGACTTTATCAAAGATCGATCAAGACAGCTAAGGTAGCACATTATGCTGAATGCTAATTAATAAACTTTGTCACAGATCTAAGATATTGTTCAACCCTCATAAATGCTATCATTAATCCTTTACTGTTTCTTATATGGAAACCTGGGAGAAGTTTCAGAACATCTTTGTTCACAAAATTGGCACTAAAAAATACTCATGCCACCCCAGACACTGATCCCTTGTCCTGATGTCCTGTTAGCTGCCTTAAGCAGATTCGGCCAGTGTTGTCTTCTCAGCTGGCTGATGTGGGTGCCCAGATGAACCCCACAAATTGTCCTGTAGTTGTTATACCATGAAGTCTTTTTAAAGAAAAGACAATTTTTTAAACATATTATGCCCATAATTAATCGTGCACTATCAAAGAGTCCTTTCCAGTCTTAAACATGTAATTGTGCAACCCTTATTAAAGAAACCCTGCTTAAACCCCAAAGAACTCATTAATTAAGGGTCTGTCTCCAAACTCTCATTTATTTCCAAGATTTTGGAAAAAGCTGTCTTCTCCCAGGTCTTCTACTAAAAAAAAAAAAAAAAAGGTTTACTAGAATGGCGGTATCCCCCAAGGCTTAATCTTGGGCCCTGTCCTTTTCTCATTATACTTGTTTCCCCTATGCTTCAGCTTTGAGAAACACAATATTATCTACTGTACCACAGTTTCATAGATGATATCACAGTTTTACCCACCAGTCAAACCCGATAACAAAAACACACACAACAGCCTGTTTGAATGCATACATGACACCAAATGCTGGATTTGCAACTAATAATTAAAAAAAAAAAAAAAAAAAAACGTAAGTAATTATATATGTCCATCCCAGCCTTACCTCTAGTCTAGGCACTGTGCTTGGTCCCCTGTATTTTTTTGTCCAAAATGGGTCCCATGGTGTTTGCATTGATTTTCTCCGTGTACTCCAGTTTCCTTCCACAGATCAAAGATAGGCAGAATAGGCTAATTAGCATTTTCCCAAATTGCCTGGTGTCTGAGTGAGAGTGTGAGTGTGTGTGTGTATTGGCATCCTGTCCAGAATGTACCCTGCATTATGCCTGAGTCCCCTGGTGTAGGCTTCTGACTTGCTGTGACAATGTACATGATAAGCGCTATAGAGAATGAGTGTTTAAGTGAATAAGCGTTAATCACATTGGCTAGTCGTTGTATATTTTGGTCAGGGTTGCGTTACGTGCCGGGGGTTGTGGTGCTCTGAAATGGACCGGCTTTACATTGATGGTGTATTCCTGCCACACACTTATTGTACATGAATATTCCGGAAATAAGCGCTTACTTAAAATAAATCAAATTAAATGTTCTATACGTAACATAAAAGACAAACATTGTCGGAACTGTTAGCATTCTATCTAGAGTCCTTTTATTCCATATACAGTACATCAAGAAGATCTCAATCAAGTTAGCAAGATGTCCCTGAATTTCTTATAAATTAAATCCTCAACATATGACCGCTAATTTAAAGCTACATAACTCAAGCTCTGTATTTTATGTTGTTTGAGAATTATTCACCCCTCCAGCGATTGCTACAAGTTGTGGTTATGTTTAGCCTTGACGGCTTTGCTCTGTCCATCTCTAGGGGTAGAAAAGAACAAACCCCACTCTCCTCAGTTTTAATTTCTGTTTGTCTTTGATGCTGATATTATCTTGAAAGAATAGAAAGAGATTTCTAGAAAGCTCTTAATTCCCATGGATCAGGTGTAATCTAGGCGTGTGTTTGGATTGGCAGATTGCTGGTGGCAGGTCAAACCGTACAGCTAAGCTTTATGTGAAGGTCTAATTCCCTTTTCTTTTTTTTCTTTCCAGAGGTTTGATAAAAAGCTCAGCATGACTGCCGCATCCTGTCTAGGTGTTGTACTAAAAATAATAGCGCTAAATAAGAGGACACGGTGTGTAGCGTTAGGTCAGGCTGAACTGCTTTACCAGCATTGTACATAAAGACCTTGGGCTACTCATGAGTACATTCGGATTTAAAACCTGTGATGCAGCAGAAAGAATTTAATGAGTCAGTGAAAGAGATTCTGGAAATGACTCATATAATCCTAGATATTAAACTCAGCAGAGCTGCTCGTGGTTATTAGCCCCGCTCTATTGAAGAGAGGCTAATGCACGACGCGCAGTGTTCCACAATTAGCATGCAAATGAGCACTGCTTAAAAGCCAGTCTGAACTGGACCATGGGTTTGTTTGACTTTTTTTTTTTTTTTTTTAAGAAAGTGTTTGTCAACTAGAATCGTGTATACTCAATTTCAAGCTTTTAATAAATCGCACCTTGTCATGTAAATGAGAAAAAAAACAAAGTGTAAACACCCTACAGCTTCACTTCTGACTAAATAGTACTGACACTGGAGACTCCTTCCAACATTAATGGCTAAATTACAGGGAAAAAAAGAACTACAGTACCATATCCATGGTACATATGACATCTCTGTATTTTTTTTTTTTTTACTGTAGCAGCTTATCTACTATACATGTCTTTTGGACGAGCTGTTGCTATGGAGAATTAATCAACACCTTCTGACCAATCACAATGCAGGGCTTAACAGCACTGGTGTGTAAATAAAGATAGTGCTATCACACCACATTTTCCAGACGGTTTAATCGGACGGTGCAGAAACAGCGAATGTGTAAAACAGCTGATGTGCGATTTTCAGAAGTCGTGAGGGAGCGCATCTGAATCAGCAAAGCAAACAAGGAAACACACTGACCCACAGCAGCTGATCTAGCATTCACACACACACACACACACACACACACAATTATAGTACTGCATTATTAGGAGAAGATTGTGTTTAACAGTGTTTATGTAATAGTCTAAGTGTAAATGTAAGCATTCTGTACACACAAAGCCTTATTACTGTATGCACTGTACTCTCTGTACATTTAAGGTTTAATTTATAATACAATGCAATTCCAATATTCACGAGATCAACACAAGACAGGGCTTACTTATTTTCCCCTAAAGTGTTTGATTTCTTTTATATCACAGCAACTTCACATTGATAAATATGTCGTATGCATTAAAGAATATTACACTTTATCTGTTTATAGTTTTTGTATTTATGTCATGAAGATCAGAAAGATTTGGCCTCAAGTTGTAAAGCCCTGAAACTGGAAACTTCTTCCATCTGTGTTACATACACTAAACATTTACTTAAAGACCACATCATTAATTATTACACGTTTTTTGTTAGTTGTTTAACAAAACTGAAATGTAATTAAAGTTTGCTTTAACTAATAGTGTTTCAGTAAAATCCCTGTGCAACTGGCCAACTATACAATCAGCCAATCAAACGGCATCAACTCTGCGCATTTAGTCGTGTAGACATGTGGTGAAGATGATATGGTGAAGTTCAAACTGGGAATCAGAATGGGGAAGGAAGGTGATTTAAGTGACTCTGAGCGTAGAATGGTTGTTCTTGTAATGGACGGGCTGGTCTGAGTAATACACAAACTGCTATTAAACTACTATTATTTTCACACACAACCATCTCTTGGGTTTACAGAGAACGGTGTGAAAAGAGGAAATCTCCTGTGAGGGCAGTTCTCTGATGCCAGAGGTCAGACGAGAACGACCAGCGCCGCGTTTCCCGATAACGATTGATCTTAGCGCTTAAGAGCGTTTTCTGCGAGTCTTTTTGTAAACGTTCGTCATTGTTTCACGTGCGTTTCCCTAAAAAATGCACTTAACACACTTGCACGTAGCCCTGCTTTAAGTGCTACTTAGGAGTCGCTATCCGTTGGTCAAGTGCTGAAATGTCACGCTTTAGAATGACTCGTCGTTGTTGCACATGCTGTTATAGCAGTCCATCTAATTTGTGATTTCTGTTTCTTCTTCTACTTGCGTGAATGAATATTCAACTCGAATAACATAAAAGTCCCGTAATTTCTTCTTGAGCAGGTTTAAAAACATAAATTAACTGGAACTGTTGTACTGTAAAAACACCGTCTTGCTCTAATCTCGCACAAAAACAAATTCTAACAGTCCTTGCCGGAAATTACATCAGCATCATTTCGATATTTATATGAAACCTTACTTATTTAAGTAGAATTATTTATCAATTTCTTTATCAACAATTGCTTGTCACATCAAAATAAATAAATAAATAAATAAGAAAATAAATAAATAAGCTCTTACATTTATTTTGGAAAAGTTTAGCCTAATTATCTTCACCTGATGTGAATTTGCTAAAAGGAGAAAAATTTTAAATAAGCACATGCCTAGGGGTCTCAGAGACACTAGCAAAATGGCTGAAACCAAAAAACGAAGAAAATACATTTTTCAAAAAGAGGAAATTAATATTATTTTATTTCTTTATTCGTTATTAGTTCTATATCGAATTGTGTAATGAGTAGAAAATAGAAACCAATATACGTTTAATTTAATAAAATGAAAAATCACTTTGAAGAGAAGTAAATTTTAGGTGCAATTTGCCGGTTGTCCAGTAGGTGCACTCATACGGTAACTCTCTCTCTCCTTCCGATGCACGTAAGGCTTTCCGATTACTCCAGAGCGCTCGTCGATCTACGAAGATTTTCAGGTGCTACTTAAGTTACGATGTTTTTGGGAAACAGACCGTAATATTAAGATCAGTCGTACGATCATTTTTACGAACTTCTTAGGCTTACGATGCTTTTGGGAAACGCAGCCCAAACTGTTTCAAAAGGCATCAGGAACTCAAAGAACATCTTGTTACAACAGAGGTCTGATGCAGAAGTGCTACAGCAGCAGGAGACCACACCAGAAGCTGCTCATATCAGCTAAGATCAGGAAACAAAGCCAAAATTGGACAATAAAATATTGGAAAAACATTGTCAGGTCGGGTAAGTGTCGATTTCGTCTGCAACATGCAAATCATTGGGAATTTGCCGTAAACAATATGAAAGCATGGATCCATCCTGCATCGTATCAATGGTTCAGGCTGGTGGTGATGGTGAGATGGTGTGGGGGAGGTTTTCTTGGCACACTTTCGGCCCCATAGTACCAATTAAGGATGGTTTAAATGCCACAGCCTACCTGAGTATTGTTGCTGAGGATAATGCGTCATGTCACAAACTTAAATCATCTCAAACTGTTTTTTTTTAACATGGCAGAGTTTACTGTACGAGGTCCGCGCCTCTGGGCCGATCCCACAGAACAGCCAAAGCAGTACAAATGAATGGCGACAGAGAGAAAGGCACCAGAACACCCAGTGCACCACGGCTCACCACACTCACCAGATACCAAGCCAGCACCTACGAGACGGACCGGACAAACAAGTCTCATCCATCCACAGAGCCCCCACCCCAACAGCCCACAGCACCCAAACGTACAGGTGCCAGACACCACAGCACCCCCCGCAGGTCTTGTGGAGTTATGCTCTGACTAGCACAAGGGGAACCCCCCCCCCCGCCCCCCCCCCCCCCCCCAAAAAAAATAGGTGGGTTTAAATGTTATGGCTCATTTTTGTACTTGTTTGTTTGTTTATTTGACACAATTTAACTGGATTTAACTCCGTAATCACTAAATTCATAATTATCAGAATTAGTGTGTTGACTGCTGTTGAATAATTTTCTATTGTTAGTTAATATTTGTATGACAGTTGGAAGCTGCTCAGCGTTCATAGGCCAAACTTAGACCTCACACACTTCAGTGTGTGTGTGTGTGTGTGTGTGTGTGTGTGTGTGTGTGTGCAAGCTGATTAAAATTTCATGCTGTGATAAGTAGAAGTAGACACTATGTACGCTTGAAAAAATGTTGATTATAAAATCCTCCTTCAAGTTTCAGACATGAATAAATGATTACACTTGATAT